>CM070480.1:11615053-11785053 GCA_036324585.1 Champsocephalus esox | reverse complement strand
AGAGTCTCCTTAATATGCCGCTCTATTTAACCTGCCAGATCGCTCACCATGCATTGCTTGCTGCTGCTATTGATGCAGCTACGTCGCTGCTGCTTGCTGCGTTAATTTGCTATTGCTGCATTCATTTGCTATTGCTGCGTTCATGTTCGTGCTGCTGTGTTTCATGTTGCTGCTGCTTGCCTGCCCCACCACCACCCCAGCTTCCACCTGTAGGCTCGGGGGTTAGTTATTTAATCATCACTCATCGTGCTATTTATATCTATGGAGTGATGATGCCCGAGCCTAGTCGCCAAACTCAACTATATGCTGCTTCTAATAAACATGTTAAAGGAACACGTGAGTTGTCTGACTGAAATACACAGTATGTGCGTATGTGAACGTGTGTAGGACGCACAAGCTTTTCCGACCCAGTCAGCATAATCTATAATTGATGTTGAGACTTCCTCCAACGTAGCATGAGACGAACTATCCTGTTAGAAAGACCGCTGCCAGCTACACACACACACACACACACACACACACACACACACACACACACACACACACACACACACACACACACACACACACACACACACACACACACACACACACACACACACACACACACACACACACACACACACACACACACACACACACATACACACACACACACACACACACACACACACACACACACAGGAAACGTTCATTCTGCTGACCGAGTGTTACGTCCGGCTAAACAAACTGTTGCTAGCGGAGACCACGGGGTGTGGAGAGGATGCAGAGCGGGAGGAAACTAATTCGCTAACATGCAGAGACGGCTGCTTTCTGCCTGACCTCTTTTTGTACCGAGGTAAGTGATGTGAACCGAAGAGGGCAGAGCAGGGCAGAGCGGCAGAGCGGCAGAAATAGATACAGGTGGAAGCTACCGGTTTGCACTTGACCTCCTTTTGTAGTATACTCTTGTAGGAGCTAACGCGGGAGGAACTGTTGGGTGTCTGTCGACCACTTTTCCAGTTTGCATCATTCATCGTTCCCCGGCCAGCTCTCTCTACACACAGACCAGATGCTTGTATATTTGAGCACTCCGCATCATGACCGACTTGCTTTCCAGTCATGTCACACTCAAAGATTTATAGTGTACAAACCGCCACATGGGGTGAAACGGAGCCGAGGTGGACTCTGTCTTTGCTCTACTGAAAGGGATGACAGTGAAGGCGTATAGGCGTGTCGGTTTTAGAATAAATTGTTTAGATCTTTTGTTTTCTGAAAAATAATATATGTAGGCCTATGGCAACACATCTCAGGGCCTGGGGACTCTGATTCAAACAGAGAGAGTGCGTCACCTTTTCAACACACTACCGAGGGCACTGAGCCTCTCCACGGGAGTGTGTGTTTGTTCTTTAGCACATCGACACACACACACACACACACACACACACACACACACACACACACACACACACACACACACACACACACACACACACATAGTTAACAGCATCCACATTTGCTGCTAAGTTACAAAACAAAGTTGCCCTTTTTTAATGGATCTTAAACGGGCGCTATTATGCTATAAAGGTCACCTATTGTGCAAAATCCACTTCTTCATGTCTCTTCTACATCAACATGTGTCCCCTCTTCTTCATGTCTCTTCTACATCAACATGTGTCCCCTCTTCTCCATGTCTCTTCTATATCAACATGTGTCCCCTCTTCTTCATGTCTCTTCTACATCAACACGTGTCCCCTCTTCTCCATGTCTCTTCTACATCAACATGTGTCCCCTCTTCCTCATGTCTCTTCTACATCAACATGTGTCCCCTCTTCTCCATGTCTCTTCTACATCAACATGTGTCCCCTCTTCTTCATGTCTCTTCTACATCAACATGTGTCCCCTCTTCTTCATGTCTCTTCTACATCAACATGTGTCCCCTCTTCTTCACGTCTCTTCTACATCAACATGTGTCCCCTCTTCTCCACGTCTCTTCTACATCAACATGTGTCCCCTCTTCCTCATGTCTCTTCTACATCAACATGTGTCCCCCCTTCTTCATGTCTCTTCTACATCAACATGTGTCCCCTCTTCTCCATGTCTCTTCTACATCAACATGTGTCCCCTCTTCTCCATGTCTCTTCTACATCAACATGTGTCCCCTCTTCTTCACGTCTCTTCTACATCAACATGTGTCCCCTCTTCTCCATGTCTCTTCTACATCAACATGTGTCCCCTCTTCTTCATGTCTCTTCTACATCAACATGTGTCCCCTCTTCTTCATGTCTCTTCTACATCAACATGTGTCCCCTCTTCTTCATGTCTCTTCTACATCAACATGTGTCCCCTCTTCTTCATGTCTCTTCTACATCAACATGTGTCCCCTCTTCTTCATGTCTCTTCTACATCAACATGTGTCCCCTCTGTGGAAAGAGACTCTGAAAGTTTCAGGAACAAAGATTCCCTCTCTTTTTGATCCATTTCTATAAAAACCTGTCTGAAAATGAGCTGATCAGATTTTGGCCACTTTATGATGTCATAACGATTTTGTTGTCTTGTGCAACCGTTAGCCAATCAGCAACCAAGGTAACCCCACCTTATCACCCGAATCTTCTCCTAGAGCACCATTGAGTTCTTTGTAACCAAATGTCTCTCAGAGGGGCGTGGGGAGGGGCTCCTGATGTTCATCTAAAGTAACAGACAGAGAATCAGCACTTTGGAAACAGGGCTGAAACAGAGGGGATTATGGGTAATGCTGCGATGATCTGTTTGGTGTTTCAACACTTCAGAGACATGTTCTGTATATATCTGAGACCTGTAATATATTGAAGAAAATCAGTATAAGAGGAGACCTGTAAGGGATTTTCCCTTTTCTGTATCGTGTGTTATACTGTAAGGGTTGTGTGCATGTAAATGGTCTACAAAGGCTAAAATCCCAAAGGGAAACTGTTCCAAAATGAAAATATCAACCTGAAGAAAGCATGACAGGGCCCCTTTAAAGCATGAATCTTCATGCACTCCTTGCTAACTGAGTCTGCAGCAATGGATACATTTTGACATTGAAACAAGAACTTATAACTTTTAAACCTCCCACAACAGAACATTTTGTTTTACATGTCTGACTTTTGATCCTCCTCTCACACCTCTCTGTATCCAACAACAACAACAGAACAACATCTACAGGGAAGAGTTCAAGCTTTTAAAAATACAATAAACATGTGAAACGTGTTGAGGAAGGTCGAAGCTTTCCTTTGAGCCTCTGCCAACAAAGCTTCACTTTCACTCTGTCTGTTCGATACAAGTACTTAACAGATTTCATTGAAATATAGTTGAAGGTTAGACCATCAGCCAATACAAACGTGTTTACTTGTTTCTGTTGCTCTTGAATAATAATAATAATACAATCTGGCACATGTATGCAGTGTTTTCCAGTTATCTGTGTTGATGCCGATCCAGATGGTGATTAAACTATTAGGACGTTCTTTTATAAAATCAGAGCGAAATATTCCTTTTGGAGGAAACTTTGGGTATTTAGCCGTTTTGCAGCAGACCATTTACACGACACACATATTAAAAGAAAGCATAACAGGGCCCCTTTAAGTTGGCTTTCTGCTCACTGCTGTTCATTCATTTAGGTTATTATATTATCACTTCAGGGGACATTACATTGACTTACATGCATTTCCTGGAGACTTTAAACCATAACCAATCACATGCCTAACCCTAACACTTACCCTAATCCTAATCCTAACCCTAACCAAGTCTTCACCCTAAAATTAATGATTCCCCTCATGGGGACCTCCAATTTGTCCCCATAAGGGAAGCCAGTCCCACACACGTGACTATGTAAACAGATTTAGGTCCCCACAAGTATAGTAATGCTAGACCACACACACACACACACACACACACACACACACACACACACACACACACACACACACACACACACACACACTTCCCATCACCACCTCTCTACATGTGACTGATGAGCACTCAGGAGATGGGTTACACTCGTGGACAGGTTGTAATCGGAACAGACGTATGAGAACATGAATAAACCCACACACACGGACACACATGAAACACAGCTCAACATCCCGGTGAGTAGCCGTGCGTCACACACTCTCATTATAAACTACACTAAAGCAGTGAGGAAAACTGTAGCATGCGACAGAGCTGCGGGAAGCAGAAACAGAAATATGATGATGAAGGGGAATGCAAAGCGGAAGGACAAATGACACATTATGCCCATATACAGAGGTGCGTGTGTGTGTGCGTGTGTGTGTGTGCGCGTGGCTGTGCGTGCGTGGAGTTAATCCACATGTTATTTGCATGAAAGCCTAAAGGAGTATGAGATGTTATATTTGCTGTAATGTGTATCTTATCAGGCATTCATTTGTGTAGGAACAGCTTCATACCTCTGGTCATTTCCAATGGTGTTTTTCGACTGACCTTCAAGGACCCGAAAAGACTTTGTGGCATTGTGAAAATGTGTCTTTTAAATGTCTAGTCCATGGGGGACTGAGGGGTTAAATCACTGAGAGTTTACTCGCTGAAAAAGGGAAACAAATGTCACACACATTACCGTTTTTAGGCTAAGCGGGCTAAGATGTGCTCCAGTAGGTTTGACGCCACACACACATTCAGGACCTTAAAGGTCAGTCAAATAACACCATTGAAAACAACCAGAGGTCTGAAATAACATGCTGCAAATATAAAAGCCCAAACACAGGGATTATTTTGTACAATAGTTCTTTAAAGTTTCTAATTTCTTGAAGTGAAGATAAATAAAACTTCGGTTCAACTTTGATGTTTTTCTTGCTTCCAACAGCAACGTTTTTGATTTCACTTTGAAGCTCCGCTCTGCTGTCAGACGCAGCTTCTCTTAATGCTGTATGTTGATTTAGGCTATTTCAGGTTTGCTTCCAAATAATTTAGATATTTATGTAACACAGAAATATGGACGTAAGTAGTGTAAACAGTGTCCCTGACAGAGACGTGCGAGACAGTCTTAGGATGCTTTGAGTTCATCGTGTGCATTTGTCTGCTTAAAAGCTTGAGCATTCAGAAACTCATTTCTGTGCCGGAGTTCAAAGCCTTCGTTGGAGCTGTGCGAGATGAAACCATGGGAGTTGTCATCGCTCTGAATACTTGCTAGGCCTCTGTCTCTCAGTCTTTCTGTCTCTCTGTCCACAGAAACCTCTCTGTATTATTTATGTCTAACTTCATCTACAGCAGGGGTGTCAAACTCAAGGCCCGGGGGCCAAATCCGGCCCGCGACTTCATTTCATGTGGCCCGCAAGAAATCTGAAAGAATGTAATATGTTTATTATACGGTTACAGGCCGATTTACAGATGCACGATGTCCATAAACTACATGTCCCATAATGCATCTTAAATTTGACTTTTTTTTTAATGTCACTTTTTTTTCAGAATTTGGCTTTTTTTTTAAAAATAATTTTGTGACATTCTCACTGAAGAGACTTGCACTTATTTGCCCTAGACTTCTGCTTTCAGACGTAGTTATTTATGAAGTTTTTACCCTATCCGATAATAATCCAATGCAGAGGCAATAAAGTAATGACATTATTTTATATATATTAAATATTTATACATGTATGTTTATATAGTCTTAAAGTTACAACTGGCCCTTTGAGTGCAACCATAATGCTGATGTGGCCCGCGATGAAATTGAGTTTGACACCCCTGATCTACAGAATGCTTCGCCTTGTTGGCGAGGTCTCCCTTTCAGAATGTGGATCTCAAAAGGTTAAATATAGATTTACCACCAAAAAAAAGAGTTCCCTTTGCTTGTCTTTTAACTTCGAAGCATATTGACTCCTCAGAATGCGGGGTTGTCAAAGTGTGGACGAGCTTGTGAGACTAAATATTTTCTTCATTGTCTTGGGATTTCATATCAAACCACATTACACCGAGTACAAAACGACTCGCACTCACACACGCAAACACAGACACACTTTGCAGGGCTAAAGGACACATGAGATTTGTGCAATCGATGAAAGTGATTCATGTGGATTAGATTAGATTACAAAGGAGAAGTGAAGAGGAAAGACAGAGTGGAGAGGGGGGAGATCAGAAAGCAACTCCCTCCGAGGGAAGTACGACTTCACCTCCCCATCGAGACACAAGGTCTGTCTGACGTCCGCACGATTAAAAGACATGCTGAGAATGTCATTTGCTTTGACTTCCAGTCTCTCCAGTCTTTGACCCATCCCCACTCGTCCGTTTTACATCCCCCGCCCTCGCCTCCTCTCCCCCTCCTTGATTGACTGTTAAGGAAATAAGGCTTCAACATCACACAGCATCACACATGCCTTCGTCTTTTCCCAAACCCCCTCTCCTCCGCCTCTGCCTCTGGGGTTTTAAAGGGGGTGAGGAAGGGGTGGTGTTTTGGGGGAGTTGAGCTGTCGTCCAGACTCGACATGATGGACTTTTCTATAAGAGATATGGAAACTCGGAGCGTGACGGACGTTTCTATTATGGAATATTCCTCTGCCTGCGTTTTTACAGAGAGGCTGTGCTGAGTGGAGAGCAACAACACTATTCATGCTTTTATTTCTCTCATCACGATACAACATCCCGGTCTCATCTGTCCATGTCTATCTGTTTCCTCTCACTGTCTTGTCTCTGTCTTTGCAGTGCGGGGGTTACGCCAGAATAATAGACTCCGCTGATATGGATCTCCTGCATGGGCCCTGCGGTGCTCCACTTGTCACTCCCCTGCAGAGCGACGTGAACATGTGCGATGCCATGGATGATCCTCCGTGGCGAAGCAACGTATGGTTATGTAATGTGTTCAGTATTCAAAGAAAGAAGAGCCCGGGGAGAGAGAAAAGATACGGAGGAGAGCTGAGGAAATGAGAGCAAAGGCTAGAGTGGAGACATGTCGGGCTTTTTATGATCAGATTTAAAATGGGGTCATAGGGTTGTAAGGGTACTTTGGATGAAAGTTTAAGGTTGTCATAATTTATCACATTGCTTGGTTTAATACTCGACTCTTGATTGGTCGGCAGTCTGTTCTCTTGTGCTGACAGACCTCTGCGAAGAAAAACGCTCTGATCAAGGGACTATCTGCAGTCATATCAATGCGCAGAAAGTAGTCCAGTCAATGTAACATCGACTACAAACAGTATTTTCCTTCATCGGCTGTTTTCAAGGACGAGAAATAAGCTATACAACATTTTTGTATTTTTTTTCGAAACAGTAGAGCATTGCATTGAATCATGCATCGAAATAGTTATATTCCACACTACAATATATGATTGAAAGTGTGTGCACTGTTAATTCTTCTGTAAAGTTTTGGTTGTCGAATGTATCTTCAGATATGTTCGTAATGACGTTTTGTGTTGTGTTTTTGTTGAGTTGTGACATATCATAACATCTCATATTTCTTCAGTTAGGCTTTATATTCTAGATCAGTGCTTCTCAAAGTGTGGTCCGCGGACCACTGGTGGTCCGTGAGCGCCCCTAGTGGTCCGTGAGTATATTGGTACAATTTCACATTTGAAATAAATACATTTATTTAAGTTTTTCGCACTCTCGCGGGAATATCTCCGCAATGGAACGAGCTTAAGTTTCACTTTCGATTGCATGATATAGCCCGAATAAGTACCTTCATCACACATGTGGCCACTTGTTTGTACCATTTTCAGGCGATTTGTACAGGTTAGGTGGTCCGCAAGTTTTTTTGGTCCTTGGTATGAAAAAGTTTGAGAAACACTGTCCTAGATAAATGGATGCTTCTCAAAAAAACTAAGATTCGTAATTGATACATTTGCAGTATTTTTCCTGTTCTCATTCAACAACTACAACACAAAACAGGTCTTATCGAGAACATCTGAGACTTGCTTTTCTAAAAAGAAGTTTAAAATGCCTGAAGTCAGGTTCTAAAAATCAACTTCGACAAAAGCCTGAAATGAAGATTGATTGGCAAATGTATTTTGTTTCTCGTTCTTGTTTATTGAACTCACTAATGTATGTTTTTATTTGTCAGTATCAATGCATTTATCCATGTAACGACACCGTGAAAAAGTCAATAACTACTTTGGTGGCACACCACAGGATCAGAGAGCCGAGGTAAAACCAGGTGTGAGACAGACGACAGTGTTGATGGTGTGAAGCTACTTCAGGAAATCACCACCATCACCTGACAAAGCAGTTTTCCAAAAGCCGATACACAAGACACACACATCTGCACGGAAAAACAAACACGTAGACAGGTATGATAACTCTGTGTGTGTGTGTGTGTGTGTGTGTGTTGTCTCTCTCTCCGAGCAGGCAGTAGGCCAAAGAGGGTCTTAACACGCTTAATGGGATTTCACACTCTGAAGTACACACACGTACACACCCTCGGACACACACTAATGTTGAAGATAAACATGTCTGAAAGCTATGTGTGATCCCAGACAAATAAACACACACCCCCCCCCACATGCACACTCTCTGATATACAAGGATTTGTCAGGCTCCCACATTGTCCACATGCACAACTAATGGACTCCAATTTCCACACAGAAACATTTCTGTTACTCACTCATTTCCAAAAGACGAGGCTTTACACACCTGGCAGAATGGAAGCAGACACACACACACACACACACACACACACACACACACACAGGAAGCTGGATCCTCTGTGCCTGTATGCCATTATGTCTGTATCAGTGCGGCATTACTGTGGTCATTGTGACCTGTTGCCCTGCAGATGGTGTTAAAACAAACAGGAGATCTGTCTTTCAAGTATAACATATCTGTTTCCTGAAGGCTTGAAAAGTGGCTCTGTAGCTTTATTTTTGCAGAGGACGACAGCCGTGGTAAGATTGGCATTCACAGGTGAGTCATGGTTACTAAAAGAAGTGTCCAAATGTCCATAGAAACCTTTTCTTCTTCTACTCCTTCACAGGGGATCTGTATCTTCACTTACACCCATCCCGAACATGGACATTCTTTAGGTCTTGGTTGGATCCGGTAGTGAGGTACAATTCACACCAAATACATTCAATACAATGGAATAAATGCAGTGAATGGATTTAAAGTGACATTCAAATGACGGACAGTCCAAGCCCAATAATTAGCATGTACATTTGTTGAAATTGCCTTCAAACCGCTGATCTTTGAGGCAACACAGTGTCTACAAAGAAAGAAGCTGCAGCACCAGCTGTGCCGTGGTTCATCCTGGTGGATTAGTGGCAATGCAAACCACACAATGAAAGCTTCCAATGTGTGATCCTGTCCAAAAAGCTTAAGGTGCATTTCCATCCAGACACACACAAGATGAGGTAAGTTGATTTTTGGCAAAAAACGACTCATGTGTGGGTCGGCTGATAGGATTGAAATGGTTTCTGCAAAGAGGAGATGGTAACCTTCCTCATATTATGCATGAAAGAAAACAAATAATTAAAAAATGACATATTTGTTGTCATCATTATCAATGCCAGACACCTACTGTCGAGGGAACTATCACAGTAGGTGTTTATAGTGATTGTGGACAGACAGCCGTGATAGAAGGCCTGTGGCGCAGTGGGTTGGGCGTAGGTGTTGGGATCAGGGGGTCATAGGTTCAAACCCCACTGCAGTCAGCATGTCGTTGTGTCCCTGAGACACTTCCCCCCAAAATTGCTCCTGTGGGGATTGTCCACAGTATTGAGTATGTAAGTCGCTTTGGATAAAAGCGTCTAACATGTAATGTAATAGAAGATATGTCAAGAGACTTTAAAGGTGTATAGTTCTGTCTTGTTGTTGTTTCTTTCTTCCCATGTTTTTGTATCTTGAATTCTATGCAACACATTTACATGTAATAGTGTAAGCTGTATTGTATTATCCAATGCTAAATAACCTTGTTGTACCTGAGAAAGCCGGACTAAACTGGTCCATAAAACAGCATGGTTTAAAAAAAGTTGTGTTCAGTGGTGTGTAGAAATAGAAGTGTGTTGTCTAGCAACTGAGAGCACATGCAGTTATTACAGCACCACCTTTTTCTCCAGGATGCACATTAATTGCCCTGTGATATATTCTGGTCTAACTGGACACACGCTACTGTGGATTCCAGCTGTCAATCTCCACAGAAAAGCAAGCTACACCATCTTTAGAGCCATCGTTCAAGCCTTCTGCTGGTGATTATTTGGTCGTCAGAAGACTCATTCTTTTGTGAATTATTCCTCTGAGAGCACATCTGTTAAGAGGCATCATTCTCAAAAACATGTGTTTATGAATCAATCCAATCAGATGCTGCTCTAGGCAAAGCGAGGCAAGTTTATTTATTGTTGCAGTAAAAAAGGGGCCCTATTATGATAATGATTAGGTTTGTATCAGTATGTAGTGTCTCTCCTGGGACATGTCTCCATGCTCTAGTGTTCAGAAAGCTCTTTATTTCCTCATACTGCCTGTGCTGCAGCACCTCTCTTCACCCTCTGTCTGAAACCAGAGCCCAGTCTGCTCTGATTAGTTAGCTGGCTGGCTCTGTTGTGATTGGTCAACCACTTAGAGATGTCCCGCACCTTAGTCTATCAAGTACAATTTGTTGCGCTAGCCAATAGAATGAAGTGTTACATATGTAGTGATGTTTACATGCACACATACAGGAGAGAGAGAACCCCAAAAAGAATAATAGGACCTCATTTAAAACAGTTTAAAGAAACACATTATAAAATTACACTTAAAGACATTTACAATATTAATCGGTATACGTTTTTACATTTTTTTAAATCAATACAAATCTATACAATGATCAAAGTTACAGTTCACCGCTTTGTTACTTTCCTATTTACAACATTACCGACTTTATACAAAATTATATTTATTTCCTATATTACAGCTACTTATTTTTTTTACCATGGTGTACTTATGATTGACATGTTTGTATAGTTTTTAATAACTTTTAATTGAATATATAAGTCTACTCTTTTTTCCTTTTGCCTCTGTATTGCCGTAAATGTCATCGCCGCGGGACATATAGCCTTTCTGATTCTGATTCTGAATGATTACTTTGAATAAAGTAAAAGACATCTGGGAGAAGCCGACTGAATCCAAGCAGCTCTAGCAGTTATCTGTTGTCTTCAGAGCATGCAGTAAACCACGGGCCCTACGCTGAAAGAGTGAGAGAGAGATTCCTGAGTAATAGAAAGCAGGGCTTATGTGCTCTGCTAGCTGGACCGTGTTATGGCCTGTCTGAAAACTTTTGCAAACTTTAGCTTCAGAACTTCCCCAGACAAATGACCAGGGCTACATGCCATAACTCACAGAACACATCAATTCTCTCTCTCTTTCTATTCCTACAGTATCTGTCTAAACACAACACACACACACACACACACAACACACACACACACACACACACCACACACACACACACACACACACACACACACACACACACACACACACACACACACACACACACACACACACAGCGAACAGCAGCTGAAGAAGCATCACTCAGACATCTCAAGCTGTTCATTTCCTTCCTGTCTTGATACATGCTGCCAAGTGTAAAATATTATAAAAGCAGCATTAGTGTTTCCGTTGAGCACACGCACACGCACACACACACGCGCACACGCACACACACACACAAACACTTTTCTCCACTGCCACTTGCTGAAAAACACATATAGTATTCCTATGACCTTTTAAACATTTGTGTTGATGTCTCTGCATGTTGCTTGTGTTGTTCATTGTGTGTGTGTGTGTGTGTGTGTGTGTGGTGTGTGAGTTGGTGACTGAATTTTGGGAGGTAGGACGTAATGGGAATGCTTCCCACCTGCTATCCCGGTCGCTGCTGTGTTGAGGAGAGAGACGACCTGTGATGGTGGGAACGCCAGCTGAGATACATGATGGAAATAATGGAGCTCTGTGCTACACACACCTACGACATGAAACTACAGAAAGCATGCGTTGAGTGATATTTTGTGTCACATCCCCTGACACCGGCACAGCGCCACATCATGATTACTGACTACCGTAATGCATTTGTTTTAATCATCGGCGATCTGTATGTGGGAAATCACTGTGACATTTCAAAGTGGATGTTTTTAAGGGAGCAGTTTTTGTTTATGGACTCTGTTATAATGGAGAGTTCTGGCAGGGACTTGAGGGTCTCCTGGAGGTCAGCTAAAACAATCTTCCCACTCTGCAGCTTTTAACAGGATACAGTAGGAAGTGGAACGACTCGGCGTGACGGTTTGTGGACTGCCTTTATGAACCCTCCAGTTTGACGCTTTACAACCAGAAGAGGCTGGAGAACAAAACGCTTAATAAGACATATTTAAGAGAATAGGTTACAGTTAACTTCCATTAATTAAAAACATATTGAGAAAGGTTTACGATTGAACGATTAAAACACAGACAACGCCCTGGTCATAAAGAAGCCCCGTCTTACCCTTTATCGTCTATTTGACTCTAAATGCGACTCAATGGGACCATAACCATAACCAGTGGTTCCCAACCTTTTTTCCCAAGAGCCCCCCCACATGACTCCGGTTGGAAGTTCCCGCTGAATGAAGAAATGAAAGGAAGTCTTTTTATGCTTTTATTAGCTACTAACTTGCATTTTTATTCAAATGAATTAGTCAATTATTTTGTACGTTTTATTGTAATGTAACTACAAGGCTTTTAGTGACAATCATGTATTGCTTTACAATTATATGTATATAAAAAAAAAGTCTAAATATGATATTTGGCCTCAAACCATCTGAGGCCTGGCGCTCCCCTGCGATCTTTGGCTCCACCCTTGTATTGACTTGAAACAAGCAATTCAAACTAAAAACCTATTAAAGAATGTTTACTGGGGTAATAAATAATGTGAGAAGTAGGATCATTATATCATAGAGTTCTATACAATCTGACTTATTTTTGCTGGCTATATATACATTTAAAGGTGGGGTAGGTAAGTTTGAGAAACCGGCTCGAGATCGCTAGAATTTGAAAATACACAACCGGAGAAAATCTGCCACTTCCTCACAGAGCCCCTCCTCCAACACACACGAACGCGCACATGACCAATGAGGGCACGAGATAAGTTTATGCACAGATGGAAGGCTGACAGACAGGTAGGCCATCCAATCCGTTGTAAAAAGTACAACCAATCCGTTTAGCCGGGCCGGCTAAAGGGATTGGTTGTACTTTTTACAGTATTACGGCTTCCACAGACGAATTTTTTGTATGGATTTTTTGTCAAAGCACTTCAGATATTCATTGCTATCGGGATGTTAAGAGCATTCCATGGAATATAACAAAAAGTGTATCTCGAGCCGGTTTGAGAAACCATCCCGATAGCAATGAATATCTGAAGTGCTTTGACAAGAAATCCATACAAAAAAGTCATCTGTGGAAGCCGTAGCGCTGTAAAAAGCACGACCAGTCATCTAAGCCGCCCCGCTAAAGTAACTGGATGGCCTACCTGCCTGTCAGCCTTCCATCTGTGCACAAACTTATCTCGTGCCCTCATTGGTCATGTGCGCGTTCGTGTGTGTTGGAGGCGGGGCTCTGTAAGGAAGTGGCAGATTTCTTCCGGCTGTGTATTTTCAAATTCTAGCGCACTCGAGCTGGTTTCTCCAAAATGACCTACCCCAGCTTTAAGGCACTTCTACATTGGCTTCAGTTGTCAGAGCTGGAGGTGGCTCCTAAACAACTCGAATTATAGAACTTCGAGATAAATAAAAAATAATTAAATATTAAAATATTGCATTGAATAACAGATATGTGTCACTTTCCTAGACCTTTACTCATTGCAAGTCCCTTCATATTTTTCTTGGGACCTGAAAGGGCCCCGGCCCCCAGGTCAGTGACCACTGATCTTCTATTTAATACAAGCACTGTTATTGTATCATTAGTTTAGCATCTGCCGTGAGCAGCAGGTAGTAAAGCAGCTTCAGCGTCTGCACTGATCGCAGGTCAGCCGAGAGGCCAACACACCGTCACTGTAGTTATTTGCATAAAACGGAAGAAAACAGACTCAAAGCGTGAAGAAATGCATGTTTAGACGGATTGATTAAAATAGAAGCGCCTTGTCAGACGTGTTCACGAGGATAACTGACACTAACACACAGCTGAAACGCCTCCTGTGTTTACACAGCCACACAAAGCTGTAAATGTGTTGACAATAGATTGATAAGTAGCAGTTGTCGCACAAGTACACAAGGTGCACTGAAGTGATGACAACCCACTGATGTGCCGACAATGTGCAATGTGTTGATTATCACTGGCTGCATTTACAGTGGACATGTTGTTCTGATCTAATTATGCACGAAGAGTCGAGGGAATACTGTAATAAGGTAAGAACTAGCGTATACAGTAGGCCTCCTCTGATTGGGTCTGTCACATTGCAGCCTCAGTTTGCTCATTAGTCCATTTGCTATTGTGTCTTAAAGTCTTAAAGGGGCCCTACTCGACTCGTTTCCTCTCATACTGCCTGTGCTGCAGCTACTCATTTCACCCTCTGTCTGAAACCAGAACCCAGTGTGCTCTGATTGGTTAATTACACAGAATAATGTAGCATTAATTGGCATATAGCTCCACAATGTTTGCCAAACTGTTGGTGGAGTCCAGCTTTCACTTGATGAAGCTGTGCCTCGTATCTAAGAGTCACATCTGGATAAAAATTCAAATACTAATGAAATGTGTTCATCCAGCATGACCGTTTCTTTGAAGCCTCAACATCTCTGCTGTGTCAGTTGCAGAGAAGTACTTTTACTTTGAAATGCAACTCTGACGCAGGAGCTGGACATATACTGTGTACTGAATGTAGAAGGACTGCCGTGGATATATGACCTTCCTCTGCCAACATCAAAGACACTTCCGACATACAGTACAAAACAAATCCTCTGTGTCTCGTTGAGTTTGGTTTTCTTCACTAAAGCTGCTCTACTTGACTTAGGGTGATGAACCGTGTGTAGTTTTAAATACAAATCCTGGTCATGGCGCCTTTAACAATGTAATCAAACAATTCCGGCATCATCCTCAATCAAACAGGGTGTGCTTATTTCAAACCCAGTATCGTCCCGTGTGTGAATATTCCTCTTTCTCAAAGATGTTACAGTAAACCGTTCTCTTGCCCGGCTGCACTAAACCACAGCCTTCCAAACAACAGCTGCAGGGTACCTACTCTCAATGACCCAACAGTACAATGGACCACACACACACACACACACACACACACACACACACACACACACACACACACACACACACGCACGCACACACACACACACACACTTTGAATAATCAAACACGTCTTGAAACACCAGTATGCCTGTGTGGGTGCTCATGTTTGCAAATAAAGTGGTGTGTCGGCAGAAAATGCACATACAGTAAATATACACACGCACACACACACATTCACACAGGCATGCATTAAGAAACACTTAAGAGCATAGTTCATATTTCAACCCATTTGAGAATAAACCCTTAATGGGACTGTTTGTCCGCACTCCACAGTGAACATCCTTCTCATGGCACACAGTAAACGTAATATAGTGCACTATAAATATGGAGTGTTCTTGAACCTATCCTGTTTGATGCACTTAGGAGGAAGGTGGACTTTGAATTATAACTGGTTTGACAACATTAAGCAACATCAGCTACATTTGACAATCCAGAGTGGGCTGATCAAAGATTATCTCGTTGAAATTGCTTTATAAATCATGTCATATTGCCAACTGCTCCTTGCACCCACACTGTTAGCTAGACACTTAAGATACGATCAAATCAGAAAAGATAATATAAGACTTCAAATTAATCTAAATTAACCCAGCAACCTACAGCTTGTAGGATCAAGGTTGCTTGTGCTGCAGAATTGCATACTGCTATTTCCCACGTATGGTCCAACACACACGTGGACTATCAGCAGATGCATCAAAGAAGCATCGCCATGCCTCTGAGTTAGTGTCTCAAACTATCTGTAGCCAGACGGAAAGCAGATCTCTCCTGTTGCTCTACATTTCACTAATAATGTACTGTGTCCATCATGCAGAAGCCCACTGCTTATTCTAAGAATCCTATCGAGAAAATATATTTGTTTTATACCACACACGTGCATCAGTGGCATAAAAGAAAATGTTGTGTTTCTATGAATGTGTCAGTTTTGTCAGTCAGTACACGGGAGAGCCGGGATATGCCTGCTTTGTAAATGTGAGGGTGGATAATGGAGAATCCAGAGACTGATGGAAAGGTTAATCATTCCTGACAGATGGTATGTGCTGCTAAATCAGCATTAGGTGTAGTCAGACGTGTGTGTGGTGTGTGTGTGTGTGTGTGTGTGTGTGTGTGTGTGTGTGGGGTGTCTGTCTGTGTGTGCTCGGTTGCTTAAGCTGTAATGAGCGGGTGTCCACTTGATTGGCCTTGAGGGGAGCGTTACTGGGACTGAGAGGCACGGGCACCAGCAGCCTCATTATGTCCAGTGTATGGGGGCGGGAAACAAGAGTGTGTCCACCTCATAACTTGTGTGTGTGTGTGTGTGCGTGTGTGTGTGTGTGTGTGTGTGTGTGTGTGACAGGATGCACAAAGCGGCTTCCAACGAGGTGCGAGCCAAGGTCAACACCTCATCCCCGCCAGAGCTTCATTCGACTCTATACAGACCAACTAAACCTCACCAAGGTCATGTGCTGCGACTCCAGAGGTGTGATTGGACTGACCCTTCATTGAGAGGCAGTGTGAACCCAAACCTTTTGTCTAAGCCTCGTAAAAGTCCGTGGACCTTGGGACAGCGCTCCACTGAATTGCCCCATAAAAAGCTGACATCCACGCTCAGTTTTAATGCACAGCTACTTGCTTTGAGACGTGCAGCCACCGTGCGTCCATGTGCTACATACATAAAACATGATGTTGTGTAAACAAAATGCCTTCGCAGAACATGAGCACACACACATACATTTTCACACATTAGTTGTGGAAGGAAGGAGGAGCCACGGCTAGCACAATGTGATGAATGTGTTGTCCATCTTGTGTACACACAACAACCCTCTCACACACACACACATGCAGCTGCACGTGCAACTTTATCACAGCAGAGAGAAGATATTTATGTGTGTCTAAATACACACACAGGTTTACGATTTGTATGCATTTTGGAATTTATATTGCAAGTATCTAACCATGGAATGAAAATGTCCCTTATGAAAACAGCCAGTACTGTTAGTGGTTACACATAGGAACAAGTAACATTGTGGGACGGAAATGTTAAAGAGCATTCCTTCTAGTGGCTTAATCTTTTAAAAGATATATAAAAAGACAACATTGTATGACCATAGATTGTATCCGTGTCTCAGTGCTGTACGATACCAGTCACCTCTGTGGAAACATTGGTATAACTGCCTTTTTTTAATTTATATTTGAGTGTTGTATGTTTTGTAATAATGGACCAAGAGCCTCTTTAAATAAAGATGATGATGATGATGATGACGGCGATGATGATGATGATGATGATGATGATGATGATGATGATGATGATGATGATGATGATGATGATGATGATGATGATGATGTATATAGAAAGTCAATTTAGTCTAGCATTAGGAGGCTGCGAGTTCGGCATTTTGTCCATTGACATCCACCTGGTTTCATCGTCTTCTTATTTATGAACACGAGCATTTTCAAGCCTTTGGACTTCCTATGTTGGAAATGTATTGTCCTTCTGATTGACACACAACATCGACTGCACGTCTGTCCGTCCTGCGAGAGGGATCCCTCCGCTGTTGCTCCGAGTGCTCTCCCTGAGGTTTCTCCCATATTTCCCCAAATAAATAATACTAAAGGGGAAGGCTATGGCTCGGTGGGTTAGTGCGCTGATCTTCAAGCAAGCAAGTTCGAGTGCCCACCGCAGTCAGCATGTCGTTGTGTCCCTGGGCAAGACACTTCAGTACCCACGGTACTGAATGTATGTAAGTCGCTTTGGATAAAAGGGTCTAACAGGTGACATGTCATGTAAATGTGGGGTTTCTTCTTGTCCGAAGTGAGGGTCCAAGAGGGGTCATACTCATATCCTGTACACACTGTAAAGTCCACTGACACAAATGTAAGATGTAAGATGTATATTGGGCTATATAAATAAACTTTGATTGATTGCCATCTGACTTTTTAGGTGACCAAAATGTGACAGGTAACTTTCCTGTAGTGAAAACACAATGTGAAAGTTCATCAGGCAAAGCAGGGCGCTCACGCAGAGCAGATAACACTGTTTTAAAAACCTGTCAATCACTTTATATTCAAACTCAATGGGGGTGTCAAACTCAATTTCATCGCGGGCCACATCAGCATTATGGTTGCACTCAAAGGGCCGGTTGTAACTTTAAGACTATATAAAAATACATATATAAATATATCATATATATCAAATAATGTATTATATTACATTATTGCCTCTGCATTGGATTATCATCGGATAGGGTAATAACTTCATAATTAACTACGTCTGAAAGCAGAAGTCCAGGGCTAATAATTGCAAGTCTTTTCAGTGCGTATGTCCCAAAATGATTTAAAAAGAAAAGCCAAATTCTGGAGAAAAAATAAATAGAAGTGACATTTTGAAATAAAAATCTAATTCTGAGAAAAAGGAATTCTATGAAAAAATGCATATTTTGAAGAAAAAAAGGCAAATTCTGAGAAAAAAAGGCCAATTCTGAGAAAAAAGTCATATTTGAGATGCATTGTGGGACATGTAGTTTATGGGCACCATGCTTCTGTAGCATGTAACCGTATAAACAACATATTATATTCTTTGCAAGCTCTTGTGGGGCCACATAAAATGAAGTCGCGGTGCTTTATGGTCTATTTCACTCCAAATGGGACCTCACTTGAGGTCACTGGAGAAAAAGGAACAAGGTCCATATTATTTTGGATATTTTCTGTATTTTGAAGGTCAATCCTTTGATAAAATGGTGTCTTTAAAACACTCATCTATTAAGTCACTAAAGATGGTTCAGCTTTCAAATGAACAACAGAAGTCTTTATTTCAACACAGATGTTTTTAATTAAAACATTTTAATTTGGATTTCAGATGTTACATCTTTCAGCTATTAATTAGGTCTGAAATGGTTCTTTATGCTGTTATTTATAAATGGTGTATTTGTTACGTACTGTAAATATGAAGTCTGTAAGCCTATTGTGTGCTGTCTGTATGAATTAATTCGGTGGCAAATTAGTTTCTTCACAGGGGATTAATAAAGCTTTCTCGTCTAATAATAATATGACACTTGAAACAAATTAAATAAAACTATGAAAACACAAAATATCCTGATGAGATTACATAGGATGAGGTCTGCCTGAAACGCCTCCATTGGACTCTTTTGTTTACTTCCGTAACATGGTGACATCACTCACGCTTCTATTAGCTAGCGCAACAACACATTGTACGTGATAGGCTAAGGGCCGGGACATCTCTAAGCGGTTGACCAATCACAACAGAGCCAGCCAGCTAACCAATCAGAGCAGACTGGGCTCTGGTTTCAGACAGAGGGTGAAAAGAGGTACAGGCAGTATGAGAAAAATAAAGAGCTTTTTGAACATTAAAGCATGGAGACATGTCCCAGTGGAGACACTGATATGAACCTGAACATCAGTATAGTCACACCCCTTTTAGTGTCTCCCCACACATGGATATGATTTTATCCATTTAATAACTTTGTTCAAATTGAATTTGTTCAAGGATTTACTTTTGTATGGGTGTTGACGTGATAAAGTATGAGCTTCAGTATCTTTACTTGACCAGCTGCGAGGAATAGCTGTGATCATGTTGGCTTTGCATGGACATGAGACATGAGGTAGTTGAATACAGTAAAGACAATGATGCTCTGACCTCCTCCGAAGAGCAGACTCCTCCTCCAGCATTAAAACCCTCCACTGTTTTAATACTGTGAATAATCGCTGAACCAATTTGCATGAAACATTTATTTTGATTGACATCTCTGAGGTGCTGCATCGAAGCTTCATTCCCACGGACACATCTAGCGACAAATAATCAGTTTGACCACCGTTATATTTCCCCAGCTCCTCATTTCTCCGTATCATGTCCATGCCATTGAATACTTGGCGAACATGCGCTTATTAAAAGGGCCGTTCAACTCCACTCAGATGTGTCATAATACCCGCCACTCTTCCCGTACATCTACGAAGATGAAGTACATCCATAAAATCAGAGGTTGCTAGGAGATTAATTCAAAATGTCAAATCGTAGAACCAAAATATTAACGAATAAGTGATAACTTTCTCATATTTCCTGCCTGAGTCATCTTCTCTATCAAGCTCAACATGTTTGTAAAGCATTGATGTTGTTTTCTACCAATGTTTCTTGCTCATATTATTTAAAAAAACATATGTATTTCCTTCATGGATAGCTGTGTTTCACGTGTTGGTGCTGATGGCAGTCAGACATCAGTTGTTCTTGTTTCTTCTGTTCATATCTCCTCAATGATTCAGCTCAGGCGTGCTTGAAATGTGTGACTTTCTCACTTCGAGAGCCAGCAGGAAATATTACGACTTTTGATGATTGGACGTCTTATCTCTGAGGTGAAATATCTTTCATGAAAACGTGAGGTGCTGTAATAGAGGCTCTTACGAAGACGCTCCTGCTGAGCATTAAAATATGTGTGACAAAACAATTACCCAGCGTCACATCTTACAGACACACACATTCATATGTACTAAGGCAGTGTTTCTCAAACTTTTTCATACCAAGGACACTTAACCAATAAAAAAACACTCGCGGACCACCTAACTCCACAAATATCCAAAATCACATTTTTCACAGTTTTTCTAGAACACATTACAAATCGCCTGAAAATGGTACAAACAAGTGGCAACATGTGCGACGAAGGTGTTGTGCTGGTCCATATCATGACATCAAAAGTAAAAAACTGAAACTTTAGCTCGCTCCATTGTGGAGATATTCTCGCGAGAGTGTGGAAAACTTAAATGTATTTATTTATTTCAAATGTGAAATATTACCAATATACTCGCGGACCACTAGGGGGCGCTCACGGGCCACCAGTGGTCCGCGGACCACACTTTGAGAAGCACTGTACTAAGGTCACATAACATAGACTTACATTCATAAACTGCACACATGTTATCCCCAATTGCTAAATAGTTTTTAGACATGTGTCTACTCTGCTAGCCTGAATCAGAAACACACGCACGCAAGCACATACCATGTATACATCACTTCACTACACTTCACTACATATGTCCCCGACAAGGAGGGTAATACTAGGACACACACACACACACACACACACACACACACACACACACACACACACACACACACACACACACACACACACACACACACACACACACACACACACACACACACACACACACACACACACAGCCTGTTCCTAAAGCAGCTAGTGAACTTGTTTGAAAATGTCTCTATTATTAACAAAACAAAATGCTCTAATTGAAATCCAGTTGGGGAATTTATGCTTTCCCCTGTACACATCTGAAGCTACTTGTTCTTTATTTAAATGCCAAACAATTGCAGCTTTGTATTTTTTAGCCAACTGATTTCTTGCTTGCGCAGTATTTTTACATTGCGGTACATTCATTAGGTTTCATTTAACAAGCTATGATGACAACAATGCCACCTGCTAGCTTTATCAGCCTGATGTTTAGTCCTTGTTGTTTCATATATATATTCAGATTCAATATTAAACTGTAACGATATGTTGGTGTTTCAGGTGTGTCCTTTTCATGATAGGAATCAGTGATGTCGGCGTGAGGTCACATCTCTCTTTGTGTCAGGCCGTGTTTCACCTGCAGAGGTTTAAAGACAGGCCAGACAAACACTTTCCAAAGGTACTGTATTCAGGAAGTGCTGAAATAATTCACTGCAAACTGTAGAAGAGCTTTCCCCGATAAATAATGATGTGGTTAAACTTTTCCAAATCTATTCTAAATGAAGACTCATGAGTAAGAGCTATCACAGGACTAACTTCTCACACACGGTTTGTTGCAGGAAACGAGCTCTTTCTCTCACAGCGCCTCACCTGAATTCCCCTCCACAACACCGACTTCTTCACAGCTTATATTTGGTTTCTGTTGCTGCAGACAAGTATTGTTTTGGATTTGTCACAAGCTTAGAGTCTGGTTCTAAAGCGAGGAACGAGGGATTATTCTATTAGTCATTTTCCCTCACCAAAATAATGTAGTGGGGAAGATTTAATATGGTTTTAAAGGTGCTGGGTGGAAGGAGATCTGACTAGGCGGCAGATTTACAGAGAGGTTTCAACCGTTTTGCATAATCCCAAGAGACATCTGTCTGTGAGTGAGTCCCACCTTGCACATTTCACATTTGAAGAATTTAAATGAGATGCTTTAGGACAAGACACACAAACAGACTTTAGCAAACACACACAGGGCAAAGATGCTAATTTCAACAGCTAATCGGCTATTTGAGGCTAACATCTCTGTATTACGATAATATCATTTGTACATTGTTTTCATTCCTTATTTCCAGAACCTGGTGGATATGAAACACTTGATACCTAAGTCATACACGCACACACACACCCACACCCACACCCACACACACACACACACACACACACACACACACACACACACACACACACAGTATACATCACTTCAGGGGACATTACATTGACTTACATGCATTTCCTAGAGACTTATCCTAACCTTAACCATGACCAACACATGCCTAACCCTAACCCTAATCCTAACCAAGTCTTCACCCTAAAATTAATGATTCCCCTTATGGGGACCTCCGATTTGTCCCCATAAGGGAGGCGAGTCCCCACACGTGACTGTGTAAACAGATGTCGGTCCCCAGAAGTATAGTAATGCTAGTCCACACACACACACACACACACACACACACACACACACACACAGATGCATCTTTGTCTGTTATGTTATCTTGTCCCTGGTAGTTCCTCTGCATACAAAACACCCTTCCACCTTTTTGTGATTCATTTCCCAAATCCGTTTGTTTTCCGTTTTGTTTTTCCTCGTGCGTGGTGTCGCGTGCTAGACGATCGTCTGTCACATCTCAAAGGCGTCTGTGCACGTGTGGGCCCGGCCGTTTCAACACGAGGCGAAGCTTCGTGTTTAATTTTGATCTTCTTTCAACTGTCAGCCAGCTCAGCGTCGAATTCTCTCCGTCTGTCTGTTCCTCTATCTGTCTCTGTTCCTCTATCTGTCTCTGTTCCTACAGCTGTCTCCGCCACGCTGCCGACACACAACGAGACACCAGGTCGCTGACAGGCTCTATCCGAGGCATTTCTACCATGTGCTGTTGCTTTGGCTAAGTTTAGAGTTTGAACGTTTTGATTTGGACATGTTAACACAGTCAGTTGACGACGTCTTGTTGAACTGTTTCTGTATATCCCTCTGAATTAGATCTGCCGGCCTCAAGCAAAAATGACGTGTTAAAGTTAAGCACACAAATGTAAACACAAAGGAACAGAGGTAACAAAGCCGCTCATAAAACGATCAAAGAACCGCAGGCTTTCGACCTCCGCAGGTTATAGGGTTCAATCCAGGAGACAGTATCTGCCTGACCTTTTAATGCAGTCATTTAAAACTCTAAATGTAAGTGTGTGTTGTCTTCTCTTTTGCAGTCTAAGATTTTAACCCTTTTTGTTTAAGAGCATTATTGCGTGTTAAATTAATCCAGAGATTTTTTCTTTTTTACAGACTTTTAAAATTAATAATAAATTATATTTTTATCGCGCTTTTCTGGGACTCAAAGTCGCTTTACAATATAAGGGAGGATTGGGGTGGGGGGAGTACAAACAAAGGACCAACAAAGACGATCAACGGGCATGGGTTTATGGCTATGAGTAGACAGAGAAGAAGAGATGAGTTTTAAAGCTGGACTGGAATACTGTGAAGGACTCAGACTCATGGAGATCTTAGGGGAGGGAATATGAAGAGGGAGCGGCAACAGAAAAGGCTCTGTGTCCGAAGCTGCAGAGTTTGGACTTGGGGGGGGTGGATCTGACTGACCGTGGGGGTTGGTAGGGGGTGAGAAGATCAGTGAAATGGGGGGCCAGATGGTGGAGGGCTTTCTAAGTGAGGGCCAGTATTTGTTGTAGTTGATGCGGTGAGAGACGGGAAGCCAGTGAAGTTCTTTGACGACTGGGGTGATGTAGTGCCATGATTTGGAGCACAATAATGTATGACTTGACAAGATTTGTGCGATGCAGATAAACATATTTATGGCTGTTGTAGAATGAGGTGGATGGTTGAAGAAAAATAAATTACAAGATCTTAATCTCCTGCGGAAAACCCAGAGACTATAAATGCATGCAGATGCAGATATATGCCATGGAAGGCAGAGATTTAGCATTTTTACAGCATTATTTATGGGTAATGTGTTCCTAATTGGAACAAAGATCACACAAACAAGAGAAAAATAGAAGCTATTGACTTCCTCTATGGTCGGCTTCATAATTATTCATTTGACAAAAAATATATCAATATTTGCAAATGGCACACGTAGCGCTTGTTCAGTCAGGTATAGACGAGGATAATTAGTATGCGGATGATGGCAGAGTGCTGAAATGTGTCTGCCGCTGTGCTTTATCAATACACCAGGATGGATGTGCTCTGTCTGCGTGGGGCTCCACTCGTCTCATTTGGATGTTTATTGGAGCCTACACCCATCCGGACCGGAGAGCTATCGGACGACTTTAATGATAACTCATCAGGCTGTGCGCACTTCTTCTTCCTACTTTGTCAAATCTAAAGAGCTGTATTGAAGGAAGATCCTTATCCAAATGTTGGCTCATGTTTAAAGTCGAGCTTTAGATGCACTAAGCATAAGGGTTTATGCAGAAAAGTTGAATAGGAAGGTATGGAAAACATGCATTTGCAGCAAGGTTTCTTTGCATTTTTAAACTAGTTTGATAAGATTTGTACCTGAATTTTATGTTCTCACGCACTCAAGAATTGGTGCTTTTTCTTCTTTTAGACAATGTCAAATACATGTGAACAGAAAAATATGGAGGAAACACACAACAGTACATGTGCAGGTACTTAAATCCCTTTAAGAAAAACTAAAATAACTAAAATACAACGCATAATGTTTGTACTGCAGTGCTGTAATGTATTGAAGAACATGTAGTAAGCTATTGTACTTAAGTAAGATGTTTGGGTAGTATAGGACTTTACTTAAAGGTGGGGTAGGTACGTTTCAGAAACCGGCTCGAGTGCACTGAAATTTGAAAGTACACAGCCGAAAAGAATCCGCCCCTTCCTTCAGACTTCCTTACAGAGCACCTCCTCCAACACACATGAACGCGCACATGACTTAGGTTGGCTATATAGTTCAGGGGAATTGTAAACCATACAAAACCGATAATTACCTGTCCAAGAGAAAAAGAGCGACCACAGCGTCAGATTTCAACTCGGTGAGTTCCATCAGTAGTCGCCATCGTTGAAAAGCAACTCCGATATTGACTCTGGTTTGACTTCTCCTAGTTTCCACTTTCTTTTTGTTCCTAATTTGCTCCGTTACATTTTTTCTTTTTGCGACTAGGAGACAATGTTGAACCTAACTCTGCCATGGTGAAAGTGGCCGCCTGTTGCTGGCGAGTCATTGAAGTACTGCTGCAATGCACGCCCAATGACGGCACGCCCAATGACGGCACGCCCAATGAGGGCACGAAATACATTTGTGCGTGCACGAGATGGAAGGCTGACAGACAGGGCGGCAATCCAATCCGTTTCGCGGGGCCGGCTAAAATGATTGGTTGTACTTTTTACAGTATTACGGCTTCCACAGATGAAATTTTTGTATGGATTTTTTGTCAAAGCACTTCAGATATTCATTGCTATCAGGATGTTAAGAGCATTCCATGGAATATAACAAAAAGTGTATCTCGAGCCGGTTTCTGAAACGTACCTACCCCACCTTTAAGCATTTCCATTTTATGCTACTTTAAACTTCTACTCCATAGAATTTACTACATTTATTTTGGTATTAGTTACTTTACATATTCAGATTATAAACTAATATAAAATATAAATAAACCAATACATAAACTATGATGGTTGGTTAAGTTAAAGTATTGGCATGACAATATACTTACCAATTACTTATTGTGTGTTACTGTATTATAAATATTAATGCATGAATGTGTTCATCTCAATATCTTAAGTAACATTTTCTTCAGGACTTGTAACAGAGTATTTTCACAGTGTAGTAATTCTACTTTTTCAATATCTGAGTACTCATTTCACCTCCGGTAAACTGTTATGTCAAATATTATCACACTTTGATTTCTGAATATGTATTTCTTATGTAACTTAGGTTTCAAATGTTTTAATGAACACTTTTTTCTTTAGTTTTAAAAGTCCATGGCTGTTGAGCAGTATATGAGCTATATGATAATGAGCTCAACATATGCAGAGTTCACCACCTAGGCTGTGAATGAAGACTGACACACCTCCATTAAACGTCCTCTGAGCAACAAACTTAAATCATCTCATCATCATCATCATCATCATCATCATCATCATCATCATCATCATCATCATCATCATCATCATCATCATCATCATCATCATCATCATCATCATCATCATCATCATCATCATCATCATCATCATCATCATCGTGGGCCAGAACGTCAGACCTGCATCGTCAGCAGACACTAACAGCCCGCAGCAGCCATTGTATCATTACGCACCGTTACATCCCGCCAGTCATAACAGCTCCTGTTTGATCACTCTGGAACGGCTGTAATTTATTATTTGACGTGTGTTTTACTGCATGTTTGAACCGATGTGTAAAAGCTGCTGGAAGAAAAATCTAGTTTGAAGAAATTGCTCTGTGTGAGAGTCTTTTGAGAGCTCACGACTCGAGCTGGAGGACAGATTAAGGGACACTGTGGAGTTTTAGACCGCTGGAGGCACAGCATGACCAAACTCTGATTCCCAGAATTGTTTGTAACCTGCGTTCTGCCAGCAAGAGCATGAGTCAAGTCAAATTGCCCATTAAAATGACACAGCAACAGAATAATTCACTTTTACAGCTGTGTTTTTTACAAGAATGAGAACTAATACAGGCTGTCAAAAGGACATTTAGTCAATTTTGAGGTACTTTACATGAGATTATTATTTGTGTGCTATACCTCCAGTCCACTCAATTTGGAGGCAAATACATCGTACTTTTACTCCACTATAGCCTATTTATTTGACAACATTAGTTAGTATGAAGGTTCATATAATTATTGAAAATGTTAAATTAGCTATTTATTTTTGAGATTTTATTATGGAGTTAGATACCCGGCAGTATAAAAACTGAATACAATTAAACAGCCTTTACCAGTTGTCAAATTAAAATGATGAACAACTTCCTATAATCCAGTGATATTATATAGACTGAACAAAAATATAAATGCAACACTTTTGTTTTTGCTCCCATTTTTCATGAGATGAACTCAAAGATCTAAAACATTTTCTACACAAAATTCACCATTTCTCTCAAATATTGTTCATTCATCTGAAAAAATCTGTGATAGTGAGCACTTCTCCTTTGCCGAGATAATCCATCCCACCTCACAGGTGTGGCATATCAAGATGCTGATTAGACAGCATGATTATTGCACAGGTGTGCCTTAGGCTGGCCACAATAAAAGGCCACTCTGAAACGTGCAGTTTTATCACACAGCACAATGCCACAGATGTCGCAAGTTTTGAGGGAGCGTGCAATTGGCATGCTGACAGCAGGAATGTCCACCAGAGCTGTTGCCCGTGAATTGAATGTTCATTTCTCTACCATAAGCTGTGAGGAAGCGGCAGATCTGGCAGAACGGTATGCAGCGGCCCACAGGGAACCTTCAAAGAAAAGAGTGACTGTTGGGAAGCCAAGGTTTGGGGAGAGCAATCCTCACACTTGGCCAACTGTTGAGAGCGTGGTTGGTAAGAAACCTGCATATCCAAACTTAAAAACGAACTTTATATGTTACAACTGTCAGCCACCTGGTCACAAGGCTTCATTGTGTCCATTAAGAAAGTCTAAGTCGGTTGAGATGTGTTCAGTACCTCGTGCAGAAAGTGTGGACCATGCTAATGTTACTGATAGTGGAATTCTTCCACATAGACATGTAGTAGATGTCACTGTAAATGGTCAAGCAGTGAAAGCCCTAGCTGACACTGGTAGTTCACAAACCTTGGTGAAGTCCAGCTTAGTTAGCAATGTAATAGCTGATTTTGATGGCAGGATAAATATCACATGTGTTCATGGTTGTAAAAAAGATTACCCAACTGCAGATGTTATCATTGAGGTTGAAGGGCAATCCTTTATGCTAACTGTTGGTGTGCTAGAGCACCTAGCTTATGACGTGATCCTTGGAGATGATTTGCCAATCTTAGACCACTTGGTACAGAAAAACTCACTAGCGTACTCCTATGTAGCGACGCGCTCTATGACTAAGGGGTTAGAACCTTTGCCAGATGCAGATGATAGTTTGTGTGAAGGGGGTGATAAGCTTAAGAAAACAAGGCGACAGCGCCGTCAAGAGAAAAACAGAAATCACGATAAGGCTAAATGCCCTGAGCTTACTCTTCCTGTAACTCCCCTGATAGAGCCTCAATGGCAAATCCCAGATAACTTCCGAGAGAGTCAGGAGAATGACCCATCTCTAAAAGCCTCTCTCCACGTATCGTTCTTTCACCTGCACCTCACATCGTAACAATTGGTGGCAGTGGTGGGATATTTAAACGCCTGTGAGGAGTCTTAGAGGACAGTGACTAAATGAAAGGTGGACGTGGAAGAGGTCGTCAGGCAAGGGCCACAGCCTTGCCAGACATGGAGGAAGAAAAAAGACGAGGGACAACGGAAGAAGGATCTCCACGTGAGGGAGCTGTGGCAGCTGAAAGTGAAGAAGATGAAGAAGAGCTGGTGGTTCGGCCCAAAGTGTTTACAGCCCATACTGGGGGTGAGGAACTCGCTACAGTAAGCTTCATGGAAGAAATTAGAGAGTTTGTGCACAGATCTAAGCAGACTGAGGCAATACTTTTTGAACAGATGAAACAATTAAGAAGTGACATGGTTTCAAAGTCAAGGCAGGACTCAGAAGTATACTATGACCCTGTTCAACAGCATCCCTATGCAATGCGTGCTGATAATCCAAGGCTACAAGCTGAAACCTCGACACACCTGCTAAAAGGTGAGCCACATGGAAAATTCAAGCCACTTCAAACTAGCAGGCCTGCTTCCTTATCCGATTGGCCTGTCCAGCCTCTGCAGAATATTGATCCCACCACTGCCACCAATTGTTACGAAGTGAGGTGCAGGTGAAAGAACGATACGTGGAGAGAGGGTTTTCTTGCAAAAATAAACAGGCATTTTAGTTCGTTTTTGTTCCTTGCTGGTGAATGCAGCACCAGGCATGCAGTTTGTGTTTCTGTGGAATAATGTGGAAGGCTAAGAATAAAATGCCTGTTTATTTTTGCAAGAAAACCCTCTCTCCACGTATCGTTCTTTCACCTGCACCTCACTTCGTAACATAAGCCATCTCCAAAGGCGTTTCAGAGAATTTGGCAGTACATCCAACCGGCCTCTCAACCGCAGACCACGTGTAACCACACCAGCCCAGGACTTCCACATCCAACATGTTCACCTCCAAGATCGTCTGAGACCAGCCACTCGGACAGCTGCTGCAACAATCGGTTTGCATAACCAAAGAATTTCTGCACAAACTGTCAGAAACCGTCTCAGGGAAGCTCATCTGCATGCTCGTCGTCCTCATCGGGGTCTCGACCTGACTCCGGTTCGTCGTCGTTGAGTGTCGTCGTTGAGTGTCGTCGTTGAGTGGGCAAATGCTCACATTCGATAGCGTCTGGCACGTTGGAGAGGTGTTCTCTTCAAAGATGAATCCCGGTTTTCACA
Source organism: Champsocephalus esox (assembly GCA_036324585.1). Taxonomy (NCBI): domain Eukaryota; kingdom Metazoa; phylum Chordata; class Actinopteri; order Perciformes; family Channichthyidae; genus Champsocephalus; species Champsocephalus esox. Next base: position 11,755,196 of record CM070480.1, on the reverse strand, counting down.
GATCAGGGCAGATGGCAGACAGCGTGTGTGGCGTCGTGTGGGTGAGCGGTTTTCTGATGTCAATGTTGTGAATCGAGTGGCCCATGGTGGTGGTGGGGTTATGGTATGGGTAGGTGTATGTTATGGACGACGAACACAGGTGCATTTTATTGATGGCATTGTGAATGCACAGAGATACCGTGACGAGATCCTGAGGCCCATTGTTGTGCCATTCATCCACGACCATCACCTCATGTTGCAGCATGATAATGCACGGCCCCATGTTGCAAGGATCTGTACACAATTCCTGGAGGCTGAAAACATCCCAGTTCTTGCATGGCCAGCATACTCACCGGACATGTCACCCATTGAGCATGTTTGGGATGCTCTGGATCGCCGTATACGACAGCGTGTTCCAGTTCCTGCCAATATCCAGCAACTTGGCACAGCCATTGAAGAGGAGTGGACCAACATTCCACAGGCCACAATCAACAACCTGATCAACTCTCTGCGAAGGAGATGTGTTGCACTGCGTGAGGCAAATGCTGGTCACACCAGATACTGACTGGTTTTCAGACCCCCCAATAAAGCAAAACTGCACGTTTCAGAGTGGCCTTTTATTGTGGCCAGCCTAAGGCACACCTGTGCAATAATCATGCTGTCTAATCAGCATCTTGATGTGCCACACCTGTGAGGTGGGATGGATTATCTCGGCAAAGGAGAAGTGCTCACTGTCACAGATTTGTTCAGATTTGTGAACAATATTTGAGAGAAATGGTTATTTTGTGTATATAGAAAATGTTTTAGATCTTTGAGTTCATCTCATGAAAAATGGGAGCAAAAACAAAAGTGTTGCATTTATATTTTTGTTCAGTGTACATTATGTGGGAAATGGGTGTTCTGCATAACAAGTCCTCTTGCTTTTGGTACTTTTTGTATATTTAGATGCTAATACTTTTAATTTTGAATGCAGGACTTTAACAGAGTATTTCTACACTGAAGTACAAGATCCGAGTACCTCATCCCCAGGGGCGTTTCCTGGACCTGGAAACATAATTTGTGAGTGACCAAACCGTTTGAGATCCACTGAGCTAACTTAGACTAAAGTTAACTATTTAAACACTCTCAGAGTCCTTTGCTCACCTGGGCCTCTCAGTCTGAGAGGAAAGGACTCTCCTCCAGCTTGTTGTGGAACAAACAGCTCCTTACTGTATTGTATGTCCGTTAGTGCAGCTAGCTAACCAGATGCTAACAACACGGTCCCCGCTGACACCGGTGCTGGCCTCTGTTGCATTCACTGAACACGGGAAATTACACTCCTGCCGTCCTCTCTTGTGTCATGACGAGGTTCAGGTAAAGCACGGTTAGTGTATTATATTATTGGGGGAGAGTTGTCCGGGGCTACAGAAAAAACATACAGGGGCTTTAGGCGACGCCACTGCTCATCCCCCTGACAAATACTTTCAATGCAGAAATACACAAGCTGTGATCATGAATGTTGCTATTATGTTCATTTTCGGAGTCAAAATATAGATAAGATGCATTTTTTTAAATTCAAGTCGAGTTTTGAATGTGTCATGTCTCGAAAAGTCGTCCAAGTCTAAAATGCTTTATTTTTCTGACTGCCTCTGAAAAACTCGTTGGTGCAGGGTGAGTATTGCAAAATCGGAGTGCAAGTCATTAAGGGATGTGTTATTAGGGTTTCTTTTATGAGCACTTTTAAATTGCTTGCCTTCGATTCTGCACCTTACCTTGTCTCCATTTTCCATCCTTTAAAAACTCCTTTTGTATGTTAGTAATAGTGCTTTACACAATTGCAATTACAATTGCGAGTACTTTGTGACTTTCCACTCCATTTGGATCCATAATAGTGGGCTTAATAACAGTAAAATGTATAATGAACAATTCAACAGCACCGCAAACTCCAGCCTCCAAAGTTATACCACCCTTGAATCATAACCTCTCTAAAACAGTTCAACAAAAAATGAACAGAACTGATGTTCTAGAGTGCATCTGTTTCAGTACATAGGTAGGTAGCAGCTTATACATGTTTGATGGCAAGGTTTGCGTTAAGTGTCTTTAAAAGTACACCTGGCTTTACTCTGTCTGCAGTGCATCTTTAAAGAGGCCCTATTATGCATTTCAAGCATTTCCCTCTCCTGTAGTGTATAGGTGTGTGTGCATGTCAATGGTCTGCAGAGGCTACAATCCTAATGTTCCCTCCAGATGGAAGTTTCTCTCCCACACACTCCTCCCACCTGCCCCAAACGCCTCCATTAGACTCCTTTGTTTACCTCCTTAAAATAATGACATCACTTTGCACTCGGGGTTCAATTGGCTATAGCGCTCCAACTCATTGTTTGTGATAGGCTAAGAGCCTGGACATCTCTAAGCGGTTGACCAATCAAAATCAGAGCAGACTGGGCTCTGGTTTCAGACAGAGGGTGAAAAGAGGTGCTGCAGCACAAAAATAAAGAGCTTTTTGAACATTAAAGCATGGAGACATGTCACAGTAGAGGAACAGATTACAAATATGAACCTGGAAATGAGCAGCGAACAGCCCCTTTAAAACCCCACATGTTTCTCAGTTTATCTCAGAAGTATATCATGAAAATGTGCCTGCGTCTTTCTTTTAGTTCAATAATAAATCCCAATTTCTCAGTGAAAGTGATGCACACATTGTTTTTGTCGTTATCATTTATTCATCCGGCAGCTGGGCTCTGTAAGACGCACAGAGCAGCACTTGTCTTTCCTGTCAGATTTATCTGCCCTCTTGTAATCTGAAATTCCACTTTCCCCAAAATCCCTCATCTCTCCGTGCACTCTTTTCACACCCAACCACTCATGCTCTCCCCTGCCCCATTTCTCTTCCCCTATCTGTTTCTTTCGCTTTCTCTCACACACACACACACACACACACACACACACACACACACACACACACACACACACACACACACACACACACACACACACCACACACACAAAAGTGTATGCCAAGTTGTTAAAATTGAGCTCTCCATCTTTTTTCCCGCACACAAAGAGGTAAACACAGCCTGGAAAAAAATAGCATTCATCTCTGCATCTATCTCTGATTCTGGGATCAAAGATGAGAATCCTTTGGAAGAAAATCCACTCTCTCACACACAACACAACACACACACCACACACACACACACACACACACACACACACACACACACACACACACCACACACACACACACACACACACACACACACACTCTATCTCGCTCTTCCTATCTCAATACAAATTGAATCTGTGGTCCTGACAGGGCAAGAGGACAGGAAGGACGAATACAAATCACCTCATTACACACACCCTAACACATCCCTCTCACACACACACACATGAACAGACAGACACATACAAACAGGTCACTCACATGCATTAGAGATTGAAATAGAAGAAGGGTCGTGGTCAAATGTCATTCGGTGTGTAAATGCTGACAGACGAGGGCAGGAGGCCACTTGAGATCCGAGACGCAGTTTAGCGGGAATAACGGACGGAAAGACTGAGCAACAATGATGTGCGCACTTGTGGTGGTTAGAATAATGATGATTATGATTACACTGATGAATGGTGAAGGTCACTGGGACAATGTGAGCGGTGAAAGTGACGATAATGATGATGTCCTCACAATCGTTATCTCGTCCCCAGTGATGAAGACCGTGATTTTTTTCGTTTTCGGCTGCACATGAATGTTTTCGATGGTGTCTGTGATAACTCCACGGTTGACTGACGACTTCCCGCAGCCCCACCGTGACTGCAATTTAGAGTCCAAGGTGCAGCTGAAGAGATTATTGATCACAGCAAGCGGGTTGGATGTTATCCTCACAAGATCTGCAGACTCTCCTGCTGTTCATTTTTTGTTAAGAATCTTAATTTGTCAACAGCTTTGATAGACAATGGAGTCTGGCAGGTTTCAGGGTTAACATTTGGTTCTTTTGATCAATTCCACTGGATGAATGTTAGTCGGAATGGAAAATAATCTGTTATCTTATTAATAAGTGTGTTGTAAAAGGAAGTTTAACCTTCACTCGTTGACATTTTGGCCACATGGGGGCACGACAGAAATAAGTTATGAGATCAATGCTGATTTTATCCACTTTTTGGCCAAAGTAAACCCAATTTTCACGTAAAGCTCTTCAGCTTGTTTTTGGTCAATGGGTCTCCACCGACCCATTGACCTTGTGATGCGGTTTGAAACAAGTCTATGATAATCCGGACCCAAATTCATACAATTCGCCTGTAAAACAAACCAAGCACACATTGGCAATAGCCGTATATGTGACCACAGCTACTCTTATGCTTTCACCACTTCATGCATTTGAGGGGTCAAATTGAAACAAACTGGGTCCAAACGTACAGGAATCTGCAATATCCTACAAGTGTTCTTTTTAAATCATAGAATATAACGTCCTCATAGAAAACTGGAGATGTAGCTTCAGTGTCCTGATTGATATAGACACAGCTCTCAAAGATTGTCGTGAAAAGTGAAAAAGCAGCATCAAGACCGCTGAGATGCCCTTGAGCAAAATCCTTATCCTGCCTTCTGCACATCACTCAGTTTAATCAGATGATATACTGTGTTTGTACTGGGAAGCTTCCAGGTGTGAATGTGTGTAACAATATTCATTTGAGAGAATTTATTCTGTAATTTGGGGGAACCTCAACACTGAAACACAGCTGCTAACACTCTGGGTACTCCTCCCTAGCTCACTGGAGTATAATCAACAACATGTGATGAACTGCATTTCATACCAACGCACTAACCTGATGGTTATTTTAGGAAAGACTGGGTGAAAATAGTGCTAATTGGCAAGATATTATACATCGGACTGTAATGTTCTACAGGGTAAACATAATGCCAAAGGCTGTAACAGTGTCTCTCAATACGCAAAGAAGTTAAAAGGGGCAATATATTTATTTTTTGGGTTCTCCCTGTCATGTCGTGTGATATATCGTTTTTGCTGCATGTGAATAGTCTGCAAAGGCTAGAATCCCAAAGTTCCCTCCAGAGGGAGTTTCTCTCCCACACACTCCCCCCCTGCCTGAAACGCCTTGGTTTACTTCTGTAACATAATGACAGCTAGCTAACCAATCAGAGCTGACTGGGCTCTGGTTTCAGACAGAGGGTGAAAAGAGGTGCTGCAGCACAGGCATGAGAGAAATAAAGAACGTTTTGAACATTAAAGAATGGAGACATGTCCCAGTGGAGGCAGAACATACAGATATAAACTCTGAAATGACCATAACAGAGTGCCACAGTGACGCGTCCTAAAACCAGGGAGGAAGTTCGCATTTTACCACTTCCGGTTCCTTCGACAAAAAGCAATGCAATTTCTCCATAGGGTTTTGGAGAATAGCTGGAAATAAGGTCTGTGGTTGACATTTAAGAGACGGATCACGTTTTATTCTACGACATTAAACACATCAGCAGTGACCCACTGGTGATTTCTGAAGAGTTTACGTGTCTGAAAAACGATGGTTGTTACCGAGTGGCTGAATAGGACTACAGAAATTGTCGAGGCCGTTTTACGTCATTATGCCGAACACGTAAACACTCCTCCAAGTTAGTTTCTGTTCTGCTTGAAAGCAAGTGCCTGCCTCCTGCTAACTGTTAAAACAAACGCTTCAACTTGTACCAACTTTAGAATCTGTAGTTTTGAATATGGATCTTAAGTTGGCGTGACGTTGAAGCAGCGACCCTGCTGTAGTTCGTTTATAGCATAACGTTAGCATTTTGCTTCTGGCGACTAGATTTATGATTACAAATTATAAAGGGTAGACATGTGGAGAGTATCCGGCTGAACAAAACGTGATCCGTCTCTTAAATGTGTGCCAACCACAGACCTTATTTCCAGCTATTTTCCAAAATCCTATGGAGAAATTGCATTGCGTTTTTGTCGAAGGAACCGGAAGGACTTTACTTCCGGGTTTTAGGATGTGGCACTCTATTGGGCCCCTTTAATCTCGCTGGACATTGAGCTCTGTTTTCTGCCCCAAAGCCTCCTTGGGTGGCTGTAACCCTTACACTTTGACAGCTCACCATTTCTCATTAAGGGGAAATACAATCATATTTTCTGCACCTTCTCTCTTTCTCCCACACACACAGTCACGCAACACAAAATACACTTAGTGTCAGGAACATTTCCCAAAAGAAATAACGAGTAAATCACATGATAAATATCCTGTTCACCCTAGAGCAGGCATGTGTGCACTTGCACGCCTGCTTGCAAACCTTGTGAGCATTCTTTAGGTGTTAAGTTTGTTCCTTAGATTTGCTGCATGTCACTTTCTGTCTGGACTGTTAAAGAAATGTTTTGTATTCTGCTGACATCTTCTCATCTTGCAGCAAAGGTTCACTGAGAGTGAAAGCAGGATGGAAAACAGACAGAGTAAAATAGGAAGGAGGAAACATTTTTACCTTTTTTTTGCAGATGGAGGACTTCTCCCAACCAGCAGAGCCTTCAGTGTCGACGCACTTTTCACGTCACTATCAAAAAGAGAGGAAAGGGGGAGACAGAGAGTGGTTAGAAGGGCAAAGGTGAGACATTTGTGAAAAACATTTTGCAGCATCACAGTCTGACAGTCTGCCACATTAAGAAACCCCAGCACAGGGACAGCTGGGCGGCATACACAAATAAAACCCAGCCGTGTAGATTAAGTTTGGACTCACCTTTTTTCCATCCTTATTAGTGAAACTTAAAATTGATTTATATAACACAATTAATAGGACACCTAAAAGCTCTACTGTATGTGTGTCAGAGTGGGAGGAGAGGTGGACTGAGAAATGGGACGCAGACGAGGATAAAATTAGAAATAGTTGGAATAAGGGCTGTGTGAAGGGAAAACAGAGGGGGATTCCCATTAGAGAGATGGATGAAGGGACTGCTGAGGATGACAGCAACATCTGACAGCTGGCAATGATGATGGACAGAGAGAGGGAGACGGAGAGAAAGAGCTCCTATTTCCAAGGCTAATGTGAGCCTCTGCCTCACAGGAAAAAAAACAATTTCATACTGAGAGTTTGCAACCTTCTCTGTGCTCTCTGTCACATAACTAAGTGTCAAGTAGACTCTGTGGATGGACTAGACGAAGCAATAGGAGTACGCCCGAAATATCAACCAGCAAAGAAGACCTCTGGATACTGTAAAGGGTTTCAGGATACATGGACAGGTTTCTTTTAGTTTAAAACTCCATACCCAGCCAACAACAAAAAGTCTGAACATTTGTTTTGTATCTGCAAATGACTGCACAATATCATGCATTTAGGTAGGCTACAAATACAAATGTTATGGAATTGACTGTCATTCTTACCCTATTACTTAGATGGCTTGGATAAAGTCATATAGGCGTAATCAGAGGTTTATATAGTGTAAAGGGAGATGTTGTGCTTAAGAGTAATTATTGTGAACATTCCTAAACGTCTGATAAGTCACTGTAGCTGAATGAGGTACCACAGAGGTGATTTAGCCTGCACTGAAGAAAGTATTGCAATATTAATTCATATTTATTAGTGAGTAGCCTAATGTAGTCTAATATCTCATATTAAAATGTTGTCTTTTTACTTTATAAATCATGCAGAGTTATATATTTCTTCAGTTTTTACTTGATTAGTTAAGACGTTATAATGAGAAATGTAAACGTGAGGTGCATCAAATAAGAATATAATTAGGAGAATAAGTAGAAGTAAGTAAATAGATAATACAGTAAGTAAAAAGGCAATCAAAACTAATTGCGTATCTAACAAATATTTAATCTGAAATATGAAACTGTTTTTCATTTGTTTTCTTTATTTACTTTTTGTGATGTTATATGACTGTATATGTCTAACCCTGATGTGAAGTTTTTTTGAATACAAAATGTATGATGTTCATATTATGTTCTTGAATAAAAAACTAACAAAAGATACCACAAAAAAACGTTGCTTTGAAAATGTGCGCAGTTGGATATGAACGTCATTACGTCAGAGTTTATTCATTGCTGTTAACATCAAAGTCATCACTACGGTGGGCACACTTTAGGCCGAACTGTTGGAGCTTAAACTTTTGCAAAACTGGACTATGAAAGCAAAATAGAAATGTTGGCGATAGTTAGGACTTACGTGACTCACGACAGGGACGGAGAAGTGTACTTTCTTTCCAAATGGACCGGTACAATAGATTATATTGACTCTGTGGCTATGCTAACGATAGCTTGCAGTCAGCAAATGCATTGATGTCCCAGCCTGGTTTTTTCAACAACAGCCTTTATCTACATATTGGTGAGTTTGTAAACATTTCATATTTCTGATATTCAGCTTCATATTGAATCGAACTGTTTTGTGATATAGTATTGTAATTTTATGACGCATATTTAATAATAATTGTTCGCAGTATTACGCTTTACAATTTACCGATGTTCCTTAAACGCCTCATCATGCAAGTGACATTACCGTTACAAATACAACAACAAAAGGCTACTATTCAAAACCAAAACCATTCATATAAAAACGTACACGTTTTCTATTTAATTATGCTGTCACTGTGTGTATATATATATTAGGGCCGCCAGTCGATTAAAATATGTAATCGCGATTAATCGCATGATTGTCCATAGTTGATCGCAAATTAATCGCACATTTTTTATCTGTTCTAAATGTACCTTAGAGGAATATTTTTCAAGTTTGTAATACTCTTATCAACATATGAGTGGACAAATATGCTTTATGCAAATGTTATTCTCATTTGAACAATGACAAATATGCTCATGAATATTAAACAACAACCTCTGAACATTACAAATATTCGCCTCAATTCAACCTGGAACCTCTCTCATTCAATAATACAATACAGTGTGTGTGTGTGTGTGTGTGTGTGTGTGTGTGTGCACGTGCATGCTTCATAAAGGGACGCAAATAGCTTTCAATTGATTGCAATGTATTCCCATCTGCGGCGGGATTTGACGCTCATGGAAGCACGGCATTCGTTTGTGTCGGCTGCCCTTAACGGAGCGTCCACACTACAGCTCCAAAAATAGCTTGGAGCTAGGCGTGTCTGGAGCTTGGGGATTTTATTCAAGCAACACGACCAACAACCAATCACATGAATCTCCCGCCCCCGACATACAAAGCAAAAACCCCCAGGGATTTTATGCGAGCAATATATATATAAACTCCCCAAACAGGCGAAAACCCACCAGTTTCCCCCACTGTCTCTGCCACCTCCCTCCATGCCTGGTTCCTCCGGTTTGTATCCCGGTAGGTGAAGAGGGTCTGGTCATACAAAACCGGGTGATTCGCGACAGCGATAATTAGTTTCTCCTCCGACTTTTTTTGAAATATAGAAATGAACGGCGGGATATCTCTCCCAGCTTAGACGCGGTTTGATTGGCTGGCGCTTCAGCTGTCAGATTTTGGGAAACGGGATTTGATTGGCTGGCGCTGGCGACTCGGCCCAGGCGACCAGAAGTTGAACAATGTTCAACTTCTGGTCGCCTGGGACGCCGGAGACGCCTCGCTCGGCTACCCACAATTCAGTTCGGCGAAAAAGTTCGGCGAAAAAGTTCGGCGAAAAAGTTCGGCGAAAAAGTTCGGCGAAAAAGTTCGGCGAAAAAGTTCGGCGAAAAAGCGCGGCTACGTGACGTCACCCCATTGAAAGTGAATGGGCAGCTTGGAGCTGCTTGGAGCTTTCGACGCTCTCGACGCTGTAGTGTAGACGGGCCGTCAAGGCAATGTGAGCGTCCATTCTCATTGGATAACGGAGAATTGTACACCCGGAAGTAAGTATTCCTCTTACTGTCGATTGATTTTACAGTGATATCTGCACTACTCATCGACTAAAAAACACCAGATTATCCTTGTTAATTACACAACATTGATTGGTTTAAATTGTGTGCAATGCTTTTGTATTTTTCCCCTCGATTCGGAGAAACACGTATTTTTTCGGAGTAAAGGATGGCAGAAGACACTACACTACCCAGAATCCCCAGCTATCGTTTGGACTACACCATGTGCTCTGTTTGACAAACCCCATGATAGTCCTCGAGCTCTGTGATTGGAGAGTGTGCTCCGAGGGTTACGCCGAGCCTCGAACAGCACTTGAAATAGGATGGAACCACAGCAGACTGTCCAAAACTGGATTTGAACGGCTGGGGGAGCGGTAGGGGAAGAGGCTCTCCGTGCGCGGCGCAGGGGGCTATGACAGCGGACGGAGAGCCTCTTCCCCTCCCGCTCCCCCAGCCTCACCTACTGATTTTAATTTCACCATATATCAAGCCGATATATCGATTTCACAATGTCAGCGCACCTCTGCTTTTGTGTTGTAACTTTCAGTCCGAGTTGTTTGACACGCTAGTGCTAGTGCTACCTCAGAAAGTTCATTTTTATACTGAGAAACTGCCTTGAAGCCATTTCAAGATGTTGAATTGTTCATTCAGGGATTCATTTCAGAAATAAAACCAGCTTGAAATGCTCTTTTGGTCTGTTACTCCTTTTTGTTTTAGTTTCTGTTATCTTAGGCTATAGGTGCTTGTACTGTTAAGTAACTTGAAAAATAACCATAATAACCGACATGAAAAAATATCGTGATATATATCGTCTATCGTGATACTGCTTGAAAAATATCGTGATAATATATTTTTCCATATCGCCCACCCCTACGTAAGGTCTCTCTCGCTCACTCGCGCCACACATACACACACCCTCCCGGTCCTCCCGATGGCCAGTCGGTGCCTGCCGGTGAGCGTGGAAGTGTGGTCTGCCGCAAGCGAGCGGCAGGAGTGGGGCTGTCAGCATCAGCTTGTAGATGGTATTTTAAACTGGATGCGCTCTGAAACTACGGGGCGGCCGAGGACAAAAAATACACATGCGTTAATTGCGTTAAAATAATTATTGGCGTTTCTACAGCGACAGTTTTTTGTAAATGCACAATATGGTGACTTCAGAGCTGCAGTATTTTGTAAATCAACAGATACTTTACTCTAAATGTACACTGGTTCAACACATGGACAGGCCAGATGTCATGGTTGCTCAGCTAGGGGTGGACTGTCAGTTCATAAGAGGTTAGATAATAAACAATTTGTTGCAGGGCTTTTAAAAATGAATGTTGTTAAACTATGAAGTGTTCATTATATTATGTCCACCCCGCTAAGTCTATTAAACCAAGTCCTCGTGATAATAAGGGTTGTTTGATTCCCTTGCAGCACATTCCCAAATGCCATGTGTATTTGCAGACCTATAAATTAGATTTGAAATGTATGAAATAATCTTCTCTGTGAAATAATCAGGTTATCTACATTTTGTCGGATGATTTGATGGAAATTGACTGAATGTTTTTTGTGGATGCAATATTCTGTCAAGGTGATTTTCTGCATCCTAACCTCTCCATGGTATAATTTGGCAAGCGAAGGTTGTCAGCATTGTAATTCGAAAAATCAGTCTTTGATTCAAAAGTGATACAATACACAGGATGTAAATTACATTTGATAGTATTTTCCTGACATCGAATTATCTGTTGTTTGTGCTGACATGTGAAGTCTAAGCTTCAGAAAAGTGAAATATGTATGATGGTTAAGGAAATGATTTCTCTTCATCTATCTATTCTCATATTTCATCAATCACAATCCCACAATCAATGTGTCTCTTAAAGGTGGGGTAGGTAAGTTTCAGAAACCGGCTCGAGATACACTTTTTGTTATATTCCATGGAATGCTCTTAACATCCCGATAGCAATGAATATCTGAAGTGCTTTGACAAAAAATCCATAACAAAATGTCATCTGTAGAAGCCGTAATACTGTAAAAAGTACAACCAATCGGTTGGATGGCCTACCTGCCTGTCAGCCTTACATCGGGGCACACACTTATCTCGTGCCCTCATTGGTCATGTGCACGTTCGTGTGTGTTGGGGGAGGGGCTCTGTGAGGAAGTGGCAGATTTTCTCCGGTTGTGTATTTTCAAATACAGTCGAGCCGGTTTCTCAAATGTACCTACCCCCCCTTTTAGCTAGTCCCCCATAATTTAAAGAAATATATTCAATCCTAATTCAAAACACAAGTTAAAATATGGAATATGTTACACAACAGAGCAAACACACACACACACACACACACACACACACACACACACACACACTGTTAGAGATTTTAGTGGAGAACTTGTCCGCATTTCAAATCTCCGCGCGTCCCTAAAACAAGCTGGTTATATTACAGGAAGGAGTCCAGAGCATACAAGTAACCGTTTAACAATAATCTACTTTAATGGTAATATATAATGCAATACACTCAATACATTACCATACAAAACCATATTATATCATATGCATAATGTCAGGAGTAGGCCCACTCCTGGCTCCTGCCCACAGGCCGCCAGAACCTTCCAGTCCGAGCGGCGCGAGAAGAGGGAGAGCAAAAGGCTGGATAGCCTTTAGTACCAACAGGGGTGGAGTTTCATTTGGGAGATACTAACACGCTGTCTCACAGGGAATTAGCGCGGGCAGCTTTGAAAGCCACAGGTGTTGGGAAGGCCTACAGGATGCACCTCATTAAAATGTCCCTCCCCCTTTAACCCTACCGATGGTTTAACCCAGAAAAACATTCTCAGGGATCTGAGTTAACTGTATGTAAACTCATCACCTTCCCCCGTCTACCTTTGTCCTCAAAAAGCACATGTCAGCAGGCCCAAAAACCCAGCTCACAGTTTGCTACACAAATCATTTTCCCTTTTAAGCTTATTCAATATTTGCATGAATACATACACATATTTCCTTACAACACACACACACACACACACACACACACACACACACACGCATCCACACACTGAAGCTTGCTTTTTTATTTGCCAGTGAACCGTTAGTGCCTGAGGATGTGAAGATGGACAGAACCCACAGGGAGTCAGAGAGCCTGAATAAGGAAGAGAGGGATGCTGGGAAATAAGAGAAGGCCTGTGTGTAAAGGCAAAATAGCAAACGGTTGAATAGCCGTTGAATGTTACTGACAGCTGAAAGATAACACATGAAGCGATATTGTCATCACCCCCGAGCTCTCGTGCTTTGAGCTCTACTGCAGAGATCAGATTTTAAATCCAAACGTTTTTTAATCACTGCAGGCGATGAACAAAAACTCTCTGCTCACAAACTGTACCGTGAAATGTGCAAGCAATTTAGTCTCAGAAAGGACTTTTGGCTTTAGTCCACCTGGCTATTATCTCAAAAAACTTGCTGGATCAACGCAAATGTGAATCATTTATGTGAAGCAGCGTGAAGTGGAAGATGAGAAAGAAGAGGTCTAGTACCTTTTTAGTAGAAAAGAGAATGAAAGGGAGGGTGAGGAGCCTGCAGGAAAACAATAGCTCCAAACTCAAGCTCTGATGCATTACTGCTGGCAAACGAGCTAAACATAGAAACTACTACTGAGCAGTCACGCACACAAACTCACAGGCACACAAAGGCAGCACTATTTAGCTAGTCGTGGTGCATCAGCAGTGCGCTTGCTGCTCTGGAGTGCCTTTGGCTGCACATGGAGAGAACAGCAGAGAGGAGCTGGGTGTTTATTGTTATCCGCACAGACGAGTGTCTGCAAAGGCTAAAACACAGTGACCAGCGAGCCCAGGAGCCGCGTGAGTGAGTCACACTCAGCTGGGCTCAGTCAGCGGGAGGTCGGAGCGGGCGATATCTGATTTGTTGTGGAAAAAGAAAATGAAGCTCAGGGCGCCCCGAGCCGGGAATGTCAGTCTGTGTCGGACTCATCTAAATGTCATATTGACTGCTTAGCGACAGATGTGTTGTTTGTGTTAGCGATAGAACAAAATGGAGATCAAATGGGTTAAACTGAGCCTCATGCTGAACTCTTGACTCTCTCCTTGCCTCCTTGCCCTTTATCCAAGGTAATATTCCTAGTTGCTATAATTCCCGCTACATTGAACAACTTGAACACAATTTAAAGACAGAAGTAGTGGAATCGTTACTTCCTTAATGTGATGCACTTGCTTGATGCTGAGGTGGAACATTACATGGCGAAAAAAACTATGTTGGCTTTGCTCCATTTCGTTGTGCTGGTGTTTGGTGAAAGGAAGGGGAAACCAATTTAAATTGTGTGAAGGTGCAGGCTGTAGTTTAGGTAGCAGGCGACGTTTTCCATTTAGATTCTGCCCAGACAAGCTGTATGCAATATGTGAGTATTAAAGGTACTTTACTTACAGGTGGCGTGAGCAGCATGGGTGCAACATTGATGTGAACTGAAAAGTATGTCCACCTCCCAGCTCATTGTTCTGGTTTTACAGGCCTCGACTTTTGCTCCCGGCTTTTTTTTTCCACCCAGGTCGCTCTCAACGACCTTGTCCGACCTGCAGCAGGCTGTGTATTTTAGGGGGGGAAATGGTAAAAACCATTTTTAAACCACATGCGCAGATCCACAGAGCAGGCAGCAGCGTTTCCGCCAGGGGGTCGTCTTGCCGTCATTTGACCCTGACCTCGAGCCGAGGGCGTCCAAAAAAAATTCATAATTCGAGAGAAGATGGAGAGTTTTTATCGCTTGAAATGACGAAAAGGAAAAAAGACAAGGACATCCCTCTGTTGGAGGGAGGAGTCTGGTGGGATTATTTTCGGAGTATTGAAGATCGTTTCCCCGACATCGGCGGTGCCTGCCACAGGACAACACGGAACGTGCACGATCTGTGCGAGTGAATTGCGAGCGCCGGAGCCGAAACAGCCGGCGCTCAGAAAGCCGAGCCAAATGATCCAGCTCACTAACGTAACGAGATAGTGTCTATAAGGGACGGCTCAATTCAAAATTCATTTGGGTCAATAATTGATATCACGATTATTAAAAATGATTATCCATTTACTTAAAAAATGTGAACAGTATGTTTTTAACAGTTGAGTACCCTGAACTTTAAGTATAATTCAACTGAAAAACCAATACAAAATAATCGTTTTATTTCGATTATGTTGTTTTCATAATCGTTGCAAGCCAAAATCGTAATTGCGATTAAAATACGATTTAATGTGAGCAGCCCTCCATTGATTAACACTCAGTAGCTTTATAAGGTGACAATATGTCAATGTTGTGCTTTGCAGCCTGTTGAACCGGCCCCAGAGGCCACTTATTTCCTTGATCTACTACTGTATGAAGTGCACTTGATCTAATGTATGCCCATACTAAAGCACATACTTGAATATACTTACTTTTTCCTCGACCATCAGACTGTTTTCCAAAGGACAAACTGCAGATGACAAAGCCATCAAATCTAGAAAGAAAGACAAGGGCTCTCAGGGCTTTGGGTACAGGGAGGATGGTAAGTGTCCAAAGGGAGCTAAGGAGGCGGGGAAGAACACCTACGGGGAGAGGATAGAGAACAATCTGCAGCAACAACAGTCTCAAGGAGGCGTTGATTGCGGGGAGAAGAATGGAGCAGCCAAAAACGAAGAGAGGAACAAGTGGACGGCTTTCAGGAGAAGCTGCTAGCTTGTAACATTTTCACGCAGACTACGAGCTTGCAATTGCTCTAGATTACCCTTCCCGTCCTACTCCACTAGCAAAAGAGTATACAAGAAGCACTGTGGTGATGCATCATGCAGTGTTGTGTCAAAGTCCGTGAAGTCTTTATCTGTGAAAGAAATGTTTTTTCGGAGATGCATCAGAAATGGTTCATAGCCTCTGAGTCGATTGGCAATTGACAGCTGGCACGGGAACTAAAGTGAAGGAGCTAGTGTTTGTAATTGTAGCTTACATGTCAAGGACATCATTTTTTTGTTAGCAGCCGTATTAGGGACCCAATCAACGTCATTGATTACTTAAATACAGCCATTTGCATAACTCATTATGCAAATTGCTGTGTTTAAGTAATCAATGACGTTGGCACGGCCACATCTGAGAACAAGCTGCAGCGAAGGAGCCTCGCCCACGATCCTCTAAGCTGGAAGTATCTCAGAGAGAGACCACTCGCTGTGGTGCCATGTCGTCTGGCTTATCACAGCAGTAGTTATATGCACAGGCACGAAAGCAACGCATCCTGTGCTTTGAAGAGGCGGCAGCAGTAGAAGGACGGCCCTGCTCTACGGATTATCATCACGCACAGATTGCAAAGGTGGAAGGATGTGAATGTGAAGAGCTGACCTTAAGAGTTTCCCCAATCCTGGTTACATATTAAACACACTGTGGTACAGTAACACACTCTGTGGTGTTATGGCTTCTTTGGGAACTCTTAGCTATGTTTCCATTGTTGTCTCAGTTGTTGTTTTGCGCAGTGATGTAGCAGGGCTGGGCGGGATAATTACATGACATCAATATTGTGATATGAGAATAGATATTGTCTTAGATTTCTGATCTTGTTATTGTGTCTTATTTTCCCTGATTTCAAAAGTGCTATTACAGTAAAGCGTGTCATTTTTAGAATGTGCTAGCGCAGTGGTTCTCAAACTTTTTTCAATCATGTACCCCCTTTGAAAAAAATATTCCGCCAAGTACCCCCTGATCAGCGCAAACACAATTTGTTAGGGGAAAAGCCTATAAAGAGGTACAGCGCAGCGCTGCACCATCAGTGTCTGATTTATTAAAACAACAACATGAGAAACACTTAAATGCTACATTTCAAATGTTTACAATCCATCACTAAATTCATGGCAAACCAATTTTAACATCATGCAATAACACTGAGACGACAT
Organism: Champsocephalus esox; assembly: GCA_036324585.1. Classification (NCBI taxonomy): domain Eukaryota; kingdom Metazoa; phylum Chordata; class Actinopteri; order Perciformes; family Channichthyidae; genus Champsocephalus; species Champsocephalus esox. The sequence goes on along the minus strand of CM070480.1, from coordinate 11,738,548 downwards.
TAGCTGCATTGAACTGATATGTTTAATAAGTTGTTCTTACAATGCAGTGAAACATGGGCGTGAGCTTCACTGAGGACCTTTGTCATTCTGACAGCGAGGCAAACTGCAGTTATTACACTTCACGTTTTGAAATATGTGTAACTCTGTTCATATAAAACCCACACTGCTCAAACCTCTTTACTTTTTCTGAAATTGGTATATTTATCTATTTATTTATTTTGGGGCGTGGGGAATGAAGAGAAAAAGATATGAGCATTTTATGAGCATGGGATTTTGACCCCTCATATAAACATATGCATAATGCTGCGCTATACTTTGCGGCCACACGCCGTTGCCAAGCAACGCTTATTGTTTAAGTCCTTTTGATAAACAGGCAGTCATATCATTTGCTAGATCTGGTAGATTTGGACAAAAACGCTAGTGAAGTCTAACCGGACCAGATCAGCTGCTGCTGACGGACCGTTGAGCGGAGCAAAATACACTAAGAGTTAGACCTAAGTACACACTTAGCTAGTTTATATACTCTGAAACTAGCTAATCCAGTTATACATATATGTATTCTTTCCTGTCGGGTCACTTATTACAGGTTCAGCAAACTGCACGAGACTGACGGGCTGTCAGGAGAGGGAGAGGAAAAGAGAGCACCCCGTTTATTTTTCCCATTTTATTATCCAGAGTTTCTGTAAACCTTTGAATAAAGTAGTTACTATTAGTAGTTTGTTTGAATGCATTAATTATGTTTTTTTTTCATTAACATAAAATACATCTCACGTACCCCCTGCAGTACTCCAACGTCCCGCTAGGGGTCCGCGTACCCCATTTGAGAACCACTGTGCTAGACTGTTGTAGCCTTTTCCCACCTAGCCATTATATCCTCATCACTGATGCTTATTCATCGAAAAAGCGCCATGTAAATATGTATGGAAGAACCAATGGTCAACCTTCCAATTATGTTTCGATATAGAAGATTTTACAAAGTAATAAGGTATTTCAAGATGTTCAGTTCAAGAGGAAATACAGAAATTATTTTCTCGAGATACAGGGATGGGGAAGGTGTTTGACTATGTGTATATGTGTGAGTATGTAGGTGTGTATATGTATATGTATGTGTGCATGTTTATCAGTGTATGTATGTGTATGTATATGTGTACTGTATATGTCAATCAACAGGTAAAGCCGATTAATAATATCAATAATAATGCATACAAATTATAATTATTGCAGATTATAGATTATAAATAAATCATTTAGGGACAAGGGGGTGAGATTAAATAAGTTGTACTTCTTCTCACTCCTTTTCGAACACGAGATGCTGTTGTTGTTGTAAATGTCATTTATTGTTTTGATTTCTCTTACATGACTATGCGCACTGCAACATTTGTTTTGTTTTTGTAATTATTTATTTTACTTGTTCGAAATAAATGTATCAATCAATCAATCAATCAATCAATCAATAAGTCATTTGTGTATTATCTTGGCATTATCTTGGCATGTTGTAGACTATTTACTTTAGTCTGTTGTTCTGTCTGTACTTGTATATTGAAGAATGTTGAAGAACTCTTTTAAAAATCACCTATAGATAGGACTTGCAGCGTTAAAGAATACTTCCACCCCTTTAAATCCAGTGGCAGTGCACTTTCAGCTGATGTTTGGTAACCCCTTCTTTAAGCAATGTTGCAGGAAATGAAACATTGGCACGAAAGTTAAAGTGGGCTTTAGTGCAAAGTGTGTGTCTCTGTGGGCAGCTGTTGTCTCTGGCTCTTTGTCAGTGCCAATGGTGGGAGAGTAATATTGACTGGCGCTTTATGCATGAATGTTTTTCTGCACAGTCATAGTGCAATCATGAATTATTAGATATGAATTTCTTTCTTTGGAGTACCGATGTTTTGTTTGTTTGCAAAGGATATCTGTACACTGCAGTGGGAAACTACAATACAATTTAATTTCCGTCGGGCTCCAATACAAAGTACATTTTGAGTTGTGGTGGCAGAGATCATAATTGAACTCCCTCAGTTTGAAGAAAAACACCATTGTTCTTAGTCATTACTCCCAGCATGCTCTGCGGGGACTTTCCTTGTCTGGCATGTTGTCAAACCCACTTCCCCGCGTCACCTGACGATGTGTTGCCAGCCGGGGAGCTAATCTCTCCTCCAAACAAATGGAAATGGATTCAGAAGCGACTGCAGATACAAAATGCCATGAATCAGAGCTCGCATTGCTCTCGTCTATCTGCATGCACAGCCACAGGGAAACACATTTCCCATTTCCTGCTAATGGCACACACACACACACACACACACACACACACACACACACACACACACACACACACACACACACACACACAGTGTTTCAGTGATCGGTTGTAGCACACGGGGCAAAGTTATGAGGCATTACTGCAGCACAAGTCCACAAAAGAACACGTCCTCACACACACTCGCCTGGGAACACACTGCCTGAAAGCTGAGCGCTGATTTACTAATGAGCTGTCGTGGTGACAGATACTGCCATCTAATTGGCTGGTAACGGAGGCCATTCAGAATTCAGTACAGAGATGCACATCAGAGAGGGAGAGAGTTGGGCTCTGTACATTACGCGTGTGAGAGACGTGGAAGTGAAACGCACATCAGGAGACTGTCGCGCATGTCGAGCACGGCTTGAATCATTAATGCTGGTGATCGTGTTTAACTGCTCCGTGATCTACTCCTCGCAGAGTGTTAAGGAGTCACCGTGTTAATTTGCGTGCAGTATATTTCTCTGTGTCCCTCTCTCTTTCTTTATCTCTTCTTCCGTTTTTTAAACAACTTCCTTCTCTCACTTTATTCCTTATCTTTAACGCCCCCACACTTACTCTCTTATACCAACTCCACCATCTGCTGCTCTGTATACAGCCATTTATAACCATGTTCCCCTCTTTCCCGATTCTCTTATTTACTTGTCTTTTTCTTTTTGAAGAGCACATTTGAATACAGGTTGTTGTGGAACAGGGGTGTCAAACTCAAGGCCCGGGGGCCACATTCGGCCCGCGACTTCATTTTATGTGGCCCCACAAGAGCTTGCAAAGAATATAATATGTTTATTATACGGTTACATGCTACAGAAGCACGTTGCCCGTAAACTACATGTCCCACAATGCATCTCAAATATGACTTTTTTCTCAGAATTGGCCTTTTTTTCTCAGAATTTGCCTTTTTTTCTTCAAAATATGCATTTTTTCATAGAATTCCTTTTTCTCAGAATTAGATTTTTATTTCAAAATGTCACTTCTAATTATTTTTTCTCCAGAATTTGGCTTTTCTTTTTAAATCATTTTGGGACATACGCACTGAAAAGACTTGCAATTATTAGCTCTAGACTTCTGCTTTCAGACGTAGTTAATTATGAAGTTATTACCCTATCCGATGATAATCCAATGCAGAGGCAATGATGTAATATAATACATTATTTTATATATATGATATATTTATATATGTATTTTTATATAGTCTTAAAGTTACAACCGGCCCTTTGAGTGCAACCATAATGCTGATGTGGCCCGCGATGAAATTGAGTTTGACACCCCTGAGGCTTTGTAACGACCAGTAAACAACATTTAACGATTGGCCTGAAAGGTTGTCATCCGGAAAAGATTACCTTTAGGTCATTAAAGTGAACTTACGATACAATACTAATAGGTGAGGACCATAAAAGAAAGGTGATCAAATAAAGACCCAGAAGTTGAAAAATCACACAACAGTTTCATGTATTGTTCCTGCGACTTTCATATTGCGACATATTTTAGTACAAAATAATGCATTTTGTTTTATTTTGGTAAACAACTCCCTCATTTTGTTTTATTTTGGTAAACAACTCCCAATGTCATCGTTATACGGCTGCAGTGAAACAGGAAGTGGAGCTGTGTTTCCAGCAGACCTCACTCTGTGACTCCCTCTGGGGCGCCAGGTTTGTCTTTATGTCCACCAGTCTCAGTGGCCGAGTTGTTGTCATGTAGTCTATGGGTGTTTCTCAATGTCGAGGACGCTTCCTTGGTAGGACATGTCTTCCGAGTCAGGTCCTTCAGAAGCGAGGCAAGAATCCTTCCTAGCCTCGGAAATGTTTAATCGGTAACGACAAAAACCCTACTTGGAATCGTCTGTTTAAAGCTAGATAAAAATACATTTTAGTAGTAAAAGTCCAGATATAGATGTGCTATTCTTCAACTGTAATCTCAGGTTTTCTCTCAGTTTGACTCTTCATTTCTTTCCATTTGTCTTTCACTCTTCATGCAACCTTAGCCTCCTGCCTCCTCATGCATAATTTCTCTAAATAGTGCCGTGTGTTTTCACTTGTAATGGTGTTTTTGCGTATGTATGAGCCTATGTGTGTGTGTGTGTGTGTGTGTGTGGTGTGTGTGTGTGTGTGTGTGTGTTTATGTGTGTGCATGAGAGTTTGTAAGTGTGGGTGTGCACATGTTTTTTCCTTGAATGAGTGAGCTCGTAATGACCAAGCACAGATCAGTGACCTTTGCACCGTTACATTTTTAAAGCAGGCTTTGAATAATAGATCGAGTTGGAATAAAACAGCAAGGGATGAAATGTGAATACAAATCTCCGGAATAACAGAGATGGGAGCCAAAGGAGGGGGAGAGATGTGGACGGAGTGGCTGGGGGGGGAGAAAAGTAGTCGACGCATCTCAAAGAGAATGGACGAGTGGAAATGGATGACACTACGGGGGTTTGTTATTTATGAAGACACATGGCTCAGCAGCTTCATTATGTACTGCCGACATCAGTAGTTAAAGGTATGGCTCACTTCCAACAACATACGCCTCTTCCAACTGAATGAGTGTTGAGCCTTTTAAATGTTCTGCTTTGAGGGTCATCGGATGCCCCAGTTTGTCTTTTAATGTCCGCCAATTACAAGTAAAACATTATAGAATCCAAAGAAAGCATTCAAGGTAAGAGGAAAACTTCGTATTACTGTTTTCATCGAGGGAAAAGTAGCTTTAACCAAATCAAAGGCTCACCTTGGATAAAGATACAAATTACTGAACTGAACTAAAAAAGAAAGCGAAATTGAAAACAAAATGTTTTCCTCTGATTATTGAAAACATCTGAAAATGAATCCGACCTCTTTTCCGTTTGAGTCTTTTGATTTGTTTCTGCTTCGTGCTCCTCTCGTAATTGGGGGTCCAGATAAACTGACAAACACAACGGCAAACCAAAAGCTCTTTTCAGTATTAACGCACCAAACAGCCACTATAACACACTCCAACAGGCGTAACAGCTCAAAGTGTCTTTATAAATCATTCACATTTTAGGAATTCATAAAAAATAACTGAGTTTCTAAAGATGTGACAATTTTAGAGTGCAAATTGGAAATACATAATCAAAAGACAGCAATAACAAAAGGTATTTTACAAATTAGGACCAGAACACAATTTTAGGGAGGCTGTGGCTCAGTGGATAGTGTGCTGGACTTCGAATCAGGGGGTAACAAGTTCGAGTCCTACTGCAGACAGCATGTCGTTGTGACCCTGAGACACTTCACCTCAAATTGCTCCTATGGGGATTGCCCACAGTTGTAAGTCGCTTTGGATAAAAGCGTCTAACAAGTGACGTGTAATGTAATTGTGTTTGTTATAAAAACTGAAGTACACAGTTCAGTAACTCAGAGCTGTTCGATAATGTGTATGTTCTAAATATTTTTGTATACATTTTGTGTGAATTATCCCCGATTGGGCCCAAGTAGACTTGTTGCTATTGACTTATATTGGCAAATTGACCTCTGTAACTCAGTGTTTTTTTTTGTGATGATATACTAGAGCTGCTCAATGAATCGTATTTTAGTCGCAATTACGATTTTGGCTTGCAACGATTATGAAAACAACATAATCGAAATAAAACGATTTTATTTATTTTATATATATATATATATTTTCAGTTGAATTATACTTAACGTTCAGGGTAATCAACTGTTAAAACATACTGTTCAAATGTCTTTTTTCAATAAATGGATGTTTTCAAAGTAAATGGATAATCATTTTTAATAATCGTGATATCAATTATTGAGCCAAATAATCGAGCAGCGCTATGATATACGCAGTTTAAATGCAGGAAAAGCCAAAGAGGTATTTCCCCTCTCCATTCATGTTACTGTGTCCGAGAGGCTTGGAAGTGAGGTTAAAAGAAAGTGCAAGTACACATACTCTATTCACTCAATTCATGCATAAGATTGCCTGAAGATCTCAAAAGTCAATCCACTCTGACTTCATGCGTCACCGAGCATCTTTCATAGAGATGAATGGGCCCTGCCTCCAACGCTGTATCCAGTTCTCTTAGTTCATCCCTCGTCGACCACTATTCCCTCACGACCTCTTGCCCTCATGAGCTCCTACTGTACCTCTGTTTGACTTCATTCATGCAAAATTAAGATCTTACTTTCTATGACTACGACTTTGATTTGACTTTTGAGGAAGAGTCCTTCTTCATCTTGGCTTTGGAGATCTCTTGGCACTCCATTGAATAGAAAATCTATAGAGAAATCCAACTTTGAAGTCCTCCAGATAGCGGATGATCAAAAACGAGCGGGTTCTCACTCATCAGCAAACCATCGACTGCTCCGCTGCAGATGCTCATTAAAGTCAGAGATTGTAAAAACGAGCTCTGAGAGACAACCTTATGGCCGCTCTTTGCCTCGCGCTCGCGCAGAGAAACGAGACGAGTAGAAGACTCAGAGAGAGACTGAAAGACAGCTTGCCGTTGCTGACAAACCTCATCAGAGCGACAACTGATCATCCCGGGTAAAGGGAAAAGCTCTCCTCGGATAGTTAACGTCATGTTGAAAGCAAACTTTGTTTTGTCGAGTTTGCTCCTCACAAACAGCTTGCTGGTGACAGGAAGATATATAAAAGGAGACGCTACCAACCAACTCATACTCAGTCAATCAATCAGTCCATAAAGGAAGCAATCAACCAACCAGGTTACGCCACAGAAGCCCAAAGGGAAGGAAACAAACAACAAACAATGCTACGGTCTAATACCACACCTCCCTGGTCGTCAGGTGATAAATTGAAGTCACTCAGTCTGCTCTGCCCTTCTGTACCTTTTGTGCTATATCTGATGACATATTTCATAAATCAAAGCGTTTTTTATGGAGCAGAGATAAAGAGAGAAGCGCCATCGAAAAAACCCGGTTGCCATGGGAGCACAAACTGTGGAAAAAAGGCAATTTAGGTGACATTGAGGATGAAATGCGTTTCACTTCCCTTTGTCCTCAATATGAAATGGCCGGAGAGATAGATTACAGGACATTCCAATATACTATATGCACCATGCTCTATTCAACTCCTTTCAATTCAGAATACATGTCAAGGTAACACGAGAGAGGGACCGCTCACACATATGGGTTATTATATGCTGGAAAAAAAAGACCTTAATGAGACGCATAATAAATAAAATTATAAATGGATTCAGCATGTAATTAACATCAAGACCTAATGGTTCAACTTTATATATAAATCCATTTGTTTTGATTGACCATGAACTCATAAAATCATAGAATATGTGAGGTGTGTGTAATATTACGCGACAACAGACTAATTATGCATCTATGTATGTAAATGGGAACAATTTGGTTTTCAGAGCCTTCTATTACGGCATCTTTTTTTTAAACAAGACGAAGACATTATCTACTTAGTTGAGGTAAGAGGAAAGACTGAACATGCAAATAACACCGCAATAGCACCACTAGACATTTGTAACTTTTAATGTATTGCACACGGGGTACCTCTTTCCTTTATCAGAGTGCTCGTAACATATGTTCAAGCACCAGTATGTGCCTTAAAGGCGCCAGTTATATTCTTTTATTTGTGCCTATGGCGTGCCCACGTACATATGGGTAAAGCGTAAATCCCAGAGAGGAATGTTAATATAACAGTGGTACCATGGTTACAGGTAGATCACACAAGTAATAATTATGCGTAAATGGAAAACATTGTATAAATCAGTATGCATACTGCGTTATTAGTCAGATCCTTTTTACGCTGTTCCTTTTATATTAGCTTCAAGTCAGTTAGAAGGCGGACATCTCAAATGAATAACCTGCAACATGTTGACAAAGCTAAAGCACAAAGTACATTAAAAGGTTAAATGTAATACATCCAAATATTGGAGTTTCTAGTGTTCAAAATGTTGTATCATACGTTTTGGGATCCAAGTCACAGGCTTTCCAAAAAGTCGTACATAATCCAGTCTGAAATGGAAAGGCTCTTTGAGGTCTCGGTGTGTTTTATTCCACTAGGATTGGGCACACTAAGCGAGATCTTAATATCATGTTGCCTTTTTTTGGCATTTAGAATGATCACAGTTGTTTTTCTGCTTTTAACTGGGCAATATATCCACGAAAAATATCAGTAATGTGCAATTAAAAAGTCAACAGCAGTTGCTTCAAAGAAAGTAAAAAATGCCTGCTATCCACACTTTTCATGCCAAACTAGACAGCGCATGTTTTGCCCCATGCTCGTATTATAAGACATTGTACATATCGTGCTACATTTCTCAAGACCAGACTGGACATCTTTTTTAGTTGCACTCCATCGAACTCTGCATTCTGTTTTGCTCGACCGCTCTCCGTCACAGGAACACACACATATACACACCTGTGATTTCCCGCATCATCGACCCCGTGACCCATATAGACCAGGACCTAATTCACAAGAGCCCACAAGACCGAGAGAAAGGAAGAGACACGGAAATGTGACAGGAGGCAGACCGAGGGAGGAAGGCAGGAGGCCGACGCTAAACGAGAGAAATCAGAAACACAAAGTAGAGGAGACAAGCAGGATGCGGCGGGGATGCTGAAGGCGAGATGAGAGGAGGCATTGGAGGGAACAAAGGGTGGGAACAGAAAAAACAAGAAGGATGAGGAATGGAGCTGGATAATGTAGCCGGTAAGTGATAGACTGAGCAGCGGGAGAGGTAGAGCGAGGTCAGATTGAGAGATGGAAAAGGAGAGGAGGGGTGGAAGCAACATTTGGGTCGACGGAGTGCAGCTGCATCGGGAGAAAGCCGAGATGAGGAGGGGTGAGAAAGGGGGGAGAGAGACAGGAGGCAGGAAATCAGTTGAGCAGACAGAATGTAGAGTATGTGAAGAGAGGATAAATGGAGGTGGGTGAAGATGAGAGGTGGAGGAGGAGATGGAGGAACAGTCATCAGTATTCCAGCCTTGCACTCAGTTTCCAGCCAAGACAAATGAGAGCCAACATCAGGGAGGAAGTGGATCAGCTGAAAACACACCAACCCCTCCCCCTTTCTCTATTTGTCTCCCCATCTCAACCCCCTGCGTTCCCAAAAGAAAGAGTCTTATAGCTGCAGTAGCTCATACAGCTGGGACCTTCCCAAACATTGCATATATAATATATATATATATATATATATATATATATATATATTCTATATATACAGGACCACACTCTGAGCCTCCTGACTTCAGAGTACATTAGTCTGCTGTATTTGAGGTGACATCATTTATCGACATTGTTTATTTATGAGTATCAGAGATCTCAAGGGAAAGTATACAAATCTGTGCTCTGGATTTTTTTTTCTACATATTGTCTGAACACAAAACAGTTATAAGACTAAATAAAAAATACGATATATTTTTGATTTCATACTTTTTTCAGTATACTTTAATATTCTGTGCTATGGACTCTGAACTCTGTTAACGTAGTAGTTTAATATCCAACGGTACTGTTAAATTAATAAGTTGCACGAATAATCAGATAATAACGAGAAAAACATCTTTTGTACACGCAACATACATAAGTATGTGGCTGTTCCAAACCAAATCAAACCGTATCAAATCCAAGTAGTCCATTTAGGTTTTAGAATCCTATTTTGCATCAAGGTACTTTTTAAGGTACATTAACCTTCTGTTAAGCAAATGACCCAACACTCAACTCCAAAAATGCATTTGATGTCACTCACTTTGATTTTCGATTCGCAAACTGCAAGCAGTGCATTGGAACATTTTGCATTTCAAAGCTGCCTTTCGTGTTTGTATTTGCTGACTTTGCATATTAGTAGGCTTGAGCCAGGAAATGAAACTCAGCGTAAGTTCAACCAGTTCTACTCTTCATTTACTATTCCCATGTAACTACTCTCTCTCCTCTCAATAAGTGGTCGGCGTCACTCCCCAGCTAAACCAATCACTTCGCTCTATTCCCTGAGCCTATCGTAGCGCTCTGCCAAACCTTTTGAGTCTGCTCTCCCCCCTGACAGCTGTCATTTCAGGTGACTCTACGCAACCCTCCCCCCCCCCTTTTCACCTCCCGTCCCTCTGAATCCAGGGTCAAGCTAAGCCACTCCCCTTCAGACCGACCTAACTATCCATTCACCACCACCAGGGTCTAGACCAGGGGTCTCAAACTCAAGGCCCGGGGGCCAAATCCGGCCCGCAACTTCATTTTATGTGGCCCGAAAGAGCTTGCAAATAATATAATACGTTTATAATATGCCCATAAACTACATGTCCCACAATGCATCTCGTTTTGTGACATGAGCACTGAAGAGACTTGCGATTATTTGCCCTGGACTTCTGCTTTCAGATGTAGTTAATTACTAACTTATTATCCTATCTGATAATAATCCAATTCAGAGGCAATAATGTAATATAATACATTACTTTATATATATATTTATATAGTTACAACCGGCCCTTTGACTGCAACCTTTATGCGAATGTGGCCCGCGATGAAATTGAGTTTGACACCCCTGGTCTAGACCCCAGGGGGTTTCATCGGATCGGTTCTCCCCCTCCCTAATAATACTTCCTGCACAACGGGGCCTATTCGCCAAAAATCACCGTTACATTAATTTGTGTATCTCTGCAATAAATATGTATTCTTACATCAAAACCGTCTCTCCTGATTGAAACCTTGTAATCCTCCGTTGTGGAAGCTTCAAATATTTATTATTATTATTATTGAGCCCAGAGCCAATGTAGCATTACGACTGTATAAAAGGTGCAATGAGGGGACGAGGGCGAATGTTTTGAACCTCGATGCCAAAAGACAGCCACCTGCTGAAACTCTGATTTTCATTTAGTGTGAGGGGGTTTCCGATGTTAAGACTCCTTATATATTTGCATTAAAGTCCTTTAGAGTGAAAGGAAAGGCAATGTAAAGCAGAATCCCTCAATAGGCGATCTGAGCAAGATGACAGGGAAGCGTCAGAGTTAACTCATGCTCCAAAAGAATAAGAGATGCCAAATTCGTATTTTAGCAAAGAGTTCATCCATTTCTTGCATTGCAAAAGTATTAGAGGCATCCATGTTTGATCTTGTTCTACATTTTCTTTCAAGTCCATGGAATGGCCTCTCTGAGATTGCTCAAATGCCACGTTTGTGGTCATGCATCTTGACTGAATCAAGTTTTATACATTTGTACTATTAAAATATTGATGAAAATACATGTTGAATCAGTTGTTAAGACTGTACTCCCATGTGTTTAAGTTTAATTAAGCTTTGAAAGTCCTCCAGTCTCCACTACTAACCTTTACTCAATGCTGACAAGCCTGTACTCATTTCAAACGTACAGCCTTGTTTTCTTACTTCTGCTCTCGAGTGGTTTCATCTCCATGTCCCATTAAGCAGGCAGAGCTGGCACACGGGTCAACAAAGACATCAGATCCCAAGTCAAAGACCAGATGATGCCGGTGGCCTACTGTATGTCAGATTGAGACGGATCATCTGCACGTGTTTGGACCGTTTTAGTTTCATTCAGCCTTTCCGTCCTTTTCCAGTTTAGATTTTCAGATACAGATCATCCGAACAGTAATCAGTTTTTATCAAAAGGCCGCATAATCCCTGAATTTTTCCACACAAACTTGAAAAAAAAAGTTAACTCGTCTTGACGTGAAGTAGTGATGATGATGATGATGATGATGATGATGATGATGATGATGATGATGATGATGATGATGATGATGATGATGATGATGATGATGATGATGATGATGATGATGATGATGATGATGATGATGATGATGATGATGATGATGATGATGATGATGATGATGATGATGATGATGATGATGATGAGACTAGAGATGTCCCGGAGCCGATCACGTGATTTTCGAAAGGTCGAAAGCAAGCTAACGAGAGGCTACGTTCAGCTGGTGACTCGGAAGTCGGGACAGAGAAAATGTCAGGAGTTTGGAAGTATTATGAAATTGAAAGCGAAGGCAGTGTAACAGCCAGATGCAATGTTTGCAAGAAAGAGGTTCCCTGTGGTGGAAAGAACAGAGTTCAACACGACCAATCTAATACGCTACCTGAGAAACAAACACCAACAACAACACGGCGAGTACACAGCGGCCACTCAGGTAACGGCACTGAAACAACCGACACTTTCAGAGACTTTTAAAAGGAAAGAGAAACTGCCCCAGAACAGTGAAAAGGCCAACACAATAACAGCCAAGATAGCTGAGTTCATCGCGTTGGATGACCAGCCGTTATGTTACCTTTTTTTCTCTTAATGCATTGCATAAAGATCGGATCGGGAAAAATCGGTATCGGCAGATTGTCAAAATCAAATGATCGGAATCGGATCGGGAGCAAAAAAAGGTGATCGGGACATCCCTAGACGCGACGTCATCAGCTTGCGCATCACAGAAGGTAAACAACACCGTAGAGTGAACGTGTGGAGCTCACACGAGAGAGAAAACACCACGATGAAACAATCTAATCCATCTCATTTACCGACGAACATAAAGACCGGGCAAAGCAGTTCCCCGATGTCTTGCACGAAAGTGGGGGGGAAACTATTCTGCACCCCGTGCAACTGTGTGTTGGAGCATAAGAGAACATCGACGGTGACGACCCACTTTGATTCATTCAAACATTCGAAAATGCTTTCTGCTGCTGCGGACAAGAAAGACAAACAACTCACGTTCACCGAGGCATCGACCTCCAAAACCCTTTCAAGGGCTACAAGAAATGAAGTGAGAAGTCTACAAGATTGAAGCTGGTCAGAAAACGAACGAGTAAATGAAAACAGAATGAGGCGGAGAAGTGTGTGTGTGTGTGTGTGTGTGTGTGTGTGTGTGTGTGTGTGTGTCTGTGTGTGTGTGTGTGTGTGTGTGTGTGTGGTCTAGCATTACTATACTTGTGGGGACCTAAATCTGTTTACATAGTCACGTGTGGGGACTCGCCTCCCTTATGGGGACAAAATGGAGGTCCTAATCATAGAGTCCTCGATCATTAATTTTAGGGTGAAGACTTGGTTAGGTTTAGGGTTATGGCAGGGGTCGGCAACCCGCGGCCCACGGGCCGCATGCGGCCCTTTACGCCCTCTGCTCTGGCTTCCTTGAGCTTAGACAAAAATAAGAAGGAAATAAAATAAAAGTATTTGTAAGACTATTTATATTTTGTTGCACGGTTGAAAATGTTTTGTATGTTGTATTTTGAGGTGATACTGTGACACATAAATAAAAAACAAAACGGTTTTAATTAGCTCAACTAAAAGATGCGTCACATCCTGCTACGGTCCCACGCAAGCGCCTTTTCTTGGAGGCGAATAACCTGACCCCCGGCTCGATGAGCGAACTATGGATAAATCAAAGAGAATACAAGTACCGTAGGAACACAGGATTTAATTCAGAGACAGAGTTAGATGCTTTCACAGCAGACGATGCTGGTTTACCGGTATGTTTGATATGTAGAGAGAAGTTGTCAACGGTGCTGCAGCCTTTACGTATCGAGGAACAACAAGGGAGAGGAAGACAGCTGACGATCTTCTGTCATAAATGGGGTATGTAATTTATTTCAGAAAACACTTTTTGTTATATTCCATGGAATGCTCTTAACGTCCCGATAGCAATGAATATATTAAATGCTTTGACAATAAATACATACAAAAATTAATCTGTGGAAGCCGTAGCACTGTAAAAAGCACGACCAATCATCTGAGCCGGCCCGGCTAAAGTAACTGGATGGCCTACCTGCCTGTCAGCCTTCCATCTGTGCACAAACTTATCTCGTGCCCTCATTGGTCATGTGCGCGTTCATGTGTGTTGGAGGAGGGGCTCTGGAAGAAAGTCTGAAGGAAGAGGCAGATTTTTTCCGGTTGTGTACTTTCAAATTCGAGCGCACTCGAGCTGGTTTCTCCATTCTTACCTTTAACTCTTTTTAGGGTGCAGATATATGTTTTATTTATTTCAAAGTGGGCCCATTTTAATAATATTTGTTTCCCCTTCAAATGTGCAGAGGACTCCCGAAGTGCTGTGTTTAATTTATTTTAAAGTAGGCCTGTGTATTATTTTTAATTCTCCTTATAAAAGTTATTTGTTTCTTATTAAAGGTCAACAGTTTTATATCATGTAATAAATAGCCTAATAAATGCAAAAAAACTGTAGTTTTTGTCTGATATAACAATACAAAACTATTAAATATGTTTTGCGGCTCCAGACAAAACATTTTTTGGGAAAAAGGAGCGAAATGGCTCTTTTGGTCAAAAAGGTTGCAGACCCCTTGGTTAGGGTAAGGGTAAGGTTAAGGGTTAGGGTTAGGCATGTGTTGGTTATGGTTATGGTTAGGATAAGTCTCCAGCAAATGCATGTAAGTCAATGTAATGTCCCCTAAAGTGATGTATACATGGTGTGTGTGTGTGTGTGTGTGTGTGTGTGTGTGTGTGTGTGTGTGTGTGTGTGTGTGAGAGAGAGAGAGTGATTAAAATAGCCCAATTTCTTTTACAATAAATAAACATTGAATGTGTTTAATTGAATAGTAAAGGGGTTTAACGTTAGTGGCAGGTTGTGTGTGAGAGAGAATAAATAAATAAGACAGCCCAATATTTATTTTTCCGTATATTTTGTATATTTCGCAACTTTCCGCATATCTCGCAATTTCACTGCATAAAACCACATAAACCCGCATGTTTGATCGCATAATCAAGGATTCTAGCCCGAGTTTTTCTGGAGGATCTATTAAATGTGCTTTAAATGGAGAGAACAAATTACTAAATTGCCCAAACTAATAATCTTTTTGTTCCTGACACTTTCCTGGGTATTCGTAATGGCTTTGTTAATAAACCAGAATTCAAAAAATCCCTTTCAGTGTCTATCCTCCATTTTGGTTCTCTGACGTGGAGCATGTTGGTTCAAATGCAGCCTGAAAGCAGCAGTGCAGCGATGCTAAATATACACTCAGAAGGAACACATGCATTGTAGCAGCTTTACTGATTAAAGGGTGTTAGTGAGAAGGGAACTATGATCTTGATGACACCATAATGTCTACATGAGCTGGTCACATGCTCCGGCCACGCCACGGCCTTCAATCAGCTTGGAGTTATCCCTTCAGTGTAATCTCCCCCCCTCTCTCTGAAAAGCACAACACACACAGTAATGAGTCCACCCTCTCTCTCTCTCTCTCTCTCTCTCTCTCTCCTCTCTCTCTCTCTCTCTCTCTCTCTCTCTCTCTCTCTCTCTCTCTCTCACTCTCTCTCTCTCTCCTCTCTCTCTCTCTCTCTCTCCTCTCTCTCTCTCTCTCTCTCTCTGGGTTTTCCTGCTCTGATTACAGTTTGTTCATTAAAAACTAAACCCACTGTGCGAAGGATGTTCAATTCTGGCAGAAAATGAGGAGACACAGATTTATCTCTCTTCTCACACACACACACACATTGATGCAAGAGGATCAAATGGAGATCAGAACATTTCTACAAATCACCACAACAGAGAGACCCAACACATCCTCCCGTTTCTCTATGCCTCATTAAAAGATATGTCTGGTTTAAATTATATATTTCTATTTGTCAACAATACCCTGAAATAACCAGAAGCAAAAATGACTTGATCCTATAAACAAGTATGGCCTGTGTATTCAAAGCCGTATGTGTTTTATTCCCTGTGACTTACAGTATAGCTCCATACATGATGCTTTATAGCAATAACCATGGCCACTGTAGTTGATGCCACATACACCAAGCCTGATTTCAGAGTGGCTGCCTGCAACTCAGCGTGTCACACACACGATGTCTGGTGGTGTGCCCGTTGACTGTTGTTTCCTCCAGGTGGAGAGAGAAGTAACCAAATCAAAGCTTTGTAGGCAGGATTAAGAATGTCGATGCCACTTTCATGCATAGTTTGATGGCTACCTTGCCACATACAATGCTTAAAGAAACACCGCGTCGGCAACTTACTTACTACTGATTATTTTATGTGAAAACAAAAAACCCACGTCGCCAACTCGTAATCAGCTTACATGAACGCAATGTCTGACAAATTGAAGAAAAACAAAAAACTTACATCTGCTGATATTGTCCTGCTGCTCTAACGTTTAAAAGTCACAAGCACACCTGCGTTTTCATCTACAGAAGAAAATAGTCCACAACTCATCATTTCCTACGGGTCGAGAAAAATAAGCTTATGTCTACAGAGCCCAGGTGAGTTACATTTCTTCATACAACATTGTAAAAGTTTCCATATAAGACCTTCTTAAGCGATATTGGCTGTGTGTACATGTCAGTCTATGTGAGTTCTCTCTATTGCTCTCGTTTGACCCCTGAACATGTCATCTTGATCTGTAGCGTTTCCCCAAAAGCATAGCGCCCGCCCTCCGGTTTCAAAACACGCTCCGTCAGTCCTGTAGCTGCTGTTACCGCTCTTGGAGCTGTTAGCACCATTAGCCTAGCTGCCAGCTCAGCGCCAGTGTTCAGAGCCGTGTGGGAGCAATCATAGATATAGGCTCTGGATTACTATTTGAAAAAGTTGAAAGATCGACTTCTTAAGCATTTTTCATCGCTGTTGTTTTAACATCAACTTCTCGTATCGGCTCAACTGCTTAGAGCCGAGAGATAAAAGAAAAAAGTATCTCTCCGCAACTTTTTATAATCCAGAGAAGAGCGCGTTGAGTCGATGCCTTGCGGTGGAAACTTAGGTTTTGTTTATGAACATTGAAACTTAAATGAGATACCTTTCTCTGTTACTCGCTTCTCTCTCCGCACTTCCTCCCTCTCTCTCCGTCTACGTTCCTGGTTCCATTATGCCGAGTGACTTAATCTTAAATTAAAAAAAATAACATTTTTAATTAAGCAATATGCCTACAGGAAATTGGCATGTATTTATTGTAATCATCCTCTAAGCATTTATTTAAGGCTCTATATTTAGACATTAATTAAAGCACTGCTGCAGTGTTCTGTTGAGAACAACAACTCCCCGCTTATTACAGCCCTCTGTATTGTCCTCATCGCTTCTGTCTTCCCTTTTCTCCTGAAACAAACTGCCCACACAAGCACTTTCACACACAAGTTCGGAGTAATAACGGGAATGAGATAGAGGCGGCCAATTATCTTCACTGTATCTTATTTGTACCAGGGAAGATGAGCAATCGAATCGAAAGTAAACGAGAGGACAGAGAGGATGCTGAAGCCTAACCAAAATAAAGTGTTGTTAGGTTGAATTGAAAGCGCTGTGAAGAGGATAAGCAAGTAGGCCAGTCAGGAGAGGAGGAGAGGGGAGAAAGGGTGGAGAGGAGAGAAGTGGGATGGGGAATAGATAAATAGATCATTGTATGCAAGGAGCGGCTCTGCCTCTTCTCTCCGTCTTTCCCACGTCTCCAACTGACCCCGACACCAGCTAACAGAATGTCTAACTCATCTGTTTACTGTAAACAAGCCTAAATAAGGCCGGAACACAGAGGATTCACACACACACACACACACACACACACACACACACACACACACACACACACACACACACACACACACACACTGAACACTTGAGCTGTATAACTTATTTTTCTGTTCCACGCCTTGTTTGTCTTTTCTGTTTTCAAGCATCCTGTGTGTGTGTGTGTGTGTGTGTGTGTGTGTGTGTGTGTGTGTGTGTGTGTGTGTGTGTGTGCGGCCTAGCATTACTATACTTGTGAGGACCTAAATCTGTTTTCACAGTCACGTGTGGGGACTCGCCTCCCTTATGGGGACAAATTGTAGGTCCCCATAAGGGGAATCATTAATTTTAGGGTGAAGACTTGGTTAGGATTATAACCAGGAAGGTTAAGGGTTAGGATAAGGGTAAGGGTTAGGGTTAGGCATGTGTTGGTTATGGTTAAGGTTAGGATAAGTCTCCAGGAAATGCATGTAAGTCAATGTAATGTCCCCTGAAGTGATGTATACAGTGTGTGTGTGTGTGTGTGTGTGTGTGTGTGTGTGTGTGTGTGTGTGTGTGGTGTGTGTGCACGTACACAGAGGATCTGTCGATATACTGTACTGCAAAGAGGACACAGGTTAGTCTATGATTGGATAGGAGAGAGGCCATTAGAGGGACATATGGACACACACTCGTTGCTGATTTAATATAAACAGTGCATGGCTGTAATGACTCGTGGCCAGGGTTGGGAGGGTCACTTGGAAAATGGATTATGTTACAATTACCTGGTATTAAATG
Organism: Champsocephalus esox; assembly: GCA_036324585.1. NCBI lineage: Eukaryota > Metazoa > Chordata > Actinopteri > Perciformes > Channichthyidae > Champsocephalus > Champsocephalus esox. The sequence continues at coordinate 11,720,126 of CM070480.1, read as the reverse complement.
TAATTAGTAACCTACAGTTAACTACATTTTAAAATATAATAAAGTAATGTAACCTGATTTCTTCTTGTTACTTAAATCAATACATTTTGTTTCCGTAAGTGTATTATCTAAGACAACATAACAATGTGTAGGTTAAAAAATTTAGAGATTTCATTTGTAGGAAAACCTGCCTTTCGTTATTCAGGCTATACACCAACAATGAAACACATGGGCACATATACTATTTAAAAAAGCAGGAAGAAAATGCTCCGTCTTTGTTTAACACACACAGTTAAGCTCACACACGCCTTTTGCTGAACATATAGGTTCACCTACTGAATCAAAAGAGTAACAATGAACCAAAGAAAGTGAAAACTACGAAGCAGATTCAGGCGGTAGGTGAATAGATTCATTATTACATTATTAGCCTACAGAACAGAACGGCTTACAAAGAAGAAATCAAATCAGATCCTTTTACAACTAACACAATATAGTAACATTATAATCCTGAAAGTATTCTCCAATTATAGGAAACGTAACAGTAATCTGTAATTCTGTAAATGTATTGCGTTACTCCCCAAGCCTTGTAGCACTAGTGGGAACATGATGGACCGAAAAGAGGAGAGGACGGAGAAGCCGAAAGGTACGCTTGGAGAATTCTTTCCCCATCTCAGAAACATTCTCACATTTGTCCTTGAACATGTCTTAAAGCATCCGTGAGAAATCGTTACTGGCCAGCTGTTACTGCTCTTGTTGTTGTGGTTGCTGAATGATTTATGAGTTTCCATCACATTTCAATAGATAGGGTAGAGATTGGTGTAAAGTAGGAATGTTGGCTTGTTGTTTTTCTCAGTATGAAAACCCCCGTCAGATTTTTAAGGTGCGTATCTGATATTCCAGCTGCTTCGTCTCCCTTTGCTTTTGTTCTCACCAAAAAGTTCCTTGAGTAACTTTCATCGTCGTGACTGTACAAAAAATATGAAAGAGAAGTCGGAATAGAGGGAGAGTAATGTATTTTAAAAAATTTGCATTTCGTAGTCTGACTTTTTTGGAAAAGCAGGGGAAGATCTCTCAATTTGTACTCATGCTAAATTTATATCTTAGCCGTCCCTTCGCAAGATGAATAAAAGAAGAATGACATTAGAAAGGATGGCTTCAGTGCACAGCGGCTGCGCTTCGTAGTGTACAACAGTCCCGTCTCTGTTTCAGCATCAACGTTTCAGCTAGCTTAAAGGATCTATTTGTCAGACCTCCCAGAATATTCATGATGAATTACTCTCATTAGAGATCAGTTGTCATATCTACCAGCAATAACAGACATAAACTCTTCCAAATTAAACAATACAATATGTCCTTTGTACATCCCTCCACAATTGTATTCATCATTCTGAAGGCCTTTTGCACGTTCCAAATCCTCAGTAACCCTTGTTGTTAAATACTTTATGGAGAATACTATGGTTAGGGTGAATTCGTTTTTGGCATGGACATAATTGGTGATCGTTTGGATTAAAATAATACGTTTGTAAGGTTAAAATAACTTTGTTGTTATGTTTACTATCATAAACTAGGTGAGGAGAACCATGGTAATGCTTTAAAAACAAATAATACCTTGACTATCAATTTTTTTGTCGACCCAATTATTCACCCAGCAATGATCTCTGCCTTGAATATTCATTCATGTTTCATTTTCCATATATCTAAACATGGCGACTTTTACGTGTGTATTGGTAAAATCATTCCACTCATTTCTTAAAGTGTACAGTACTTTTACAACATTTCAGATTCTCTTTGTTTTACATATTTTACCAATGATGCTCAACGAAGTTGTTCCAAATCAGTGTTGGATTTTGAAAATGTTCAGATGGAAGTCATTGCAGTTTGGCTGTCTTGCTTAATTGAGACTAAACCATCCGATCCATCAAAATGGTATTTGTTGTACAGTCCCTCCGAAGGATTGAGGTGCTCCCTGCCCTTCAATCAGTTCTGTATTTACTGCAAAAACACATGTGTGCCGTCTCTCCGTATTACTTCTGGAATCCTCCTTTCGTGAACACAAGGCATTTAGCCGCCATCTGTTCTCTGCCTTCAGTCGCCCTGCAGATTATTTGCAGCTGTGCAGCTGAATGCTCTGTTACAGCCAGGATCCCAGAACTGCAGAAAATCAGTGTCTGTATCTCTATAGTTGGAAGAAGTAATGAATATGAATCGTAACAATTACAGAAACTGAATAATCTTTCTCACATGAATGGAGAAAGTTCTAGGCGCAGAGGCAACCGAAAAAGGAGTTGTTAATAACGTATGAAAAACTTCCTGCCTATAATTTAGCTTTCTTTCCCCAATACCTAAGTTCATCTAAAGTTTCTTTAACTTCTGTCCGGACAACTGTGTTAAAGATAATAGGCAACACGGGCAGATAATTTATTTGTTTGCAGTTCAACAGATGTCTTGGGCAGTTTAAGTCAGTTTGTTGAAATGATGTGAAATGATGTTGGTTGATGGTTATTTTAATTATCTTCAAAATTGTAAAATTTATTGTATCTCGATAAAAAGTAAAAAGACACAACATCATTGTTATTTTAAACGTTGTGATGAAAATAACTTAATTATATAATAAGAAAACATACATAGTGGGCCAACAGGGTTCAAGTTGGTTAAGAACACATAATAATAATAATAATAATAATAATAATAATAGATTTAATTTGTTAGCGCTTTTACAGGTGCTCAAAGACGCTTTACAGATATAGTGAAGGGGAAAGAAAAGGAAGGAACAACAAATACATATATAGTTAAAGTAAAATAACACATGGACAGGAAGTTGCAAAAGTCGGCAAACCACCAACCTGTGACTTTTGCATTAAATTGCCAAACCCCACTGAAAGCTGCAGCTGCCCCATTCTAACATTTAAAATGCTCCTAATTGTTGTTCTTTTCAGTGCTTGCAGGAGCTGCATTAGCACCTACATGTAAGGAGAACACTCACTGTTCCTGAGAGTACAGCTTCTGTTTGTATGTTTTGAATAATTTGCTGAACACTTGCAAATTGTAGAAGGTTTTTGTTGTAAGTGGATTACACAGCAATTTTATACATAATGTTAATTTTTATACTAAAGCTACCACCACATGTTCATTTTGTACATCCAAACTGCATTGACTGCAAAAATACCTTGAACGTTTACTAAAATACTCAAGGACTATGCTGAAGCAGTATCTTTAGGTACTATGTATATTTAGGTACTTTCTGATACTTCATACTTCGACTCAACCCTACCTAAAGGGGCCCTATTATGCTAAAACCAGAGCCCAGTTTACTCTCATTAGTTAGCTGGCCTGCTCTGTTGTGATTGGTCAACCGCTAAGGGATATCCCGCCCTTTGCATAACACGTACAATGTATTGGAGCGCTAGCCAATAGAATCCGAGTGTATTATATATTGATGTCACTATGTTCCTGAATTAAGATAAAATAAGATAAGATGAACCTTTATTAATCCCCGAGGGGAAATTCAGTTGTACAAAGCAGCAACAGGGTAAGCGTGAACAAACAGGACAGCAAAGATTCACACAGATTCATAAAATCAAAATAAATTAAATCAAGAAAAAATTCAAATGATAATAAAAGACTATAAAATAGGAAATGTGTACAAATAAGAGTGAAATAACTGTAAAATAACTGTCAGAATATACATATTTGGTCATCCAAGTTATAAAGTACGGAATAAGTTAAAGTGAAAAGTGAAAATGGACCACAGGAGTCCAATCGTTTCCGGCTGTGAGTGTGTGGATATAAAGAAGCAACCTTCAATAATCGGAAGTACTGTATCATATTATTATAGGTTAATCAATCAGTAATACTAGTTCAATATTATAACCATGTAATACTAAGTCCCGCCACTCTGAGAGGGTTTTTTACTTTTAATACTACGAATATGTCTACAACCTTAATAAATAGTTCAAATGATTAAACGTTCACGTCGTCCCAGAGGAACGATGGATGAGCTAAACAACTGGCCATTGTTGTTATTCGGCTGCTTATCAAAAGGCCAATTTCAATTTAAGAGTCCACCTGTTACTCTTTGATCTCTTGAGTCTGAACTTGAAAACATGGAGGCTCACTAATCCAGGAAACAGACAGCTTCATTCCTAGACTTGATTCGGTTCCTCACGCTGATCTCTGCTCACGTCTCCCCCGGAACTGTCGGCTCGCGTTATCTTGCGAATATTTCAGAGTTTGTTCCCGCACATAAAAAACAGCAGGATTTCATTTTGTATGCACTGCTCTGAAGGAAGGAGCGAGAAGCTAAGACACAAAAAACAATCCCAATCAATGTGGGATCTCTGATATTAGTGCCATGGATTTTCATTTCTGTCTGCTGCAATATGATTTGAAAATGTATGCAGCTGTTGAAGGAGCACTGAGCAAGATTTTATGGTCGCATAAAATCCCCTAATGTATCTGCAGGGCTTTCAATCAATACCGAAGACTTAACGATTACTTTGCCTGCTGAAATGCCGGGATGAGACTTCTGGCTTCGGGAATTCACTATTGTCAGAGTTTACCGACACACACACACACACTCAGAAGATGTGTAGATGTTGGGACTTTATCTCACACAGACCTGTGGATGCCGCTGCACTTGGCTAGCAGCTGGTCATTGTTGATAACGGTTCTAAATTACGTAATGTTCTGTTTAACGCCTAGTCAAGGAAAATGGGAGCGAACAAGACATTTGAGCGTTGATAATAGACAACATAATAAATAATTCAGCCGGAAACATTTGTAAATTATATCATAACACATACAATAACCGCCTCCTGTTCTGAATGACGGTGCCAATAAAGTCAATTCAAAGCAGCCAGGGAACTGGAAGTAACAATTTGACTCCATGTTTGTATTTTTAAAGAGGCCCTTTTATGTTTTTTAGGTTTTCCCTTTCCTGTATAATTAGTTTGTGTACATGCAAAAGACTCATCCCAAATGTCATGCCAGAGGGAGTTTCTCTCTCCTTTGTTGTTCTGTACATAGTGACATCGCTATGTAACACTCCATCGGCTAGCATTCCAACACATTGTTCGTGATATGCTAAGGGGGCGGGACATCTCTTAGCGGTTGACCAATCGCTGGCCAGCTTACCAATCAGAGCAGACTGGGCTCTGGTTTCAGACAGAGAGTGAAAAGAGGTGCTGCAGCACAGGCAGTATGAGAAAAATAAAGAGCTTTTGAACATTAAAGCATGGAGACATGTCTCAGGAGAGGAACTAAATACAAATATGAACCGGAAAATGAGCATATTTCCTCTTTTAAATTAAGCTCATGCTCAACCGTGTCATACTTGGCCATCTGAAACATTGAGCATTCCCATAGAAGACCTTTTGCCTTGTCACAGTATGAAAAACAAAGATATAGAGTATGAAATGAAGGACTCTCATGAATTTCATGTAGCTGCTCCAGCTCCAAGGCCCTGGTATTGAGCACACTGGCTCGCTGTCACACTGCGACACTTGAACAGCACAGGGCTGCTGTTAATGTCATTTGTATCGCCAGTGCTTCTCCTACTACAAGTCAATATGACTGCTGTGGAAAGGTTTTGAGCTTCAAGGCTTCTTTCATGCAACCTTCAACTCTTTGAACAACCTGCCAGTCAGGACAAGGTTATAAAACATTTTTAGCCCTGTGACTCTGATCTGTTATGTCGTTTCACATGCCAGAGCTCTTTGTCAATATCACCTTCCTACAAAGTGAGGCTTACCGAGTTTGACTGTATGTCCAACAAGAGATAAACGTAATGTTCTTTTAATGCAATCATGTTTAATCAACTCTGTCTTCTTCAAAATTACATTGCAATATAACTTTTCTGTATTCCTAATCAGATTTTAAAGGGGACCTATCATCATGCAAACTGCACTTTTTGATGTCTTTTATACATCAACATGTGTAAGGGAACTCACGCAGCGTCAGAAAAATAAAACCCTCTCTCTTTTCCTCCGTACCCAAATCTCTAAAAACGGGGCTACAACAGAGCTGATGTGATGTGCGTCCGATATGACGTAATATCTGAAATGTGGACCCATGGCTCAATCAGAAAGGTTGCTATCAGAAACCAATGCCCGACTGTTTTGGACGTAATATGGTCAGTGTTTACATTAGCATCGCTAACACTCAGAGCTAACCTGTACTGGAGAGCATGTGTGTGAAGAAGCAGGAAGTAAAAAGGAACTCACCTTGTGGTATAACCGGCAAGAGAGAAAGCCTTTGAGCTCCAGACTGTTTCAGATCCTTGATAATCCATGATATGGCATTTCATCACGGCAACATTTAGTTTAGACAGTAGCTGCCGGGTCCCGCATGAGCTCAGACCCCTCCTTTTTTTTATCAATTTTTTTTTAAAGCTTTATTCCCCAAATCAACACAGGAAGTGAAATAGAGGGATATGAGGCATGGCTAGAATGGGTGATCTGTTTGGTATTTTGAGCAAAACACTTCATAGACATGTTTTGTATATATGTGTATATACAGTATCTGAGACCTATGCTATTGCCTACAAATAGCATGATAGTTGACCTTTAATGTAGGGCTGCTCGATTATGGCAAAAATCATAATCTTGATTATTTTTGGTCGATAATTGATAACACGATTATTAAAAATTATTATCCATTTACTTGGAAAACATCAATTTATTGGAGAAAAAAATTTGAACAATATGTTTTTAACAGTTGATTATCCTGAACTTCAAGTATAATTCAACTGGAAAGAAAAAAAATGTATTTAGTAAGAGCGATTAGAGCAAAGCGAATATTCGCATCGCGTCCGGTGTGAACGCACCATTAGTGAGGCATCAAAAAGCGAAATGTGGATAGAAATATGTTTCAACTCCAAAAGTAATTGAAAACACAGCTTCGTTGATAGGAATATCATTTTTGGGAGACCAATTTGGTTAAGTACAGTAAAATACAGTCAAGTTCAACCAATCCTAGATGTCCCCAACAATCATGAGCCATTCATTCTTAGACCAGTATGTGTCCAAATAAAGCTAAAATAAAATACTGCCTAAACAGACACGACTCTAAATAAATTGCATGCTGGTTAGAAGAACCTTGTCAAAAGGCTTTTTATATACTCTGGAACGTTCTCGTCAAACACTGATCCGGCGCCATGCTGGCCTGACTAGACACAGTCTACTTAATGTCAACTCTTTGAAATTGCAACTATTTTCTCGGTTGCTGGTATTAAATATGCAGGAATACTTTTTCACACCGTCTGCAATTTTACATCATCAACATTACTTAAAGGTGGCGTAGGTAAGAATGGAGAAACCAGCTCGAGTGTGCTAGAATTTGAAAGTACGCAGCCGAAAAAAATCTGCCCCTTCCTTCAGACTTCCTCACAGAGCCCCTCCTCCAACACACACGAACGCACACATGACTAATGAGGGCACGAGATAAGTTTGTGCCCAGACGGAAGGCTGACAGGCAGGTAGGCCATCCAGTTACTTTAGCCGGGCCGGCTCAGATGATTGGTCAAGCTTTTTACAGCACTACGGCTTCCACAGAAGACATATTTGTAATTATTGTCAAAGCATTTAATATATTCATTGCTATTGGGATGTTAAGAGCATTCCATGAATATAACAACAAGTGTTTCTGAAGTGAATTACCTACCATACCTTTAATGACTCACCTTGATCCTTTTACTTTGATAGAAAATAGACTTTTAAATTGGGTTATTTATTTCTATATCAGAAAAACCGTGTGCAAATGTGATTAAAAGCCTGAAACGTAAGAATAATTAAAGAAAGCAACTCAGTGATTGATAATTGTGGTATAAACCATTTATCATTAATGCCAATTATGTGAATGGAAAATGCCAAGCGTTTAAGACAAAGTTGCTATTGAATAAATTACTAAAACCCAATAAAAGGTCATGGATCCTCTCCAGTCAACTCGAGGAAAGCAGTTAATTCTCTGTCTGCTTTCCTTTGCCTTTAACACAACAAATAGCAGTATCCCGTTCTGATCTCAGAGGACAAACCGCAGAAATTATGAAACGACATGACGGAGAAAATTCTTTCATGCTCAGTTCAGTCACAGATGCAACAATATTCATGGCAACCACTGAGTATAGTGCAACATCCCGTCGTACTCTGCCTCAATGCTCCGTTTACCTCGTGTACAGTAAGTGCTTTCTTTTGAAAAACCAACAGAAGGCGTCTCAGGGGAGAGATAATATGTTGCTCAGACGATGAAAGGCGACAGAGGAGATCACAATGAAGTATGGCCATGTTCTGAAGAGACCTTTTGCCGTGTAAAGAGGGCTGTTTAGTATAAGCCCCGGGCTGTAATAGCATACAGTAAGTGGATCTTAGAGCAGCCCACATACTGTACTAATGACTCAGTTCATTTTTCATCAAAATGTACAAGCTCTGCCGTCTCATAAGTCTCCGTGTACACAACTGTGCAGCTCGCAGTCTTCAGAGGCTACATTTGCAAATGTCTGTCATCTGAAAATGTAAATTAGACTGATGTGGTTTGTTGTCATGAGCATTTAAATGAGTAACTTATCGTATTTGTGTACACTCTCAAGTTAGCAGAGAGTTACTACGGCAGTGTGGTAATGGTAAGAAGGGTCGAAGCGCCGGGTGAAGATGTGAAGATGTAACACTCGCTGTATTCATTAATATTCTAAGAATAGGACGGCTGGTGCAGGGTGATTGGTCAGGTCATGTGAGCGTTTATAACTCCTTAATGGGTTTAAATGGAGAAATCAGCACTTATGTATTAACTAGTCTCCTATTAACCGTTATGTTTTATTAAAAGAGAGCCGTCTGAACCGTGTTCTTGCCTTCAGCGTTCACTCTTTCTCCTTTGAGACGCACAGATTACCAAAGACAAGCACGGCACTAAACATAGGTACAGCACTTTTTAATTTAGAATTCAAAGCAAAGCACCGACATTAGCGCGTAATTAAAATATGCAGCATGATATTAGAGGTTTGGACTCAAATCATGTGACAATTTGAGGACTTTAGACTGGACTAAATGTCAAAGGCTTGCAGCTGCACTTAGACTCTCACACCAATGACTCATGACTTCATCTTTATTTGATCCTTTTGACTTGAATACTTGATACTTTCCCTTTAGCCCAAATATTAAAAAGTATGTTATGCAATACGTGTGCCACATATTAACGATTAACCATTCATATCGTGAATCAACTTTTAACTCCCTAGATTCATTTTCAACCCATTTGACAGCATACAGTCGAGTTGTATTTGAGAGATAAAGTACTACATGTAGTGTTACTTGGCAACAGAAATGATATACCAAAGATATTTCTGTCCACCTACAACAATGTGGCATTCAACAGATTGCAGCTAGAAAAACATGCTGGTGGAAATAGACGAAGACAGCAATTTGACTTGTATAACAACTTGAAAGTAAAAGCCATTGATCCAGACTTCAGGCTTCTGTCTTGATTTGGGACTTCAGTCCAAAGACGTACTTAACACCGGAGCGACCACGTAGGAGAAGGAGTCATGCTCACTTGATTTCTTCAGGAAGAGGATGGATGTCTGGCCTCAAGTCACATGACAATCTGATGACTTTAGACTCGATAGCATTCAAAAGATGTGCAGCTCGACTTTAACACCAATGACTCAAGACTTCTCTAGGACTTGAGCCTTTTGACTTGAAATGCTTGATACCTTCCCCCAAGCCCAAATATTAAAACGTATGTTATATAATATGTGTGCCAAGTCTCAAAAAGCCTTTTCCTGAATCAACTTGTCATGAACCAGAACAAGAAACAATATGCACTAATGTTATGTTACAGAAATGATTTAACCTACGGTAATTCTGTCCATGTAGAACAACAATGTGCCGGTCAACAAATTGACAAAGGCAATATGAAAGTAGTACTTTCTACTTCTTACATGTTGAACACAAATACTGTACTTTCTACTTCTTACATGTTGAACTCAAATACCTGTACTTTCTACTTCTTACATGTTGAACTCAAATACCTGTACTTTCTACTTCTCTCATTTCCCGAAACAGCTGGTTCCTTTAGTCTGAATGTGTGTTTGGTGCGTGATCATTATTCTTTAGAGTCATTGCGTGCCTATTGATTTGAACACGATCCGTGTATCCATCACTTCCTGGTCTTCTCTAAAGAAGAGGGACCAATGGAAACGTTGTCATGTTGCCGTTGGTCGGCATGGAAACATTCATTAGCTAACAATGACATTATTGTTCTATTAATATAGAACACAAACTCGCTCAGATCAGTCATTAGCCCGCATGGTTTTTCATACCACTGCCACGCTGACGACACCCAATTAATTCTAATCCACTTCGAGCGATAGAACTACTAACAAAGCACTTATATACTAACAAAGGACTGGCTTACCTAATGCCAGTTGAGTAGCACTTGAAATGTGTTAGCTCTATGAAACCTGATGTACTTTATGATTCTGTTTTCTTCAAGTTTGTATTTTGTTGGTCGAATGCACTAGTGTAAGTCGCTTTGGATAAAAGCGTCAGCTAAATCTAATGTAATGTAATGTAATATAAAGGGAGGTCAGGTACTCTTTAAAACAGCTGGTACTGTAGCTATGGGTACTTTTTACTTAAGTACATTTCAAAGCCCATACTTCTTTACTTTTACTTGAATAAAGAAGTGTATTCAGTCCTTTTTAAACACAAGTATCTGTACTTCTACTTGAGTAAAGGATGCGTGTGCTGTTGTCATCTCAGCTGGAGTGTAAAGACACACGAGCAACAACCAGAAGAAGGTTGTTTTTAAGTAAGTAAGTAAGTAAGTAAAAGTAAAACATGAATGTTAATGTCTTTCTGAATCTGTATTATATCATTTACTTGATTGACTTGAATAACAACAAATAATGCAGGGCAAACATATCAGTATGTAAATGACATGCTTAGTGTGTATTTGAAAAAGAGTGTTGTGACATCCTGAAGCGAGGCTGCAGCTCCAAGAGGACTCGCTGACTCCCATTTGAACAAGTGTTCCAAAGCGGGCTAAACGTTATGAACGTGGCCTCTGAGGATATGAGTCAGGAGAAAACTAATGGTTATAAGTTTGATTTGAAAAAGCAATGAATCACTAAAGAAGATCCCACACAGTTAACAGAGTTTGAGGGTACTGTGAGAATAAGTTAGTACAGCTCTGCAGTGATGTATACTGTGAGCACTCTCCAAAGCCACCAAGTCCTGCAGAGGCATGTGTGTCGTCATTTCTGACTCAGTTGCTCTTTAACACACACACACACACACACACACACACACACACACACACACACACACACACACACACACACATGCACGCACACACATACCATGTATACATCACTTCAGGGGACATTACATTGACTTACATGCATTTCCTGGAGACTTATTCTAACCTTAACCATAACCAACACATGCCTAACCCTAACCCTAACCCTTACCCTTAACCTTACCCTAACCCTTAACCTAAACCTTACCAAGTCTTCACCCTAAAATTAATGATTCCCCTTATGGGGACCTCCAATTTGTCCCCATAAGGGAAGCCAGTCCCCACACGTGACTATGTAAATAGATTTAGGTCCCCACAAGTATAGTAATGCTAGACCACACACACACACACACACACACACACACACACACACACACACACACACACACACACACACATTGCAGTGACTTAGCTTCATTTAATTTCAATAATTCAGTGACTCATCTTATAAATATGCAGACTCAATTTGTAAAAGACAGTTTGTGTCGCGGCATCTGTTTAAGAAAGAGAGATCCATCTGTGTTTTACAAGTACCTTGTTTTCAACAATATGGCAAATAAGGAAGTGGCTGCTATTCTAGTGACACACACACACACACACACACACACAGGTATTCAGTGGGTGTGTGCGAGTGTGTGCGAGTGTGTGTGTCTCTAAGCTACAGTTAAAGAGCTGAGTCAGGTTTATGCTCTCACCATACTAAGACGTATGACACGACCATTGGTCAAAAGGTCAAGGCCTGTGTGTGTGTGCGTGCGTGCGTGCGTGCGTGCGTGTGTGTGTGTGTGTGTTAATAAGACAAAGACAGAGAGACAGGGGAGAGAGAGAACGAGATCAACTTCCCACTGATGATATCATAAAGGGGAAAAGAACATTGGCCTACAGATCAAATAAACATACTATTGGTTTGATCAAATTGAGTCTAAAAGTGAGCAGAACACAGACGGGGAGAATAAGTGCGGTTTTGTTCCGACAGAGGAAGGTCTGTACGTCATCAATCGTACGGCTTGGTTGAGTTAAAAACAAGTGCAATTGCTTTCTGACGGTAGTGATTTGACTGTTCTCCATTTGAAAGCACTGCCTGGGTGCAGGAGGTAAAGTGCGAGTGAAGGGTGAGTCAAGACTAGCTGTGCAGTACAACCGCGGCATTAGTCAGAATACCGTAACCTATTTTCGTCTTATCCGTTTGCCACAAGTCCAACAGACGTTTGGTGAATCAAAGCAGACGCAGCAGCCCTTGAGGTATTGGCTCAAAGTATTGATCTTAAACATATATCACAGCATCCGTCACGTCCATCTCGTCTTTGTCGTATGATAACGACGCTGCTGTTCCCTCTCATTTTGGCTTCTTTCTGATTTGGATATCTCAATTATTTACGAGTTGTGTTCCTTCCGGATTCCTAATGGACAGCACGAGTGTCTCTCAATGCATGCATGTTGATGTTTTGTCAACATCAACAAGAATATTTTGACATTGTCATTGAGTTTTTCAGAAGAAGTCAAATTGTAACTCCTTCAGCAGAGTATTTATAACTTTGATCTGTTCATTAGATTAAGTTAAATGTTGTTACACAAAGCCACATTTTTGCTTTACAGGAACATTTCTGCGAGGCAAGTTTATTTATATAGCACTTTTCAACAGTACTTCACTACGCAGCCCTGTTGGAACCATCTAGAGGGAGATTTATAACCTCTGCTTTGATGATGGGCCGCCTCCCCACTGTGCGGGGGAGCATGGTCTGCAGTCATGATAATTCACCATCATTAAGGCCTCCCATAATACTGATACAGGCTCTAAGTGCCAAGCAGACGTCCCAGTAACCTTCAGTACCTGGCTGTGTGGTTTCATGGACCAGGTGAGTCCGGGCCGTGACATCACATAACAACGAGCTTCTGAATGTGAGCCGCCGGGCCACGAACAGGCCCGCAGCGGCACAGATCCATACTCTGTTCCCTTTTAAGTGTGTCGAATTCAACATTCATATCACACACAGGAAACTACACACACACACACACACACAGGAAACTACACACACACTCATAAAGTCCATACCTCCACGTACACACACAGAAACAGCTGCAAGGACAACAACGTCGATCAATTATCAGCCTCCTCTTCCTCAGACACTGTCACTGCAGATAACACACTTCACAAACAGCTGTGTGTGTGTGGGGGGGGGGTGTGTGTGGGTGTGTGTGTGTGTGTGTGTGTGTGTGTGTGTGTGTGTGTGTGTGTGTGTGTGTGGAACTCAGTGAGTGTGTGTGTTCTGACATGGGTTATTAGCGGGCTACTCTGAACACCTGCAACGTATGTGCTCTGAGCATTTTCATCTGACACACACACACACACACACACACACACACACACACGCATTTTCAGTTTGATTGACAGACCATCTTTTTGTCGTCCATAAAGACTGAGACACTCGGGTGCAAAAGGATGTCTATCCCTCTCTCTTTCTTCCTCCGTCCTTCATCCCCTGCTCCTCTTCATATCTGTCTCTGTCCTTCCCTCTCGGGGTGTGTGTGTGTGTGTGTGTGTGTGTGTGTGGTGTGTGTGTGTGTGTGTGTGTGTGTGTGAACGCTCGCCTGCCGCAGCTCCCATCCTTTCATTGAAATGTTATTTCGCCAACCAATTAGATGTAGGGAACAGCAGGTGAGCCCTGAGCTCTCTCCAATCAATGACCTTAATCCTTCCTAATCAACCAATTAAGATTCTATTACACACACACACACACACACACACACACACACACACACACACACACACACAAGCACGCTGGAAATTAAGAAATGCAGCATTATCTCATATCTTTGCAGAGATCCTATACCGACTTATCATGAGCTTAAAAGGCAGATGTTGTTTATCCTCTTACAGACGGAACAAATAAAGAAGACTTTAAAGGTATGGTAGGTAATTCACTTCAGAAACACTTTTTGTTACATTCCATGGAATGCTCTCAACATCCCGATAGCAATGAATATATTAAATGCTTTGACAACAAATACATAAAAAAATGTCATCTGTGGAAGCCGTAGCGCTGTAAAAAGCACGACTAATCATCTGATCCGGCTAAAGTAACTGGATGGCCTACCTGCCTGTCAGCCTTCCATCTGGGCACAAACTGATCTCGTGCCCTCATTGGTCATGTGCGCGTCCGTGTGTGTTGGAGGAGGGGCTCTGTGAGGAAGTCTGAAGGAAGGGGCAGATTTTCAAATTCTAGCGCACTCGAGCTGGTTTCTTCAATTAATAACTTGTTGTTTTATTATGAAGTCTACAGAGAGCCTTCTCGCTTTGTTTATTTCACTTCTAATGAATGGAGGTTGTTTTAGAGAATGAAATACTATCACATTAAAACCCCAGGTGTGTGTGTTTGTGTCTTAAGGCCGCTACACACCAACCTGAGACCAAAGAACGCGTACCGAAGGCGTCCTGACTTTTACGTCCGCTACGTCGCCTGCGTCGCCTACGCCCGCTACGCCGCCCGCCTACGAACACACCGCAAAGACTTCAGTCGACAAGTAGCAATAACTGTCCTTACCAGCAGGCGGCGGTAGTGTGTAGTCGTCTTTCAAAAGAGGCCACAGCCAATCAGAGTGATTTCTTTGGCCGACTTTCTTGCGGGAGGTGTGAAAATGTGCCGTAAAGCAACGACGGTGCGGGACACACCAACCTGAGTAGGGCGCCGCGAATGCTCGACTGCCTCTGACGGCCTCTGACGGCCTCTGACTCCCAACATCGGGTAGGTGTGTCAGGGCCTTAAAGTGCACTACATTTTAGGCTGAGATATCTTGTTGAAAAATGGAGGTATACTCATTGAAGCATGCTTGGCAAAATACATTTCCCAACATGCATTGTGAGTCAAAAAATGTTAAGGGTGCGTTTCAAACCACATACTCTTCCTTTTTTACTCTTGGTATGTACTGCAGCTGCCCTGACAACTGAAGTGCTTTTGAATTGCACGACGCATCAAAAGTACTGGGTCTTGAACTGCTTTCTGATGACAAAGGAGGAGCGAGGTGTCCTTTCACTGAAAATGGAGAATGCCATTTATTGTTAATTATGTTTTTTCCTGGGTTCAACCATAAGAGGGTTAATCCAATTCATTACCCTTCCCCTCTCTCTCCACTCCCTAGCTCGCTCATCCTCGTGTGTAATGCACAATACAAGCCAGAGATGCCATGAATGTTTTAAGTACTTGCACATATGCATCCTCGAGGGTCCTGAGTCCTATTTGCAATTGAAATCCTGGCTTTCCAGATCTAAGAGGTGCATTTGGGAAAAGCAACTCGACTGAAGGTTGCAGTAAATAACAGAAGAGGGCGGAGGATGTGAGTAGATCCACTAATAATTTATAATATAACATACATGAATATGCAGCGGTAGATTGGCAGGAAGAAGCACAAAGTGAGATTATTCTTTTCACTGGAACAAGGAAAAGCCCTCAGGTCTGAGAGAAATGTTTTCTTTAGCAATCCACGTGAAAATAACCCATTTATTTTGCCGTGAGGGATGTACTTTCTTTAATGTTTCATAAATATGTGGACATACATAATTGTGTGTTTATAATAAGAGTGGGCAAGGCGGGAAAAGACATATGGATGTTCTGACGCTCGGCAGCAGTGACATCCTGTTTGTATTCCTAGTATTGCCTTTCTTCTTCTGATCCCACTTCACCCGCCTTGCATTTCTGTAGCGACTGATGTCCCGGCCTTTATTCTGATTTATTTGAGTCGTGAGTATCTCAAACAAGGCAAGTAATTGTTTGCTCCGAGCAATAAGATGTGGGAGGGAGCGAAGATAGACGGGGGAATAAAAGCAAGGCAGATTAAATAAGAGCTAGAAAAACGAAAAACTCTGCGAGAACAAGGACACACGAGAGCGCAGATGTCGATGGAGGACGAAATTAGTGGTTGAAGGAGGAAAGTGTTCCCGTCTTAAGTATTTCACTTATGTATGCAAATGGGAAACAGGGAGAAATAGCAGTAAGGCAGGGGTGTCAAACTGAAGGCCCGGGGGCCAAATCCGGCCGGTGACTTCATTTTCTGCGGCCCCACAAGGCTTGCAAAGAATATAATATGTTTATTATACGGTTACATGATGATTTACAGAAGCACATTGCGCATAAACTACATGTCCCACAATGCATCTGAAATGAGACTTTTTTCTCAGAATTTGATTCTTTTTTTTAAATGTTAGTTTTTTTTAAATGTCACTTCTGTTTTTTCATTTTGACTTTTTTTCCAAGCTTTTCTTTTGAAATCATTTTGTGACATTCTCACTGAAGAAACTTGCAATTATTTGCCCCAGACTTCTGCTTTCAGACGTAGTTATTTATGAAGTTATTACCCTATCTGATAATAATCCAATGCAGAGGCAATAATGTAATATAATACATTATTTTATATATATATTTATATATAACTTACAACCGGCCCTTTGAGTGCAGCCATAATACTGATGTGGCCCGCGATTAAATTGAGTTTGACACCCCTGCAGTAAGGGATAAAAAGCTTTTTTTATCAGCTGCTTTTAAGGAGAAATTATTCCATTATTTATGTTCGGTACTGAATGCTTTTGTTACATATTGTTTATTGTCATAGAAAAAACATATTTATTGACTTTACTTTAATGGGCATTCAGCTCAATTGAACAAGAAAAACAGATCGACTTGAGCTTTTGATGCTTTTTAGAAATGGGGAAATCGTACTTTAAGTGTTCCGTTTAGTTAAAGGCTTTATTTGTTTGAATGGAGAGCGTGGCAGCGTACTGACACACACTGCCCGGGGTTTCTGCCAGGTTTCACAGCCAACGTTCTACATTGAACTTGAATTTGGCAGACGTTGAGAAAAGGCACAGTTTTAACGGCAGATTAAGATTCAAGGAGAAGTTAAAGGATCAGACTTAACAACCAAAAGGCAACATTACATTAGTCAGTCTCTATTTACTTTACTACTTTGCGTGGTACATCCTCTCCTACTGGAAATGGAAATATTTAGAAGCACATCATTTCGGCATATATATAAATAAGACAAAATAATGATTTTTTTTGGCAGGGGACTATTTACTGCTGCAGATTAATTCACATAAAGGTATTTACAGCTGTGCAATGATTAACAAATAAATCAGCTATTACACATTTCGGCTACACAGGTGCTAATCGGATCAACTTATTTTCTTCTCATGGGATTTGTTGATGGTATTAAAAATATATATGCTAATATGACCGGAGTCATCCTTAAATTGGGTGCAACTTTTGAGTTAATGTGCTCTTAATCCTATCAAGAGATAAACCTCAAGCATAACAGAATGCAGCAGACAAAGGCTCCAGGTTTTGGAAGTGGTATTGTGAGAATCAAATGTTTAAAGCTTGTGTGTCTCACTTCTTCCGCTGCTCATGCAAAGTAGTATGCGCTGGCATGTTCGGTGTGAATCTGGCATGACTGGAAGGTACAATTGACATATACAGCCAACAATGTGTGAATATCATGTTGTTGTTCTTGTTTGGTGTTGGGAATGAAACAACATTACTAAACATTGTCTGTTACAAAGTTAGTCCATGTAAACGTGCCACAGTTGGCTTAATGTATATCTGATCAGTGAAGCATCTCTTTACACGTGGCCGTCTCACTCACACGCATGCAACCTTCAAAATAGACAGTTCAAGTGAACTTGTTACAACGCCTGAAACTGGTCAAACCAATGCAGAAGTAGCCAGCAGGTGAGGTGGTGACTCCACTGGTTGCAATTATGATGTTGTCGAAGTCTCTGAGAAAATAATCCTAACTTCATTTATTACCTCGTAAAAGATGTTCCTCGTGAATTTATGATCTCAACGGCTCATTTCAAGTCATGTCTTAAAACAGCATTCATCTGTTAATTATACGGATTCAGACTCAAATATAAGATAAAGGTGGGTGTGTTCTGTGGCGTGGCTACTTTGAGATTGCCAAATCATTTCAAGGTGTTGTCAAATGAGGTTTTTGTCCGTGTTTTCATTTTATAATTTAAGTGTTTTTAGATGGATCATTTTAACATTTTAGTCGCCTAAAATGGTCCGTTTAAAGGTGGGGTAGGTACGTTTGAGAAACCGGCTCGAGACTGCTAGAATTTGAAAAGACACAACCGGAGAAAATCTGCCACTTCCTTATAGAGCCCCTCCTCCAACACACACGAACGCGCACATGACCAATGAGGACACGAGATCAGTTTGTGCCCCGATGGAAGGCTGACAGGCAGATAGGCCATCGAGACAGGTTGTACTTTTTACAGTATTACGGCTTCTACAGATGACATTTTTGTATGTATTTTTTGTCAAAGCACTTCAGATATTCATTGCTATCGGGATGTTAAGAGCATTCCATGGAATATAACAAAAAGTGTATCTCGAGCCGGTTTCTGAAACTTACCTACCCCACCTTTAAGTGTTTAGTATTGTCTATTATGTCACAATACCAGAAATGTAGTAGTGAATTGAAATACCAGTAAATTCTGCAACAGAGTAAGTCCTTGCCCTAGAACCTTGTAACATGTATACTGGTGGCAGTAGTCCCGCTGTAATGTGTAAAGTGACCACAACCCACTGACCTCTGTTCAATTGCTGCAGAGGTTAATTAGGTGGTCACTCGTACAGTCAGGTGTGATAAGTGTTAGCCGTTCCTCGCCTCCGCTCTCCCCCCTCTCTCTCTCTCTCTCCCCCCCCTCTCTCTCTCTCACTCAAATTGCTTCCTGGGTGCATCGATTGCTGGTTTGGGAGCTTTTCAGTTTAGAAAGAAATCTTGTATTTTTACATTAAGCCATTTGTTATTTTGCTTTTGAGCAAACCTTTTTTTCAACGGTTTCTAATGACCACATCACATCCTTTTCTGAGATAATGTTTTGGTTGATGATTATCCATCTTAACGTAAATAGATGACTTAATGATGCGCCTTCTGCCTGCATTCCCAGTGTTGTCCAGGGTTCAGATCTACAGTAGGTTTTTGACAACAATCGAATAATCGCACACAGTGGAAACAAAACAACCATCTTAGTTATTGTTTTTTAGTTTTTGTGTAAAAGCTTCAAACCACCATTTGTGAGAAAAAAAACAATCCAATCTCACTCCAATTTCATTATGTGAGACCAGACAATCTTCTACCACCCTCTGTAGTGTGTGTGTGTGTGTGTGTGTGTGCGTGTGTGTGTGTGTGTGTGTGTGTGACGGACAGACGGATAGAAAGGCAATCTGCCTTAATTGAACAGCACTCGAGCATACATTAGTCGTGTGTGTGTGTGTGTGTGTGTGTGTGTGTGTGTGTGTGTGTGTGTGTGTGTGTGTGTGTGAGACAGATAGAAAGGAAGTGTCTGCTCTGCATTGCGCTTAACAGGGTAGCACATGCTGAGACTGGGGAGAAGTTCCTTACATCCTCCTTAATTGAACCACACTCGAGCTTAAATTAGGCGTGTGTGTGTGTGTGTGTGTGTGTGTGGGTGTGTGTGTGTGTATTTGGTAAACACATTAAAAACTTGAATATGTTAGCATGTGTTATCTCTCTTGCATGTTTACACATACTCACTTTGATGCTCTTCTTCTCCACAATACGCAGGATCATGCCTGGAACATAAAGGAATAATCCAATCAGCCTGTTGATGCTTTTGATTTAAACAGCTGAATATGGAACATTTCCTCTCCCATGTTTCTTCTTTTATGTTTTCACTCTGTATTCACTGATAATATATTATGTCCATTCCACTATCTAACTTGACTAAATTACCATTTCCAGTTTCCTTTCAATTCCATGTCTTCCCGTGATCCATTCCATCTTATTATCATGTACGTTTGACTCTGCTTGCTCTGCAAAGTTTAGTATACGGGATCCAACTGAGGAGGTTCTACTTTCCACCTGCTGGCAATTTACAACTACAAGATACCTTTGAGACGCCCTTCAACACTTATAGTTCAAGAGACTCTTCAACCATGCTCAACCATTCAGAAGGACACACAGGGTGTTTCTCAATGTTAAGGAAGGATGCTCCAGAGCCACTATTTCAAGGATGCTACGTCATCGAGTCCCGCCGAAGTCTAGGCTCCTTGGAATTCTACCGAGCCCGGCGTCCTTCGTAGCGAGACATTTCGAGGCTGCAAATGTGTATCCTCCGCGGTCTTAAAATCCCCACAATGCTTTGCGCACGGACCAATTTCCCAAAAACTGTGGCGGAAAATGTAAGGTGGGGCCTCTCATATGACGCACACCTGCACACTTGCTCGCCTGTTCCACTCTTCGTTTTCCGAATGCCGGAAGGATTCTCCTCTGCCACCGCTATGGTTTTATTAAGGTGATGAAGGAAACTTGTACATCTGGCCAATCCTATCTCTGGGGAATAAATGCGTAACTCGATTAGTTGTCCTTACATGAATGTATATATGTATAGCAACACATGTATACACCAGAGAGACTGTATATGGACGCAGATACAGTGCGTCTAATGGAATTCACTCAGCTTTATAAAGTATGTCTCCAATCATATATAATCACTGCACCACTGAGGAGTAACAGGGTTGTGTAACCATGGGCCGAGACTGTTTACCGTTGAAGTCAAGAACAAGATCAAGGTCTTATTTTAACTTCCAGACACGCTAAGTCTCAGCACATAAAGAATGACAGGTGTGAAGGACTCTCAGGCTGCCTATTTTACCAAACCATGACAATGCATAAATCACACATTACCTTATGTCTAGTCATTTTCTACCACATTAGGTTCAGGGGAGGGAAAGAGAAAAGATTGGAGCCGTGGTAAATCCAACATGTAAGGGACAAAAAGAACTGTCGTTTCCATCAAAGGTGAGGTCACGGATTTTCTTGAACTAACCTTAAAGTCCTCTCGAGCTGGGTTCAGACACAATGCTAAGCAAATCTTTAGAGGAAACAGAGTTGCGTACAAAGTCAACGGAGGGACACGACTAGACGGGAATTGGCCTTGAGCGGTACAAGTCGACGGTCTGCTTTATAAATGGAGAGACGGGGAGAAAGGGGAAAGCGTGTGGAAGGAAATGTTGGTCACAAGAGGTCATGGTGTACGCTGGGGTTTCAACTATGCTTTCGTTGTTGCGGAGAGTGTCTTGGGTTTGTGATTGGTGCATTCTTGTCAGGTGTATTCTAGTAAAAATTGACTTCACCGAAATCTTTTATGACTCAAACTAATCTGCTTAGCATCTGAATACTAACAGCCAACCTCTCCTGCCATGTAACGGATACCATGCATCGTGTTTCTTCAATCACTTCCTCTCCGCGTCAGTATGCAGCACTTCAAAACACCCACTTCACCTCCACTCTCGGTCACAATCAGTGCTCCTTTTGTCACCTCCCCACTTCCCTCCACTATTCTCACATTCCCTCACCCATCGCTCGTCTCCTCTTCATCGCTATAGAGATTTTAAGGTAAGAGAAACGAGGGCTCACTTCAATCAAAACACCTGCGCAACTTTTTTCTCTTTCCTTTCTCATTCTCTCTCCCAATTCTCTGTTCATCCGTCTGCAGGAGAGAGGACATAGAGCCCGGTGAATGGTCTCGAGTTGGGGGCGGTTTAGCTGTTATGTTGAAGAAACGGCAGGACAAGATGGGAATTAAATGAAAGTAGAGGAGAGGAAAGGGCAGTAGACAACAGGAGAGGACCGGAGAAAGTAATGAGAGAGGATCGGTACAAAACTGAATAGGCATTTGGGTGCAAAGTCTGTTAAAGTGAATGTTGCTCTTACTGTTGCACTCCAGTCTCATATTGATGATGCGGGAGCGTGCTTGCACTCTGAAGTGATCTGAAGCTATCAGTGCATCACATGTGCTTTGAAACTAGAACACTTCTCTTGTGTTTGAAAGGCAAAGGAGAACTCTTTATTCGAGTCATTCAAGGACACAAACCCAATGAGAGACTACAATTGCTTGTTTTAGATCTTTTCAAATGTGAAAGTATAACCTCCAGGTCTTTAACTTCCAAAGAGGGGATAACACAACCACTGCTGTGGAACCAGACACTTGAAGCACAAAGAGATGAGAGCTTTTGGAGATGAGAGGCTGCAGAGGACACAATCTGAGGGCAGTGTGATGAAAAGAAGGAAAGATGTTAAAGTGTAAGACAAGACATGTGTTAGAGAAGGACAAGCGTTTATAATTAGGTTGTTACAGTCATTTGATTACTTTTTATCAGTGACAAGAAGTGGAAGGGATCATTTAAAAATCAGACTAGTCGTTTTACTAGAGAGAAATAGCCTTGCTTTCTGAACTTTACTTTATTAAACTCACACAAGTACTCATGATGCCGGGTGGCCCATTTTGGAGTAATACACAATATATTTTTGGATTATAATTATCAATGCATTGTTGTGTAAACATTGCTTTGTTGCAGCTGGTAAAGTTTGAGCCAAATTGAATTGAAACTCTTCTAAAAAAGTCTATATCTATCATTTGATTTGGTATAAATAACTTGTCTCTGCAAAGTAGAAAATAAGTGTAAGATCTTGCATTTTTGCCCAGGGACACAACGACATGCTGACTGCAGTGGGACTCAAACGTGCTATCCCCTGGTCCTCACTTACTATGCGTAGGATGCAGCATTGTTTTTTATTAATGTATAAAGCCATTTTAGGAAAGCTTCCACTGTACATATGTGCCAGATGTGCTCCAGTTTGTGGCTCTTGCGACCTCAGAACCAGCGCCTGGATACGGTTCCAGGTTCCTGCCGTGCGGACTGAGGCTGGGAAAAGGAGTCTTTTTTATTATGGTCCTTGGTCTTGGAAGGACCTTCAATCACGCCTCAAACTGACGGCACTTGTCTCTATAGCATATTTTAAATTGAAGTTGTCTGAAGTCCTTACCACCAGCTGCTCTTGCAGTAATAAGTAGTGCACCTTTCTTACTGTCCCTAATGTGCACAATGTAGGGACTGCTTTTCGTCTTTTGTTTTCTTAGTTATGTTCTCTGTATTTTATATGTTTGTGTTATGTGTAACGTTGCTGCCTTCTTGGCCAGGTCAGCATTGCAAATGAGATTCTAACTCAATGCTTTTATCTGGTTAAATAAAGGTTAAATTAAATTAAAATTAAATTAAAAGTTCAGCGCACTAAGTTTAGCGCACTAGTCACTGAGCCACAGGCTCCCATATTCAAGGTCTCATCATGAGCTGGCTCAGTCGGGTTGATATTTATTGTCTCTGAGTGTTCAACGGAAAGACAGATTGAGAAACTATATTAGGATCCGGAGGGTTAGCCTCAGGTGAAACTCCAAAGCTGTCCACTTCACATCTTGTGTGTTTCTCAGCTAGCCACTGGTCAGCAAGACAAATAAATCCACAATGTGGAGGTCCGGGTGTTAACTCTCCTTGTAGCACTCCGTGTTTCATCATAAGGTGATTACTGTCAGCTTTTTTGTGTGCCAGTTTGACACTGTTTGTACGTATAGGCTTGCCGTAGTTTCCCCCTTTTTTCTGTCTATGGATTACAACAGTTGTTTTTCCTCTCACCGTTCATACTGCTTATTAAATACAGTTACAGGGGGTCCGCGGGGTCTTAAAAAGTATTACAAGTTGATCAATCAATTTAGCAAAAATTAAGGCTATTAAAAAAAGTATTAAAGGGCGTTTTCCAAGGTATTACATTTTGTAGCTTGTTTTCAATAAGTATATAAATGGTCCAAAGAGGTTGTATTCTACAGTGTGCCTGAATGTAATCATTGCGTAGGTGTGTAGTGTGATTCTGTGTAGTTTATTTATGGCATCCCGTTGGGTTTGACGTCATCTGAGCAGGACATCGCACGCTCACGGCTTGATAGCGCGCGAAGGCCCGTTTACGCCGGTTGTTAAGCAACATCGTTATGGGGAAATGCAAGTTTGCGTCCAAACAGTTGGAAGATAAGAAGGAAGGACAATCAATACTGTATATAGTCAATGTGAGGTGAAGTGTGTCGCCAAGGTAACCAGTTAGAACTGGAAGTGGCGATGAGGTCTTAAAATGTATGGAAAGGGTCTTAAAAAAGGTCTTACATTTGACTTCAGGATTCCTGCATAGACCCTGAGTTATTACATATCATAGTCCATATCAATTGTATACACATTTTGTTCATGTTGTTACACTGGGTTGCATCATGTATTGTATTCAAAGGGTTAGTGCACTGCTCAGCCAATCAGGGGGTGACTGGTTAAATAAAATATAATGTGACTTACTGCAGGCTATACATATGAATGCAGTGGATGCACACACACGCACAGTGTTGTTTATCTTGTGGTGTGCATGGTTTCCATGGGGACTTGAGAGCTGAATATGTTTGGGATAGAGCTGAGCAGAGGCAGTACTCCAGCAATATGGGGTGTAGCTGTGTTATAAAAAGTGCCTACTAAGTTTAACATTTACATAATGCTGCTCCTCTGGCCGGCTCGTGGAATTAAAAGGCACATGACTGAGATGCAGCAGATTTACCCTCAAATAGCACCGTGCTAAAGGCTTTTTACGCATTAAAAACCATACACATGTATTTAATATATTCATAATAAAGCTGCAACAGAACATTTACATTATGCATTACTCTTTATATTAACTATTTTGATGTGTAACAGAGGTGGTCTTTGGGGCCATAGATCTCGGCCTCCGTTATGAATTGTGTAGTTGTGTTGGTGGTGAAATGTATGTAGTGTGTGCATCTGTCTGTGTTTTAGTGTGTCTGTCTCGGTTTGCTGGTTTTATTTTGAAAAGTGTCCCCCTGTCTGTTGCTGTTGATTGTGTGCACCTGGTGCCCTGTGTTGTCTCACCCCCCCCCACCTGTGTGTAATTGCTGATTAGTGTGTGTGTGTATTTAGGCTCTGTTGCCCCGTCTGTTTGGGGGCTGGTAGTGTGTGTGAGATCCTGGCTGGTGACTGTGTCCACGTGGGCCGCAGATTGAGGCTGTGTCATATGTTTATGATTTAATAAATGCCCACACCGGGTTGTATTTTGGACGTTCTGCCTCCTTGCTTGGTCTGGGCCGCTCAACGGTCAGCTTCTCATGATGATATACGTTAATAAGGTATAGAAGCAACTTTTTCAAATTATAATGGTTTATTTTTAAGGAGTCTCAAAGGCCAACATTTACATGAAACAGATGTTTGCTAAAAAATAAATGTCTCAGGCTTATAAACAAATGCCGTTGACCATTTTCTAAAGCTTGACCATCTTCAATTTGACTAAACAATTCATTAATTCATAAAAATCATTGTGTAGTTCATAATTTATTGAGTAAAAGTATCTGGTGCACTTTTTTACAAAAGAGTGATTTTGTCTGGACTACAATAAATGATGAATCATTTTCTGAAAGAAGAAAACAGATGCTCTTCACTATAAACCACAACTTTATTTCTAGACAGTTGTTTTTGTGGCTGAACATGATTACATTTAGTTATATATGAGTTACATCAGTCTCAGATTTCTTTCTGAGGACCCATTGGTAAGACTCTTTCAATCATTTTCACATTCAAGTGATTTTCATGCCTTTTTAAAATGGTATTCAATGTGGAAATGTGTCTCTTGTGCTGTGAAAGTCATTTTCCATTGCTCTGAAAGGCTCTTTTACAGAGACAAACATGAGAGAGACGTCATTGTCTGGGACACAGGACAACCTTTCCTCTGTCACTTTTGACTTTAGGGGACGCGAAGCAGCTTTTACCTCATCCGCTGATGCGTTTCTCTTTCATAACATAACACTGACCTGTATAACTATCCAATGGCAACTTGTACTGTAATTATGATTCACCTATTCGTGCATTCATTTGTGATCCTGTTCCTGTTGGTAATCGTTTATTTTTCAGCATCCTTGTCTTGCTGCAGAAAGACTCTTGTCACAACACATCAGTCAGTGAAACTAATTAACTGGCGCATATCACACAGCAACGCGCACAGGGAGACATGCTAACAGGGTCATTCAGGAGAATAATGACTGTTGTCCAAACTCAACCAGCCTGAGGTGATCACTGTTTCTTTATTTGTTGGATGGTAAATCACTTAAAGCGGTCACAGAAGACTCTGAGATTGTGTGAAGATGGCGTGCTGCGGGCCAAGTGCAGCAATCATAGTGGTGCTGCACAATGGAGAATGTCCAAAACAAATGAAAAAAAGATGATTAAAAAAGTTTTCCCCAGCACTTTACTTTAAAGATACATCGGTCAGGGCTCGGTATATTCTCGGTATTTGAGTTCCTGCATTGTTGGCAAAATGTTCAAAACAAGTTGATTTTGGC
Source organism: Champsocephalus esox (assembly GCA_036324585.1). Lineage (NCBI taxonomy): Eukaryota > Metazoa > Chordata > Actinopteri > Perciformes > Channichthyidae > Champsocephalus > Champsocephalus esox. The sequence goes on along the minus strand of CM070480.1, from coordinate 11,693,623 downwards.
CTTCAATTTTACTTTGAATCCAGCACTGTTTGTCCTATCCTTCTTTACAACCAGACAGTGTTTCAAATGTTATTTCGTTTTTTAGGTTGCAAAATAAGCACTGTTTCAATTATATAAAACTATAAATAATCGTTATATGTATTATATTTGTCATTGTTATTATATTATATCCTCCAGGTATGAGTTGGTCTGCTATTTGTTAAGTAAGGTGAAGTCAGCTATTTGAAATTCAGCAAATGCTCACGGCCTGCTAGCTGTTCGCGCTACACAGCCCTTGCTCGGTAAACTGGTAATAAACTAAGTTGATTGGACCAAGATGCGTTTGTTCGGATGTGGAGTTAAAATATCCACAAACATTCTCCAGAATCAATACATACCCATTTAAGCCTACAGCCAAGCTAGCAGTGCTTTGAGCTATAATGCTAACATTAGCATGCTAATACCCACAATGACGTTGCTAAAAAAGCTGGTGTTTATCAGCAAAAGTATTTTTTACTACTTTTGTTTTGATTTTTGTTTTGATTGCATCCAACCAGCAACTGTCATGAGTAGATAAAGTGGAGATGAGGTTACAGTATAGTCACATGTATGGATTACATAGTCAGGTTGTAGGATGTGTGACACTGGTTGTATTAATATACGAAATGTATAAGAAGGATACACAGAATGAAAGAAAATGTGCTTGCAGGATATATTTACAGATAGGGTTCAAGGTGTAAGGCATATGTATGAGTTGAATACATTTGTAATGTGCCAAATAATAATAGCAATTAAAGATATTATCATGTTAAGCATATGAATATTTGTAAATAGGCAGTAAATATGAAGTACAGGTTATGATAAATGAATAGAAGGAAGTAAAACTGAAACCTCTTTGCACCATGAAGGTCTGAGACAAATGTCATGACAATCTGTAAAATAGTTGAGATATTTAAATCCATTCCTCAGTGCTCCACACTCTTTGGCTCCAACATTAACATTTTATGGTGTGAAATTCTGAGCTATTTTCACCATGTAATCACCTTTTTATTGTGGGTTGATCCCAGTATTTCTAGGAACCAATTTGAATATGTTTGAATTCATACAAAGTTGCTACCTTTTTAATATCGGAGAGTATCAATGAAATCCACTTGACCAAGATCGGATTTTCGACAACAAGTGAACTATGTTATGTAATTTTACACAGATAATAGCAGTTTCAGGGGGACTGGAAATATGCCTGCTGCAATACAGTTTGCATGTAACAGTCAGGCTGACACCTTGAACCTGAATCGCTATATTTGCTGTAAGTCACCTATACATTACACAAAGCAGAGACTGTGTTACTTCTATTTCCAAACACTGACTGAAGAGCTGCCATAACACTTGGCTCAGGGCTGTCGAGTGACGCTGAGGAGAGGCAGCTCCTCCAATTCCAGATCAAGGATGAAAATGCAATCAGACTGCAGGCACAACAATAAAACGATAGCAGATTAGTGCAGAAGTGATATACCGGGGTAAATGTAACCTAACGTGTATTCCAAGTAGGCTCCAGCAATCATCCATGTGTGGAAGAATATTGCTGATCATGTATTAAACGCCAAGGCGGGAGAAACATCTCAGATATAATCATCCAAAAGTGAAGCAGGAGATTTCACCTACAGTACATACACGCAATGTGTTTTATTGATGTTATACATATGGAAAACATTCAGGTATCTAACACATCTCTCTTTCCACGCTCACTGTGGTTCATCATCTAACAGAATCCGACAAAATGAAACAATTTTCTCCTGTAAGAGCAAGGCACATTTCCTCAATCTGTGAACAATGTGGCTCTGAAGTTTTCTTGACCTGAAAATCTCCCTCATGGGACACAGAGTACTTTATATTTGACAGATGGACGACACAATTTCACACCGGTGTTTCAGGAGGCAATTGCTAACTGAACTTAAAGTACATGAAGCTATGCAGAGGCGAGGAAATTACAGCACTTATAAGCCTAATAAGTCTTGGAATGCACTACACATCAGAGCCTAATGGCTGAACATGATGCACCAGCCTCTGAAGCTGAATTCCTCTTCAATGCCACTCTTCTTTTGTGCAAAGAAGCAATCCAACGAAGAAGGAATTTCTTTTTTTTCTTAACTTTCTGCCTCTCAGACTGAACTCAGTGTCTTAGACCTGCTGCACATGCATCCTGATGTAACACAAGCACAGCCATCGTATGCCGATTTAGCAATTCATGAGGACATCAAATCTCTATGAAAAAGTTCAACAAAGATGTTATGACAATTTATGTAAATGTAAGTGTGTTTTTGTCTACTGGGATTTAGAAGACACTTGTGTGACCTGAGGACACTGGGGCAGGGTACGACCTGGATTTAGGGTCAAGAGAAGAAGGATAAACGTATAATACTTGAGATTTAACTTCATCATGCAGTACATTTTGTAGTAACTGGTTTGTCTTTTCTCAGCGGCATTTACACCGTGGACGGACCCAGTACAGGAAGGATTCAATATAGAAGATCTGTGCACATAATGCAGAAGACAAAGGCCATTGCGTGTGCCCATTTCAGATAATGTGTGAACCAATTTGATCATGAGTTCTGTGCCCAAACATGTTGCCTTGTTTTGTTTGTGTGGCTGCACTGTAACACATATAATTGCTTTTCTTATTGTAGGAGTTTGCAGTTATCCGTGGTCAATACAATAACAAACCATGACTGACATTTTAAAGAGGATAGCCTGAACTGAGAACTTTATTGATACAACTTTTAGCTGCGTTTAATGGTTGAAATGTGGCATTTAGTTCTGATGGTAAGATATCAAAGAGGGTGCAAAGGATTGCTTGATGTCAAGGATATTTTTGAAGTGTAGAATTTAATGTAATTTTGAGGAGCTCTACATTTTTAGGCTTTTGTTTACTATGTGTTTTTTGCTGGTCTTAACTTTATTTGTCTGCAAACTCTCTGGGGTATGCATATCTTCTTAAAGGTCACCTATCATGCTATTTTTAGGCAATAGCATAGGTCTCAGATATATAAAAATATATAAAAAACACTGAGTGTTTTGCTCAAAATACCAAACAGATCACCCATTCTAGCCACGCCTCATATCCCTCTATTTCACTTCCTGTTTCAAAAGTGCTGATTTGGGGAATAAAGCTTTAAAAAGAAAAAAAGATTGATACAAAAAAAAGGAGGGGTCTGAGCTCATGCGGGACCCGGCAGCTACCGTCTAAACTAAATGCTGCCGTGATGAAACGCCATATCATGGATTATCAAGGATCTGAAACAGTCTGGAGCTCAAAGGCTTTCTCTCTTGCCGGTTATACCACAAGGTGAGTTCCTTTTTACTTCCTGCTTCTTCACACACATGCTCTCCAGCACAGGTTAGCTCTGAGTGTTAGCGATGCTAATGTAAACACCGACCATATTAGTCCAAAATAGTCGGGCATTGTTTCTGATAGCAACGGTTCTGATTGTGCCGTGGGTCCACATTTCAGATATTACGTCATATCGGACGCACATCTAGATTCAGCCCCTAGTTTTGCTGATATAGGCTTAGTTTGTCGGGGGACATCTTACTTCTTCCTTCTCTCTGTCTATACCTGTATACTCTCATGTTCCGATTAACCCAGCTTCCCCAAATGTCTTTCCTTTTTGGGGTCTATATACGCTGGGATCCGGAGTCATGGATGATCCTGCGGTCCTGTGTCCTGGATCGCGAGCGCTGGATCTTGAGTCGTGGCTGTGGTCCTGGATCATCGGTCCTGGATGGATATCCTCGTGGATTCATCTTCCTATTATACACACATGCATTTCCAAACATTTGGACTACCTATGTTGCAAATGTATTATCTCTTCAATTTACACACGGCATCTATTGCACGTCTGTCCGTCCTGGGAGAGGGATCCCTCCTCTGTTGCTCTCCCTGAGGTTTCTCCCATTTTTCCCTTTAAACTGGGTTTTCTTTGGAAGTTTTTCCTTGTACGATGTGAGGGTCTAAGGACAGAGGGTGTCATATTGTCATACTGATATTCTGTACACACTGTGAAGACCACTGAGAAAAATGTAACATTTGTGATATTGGGCTATATAAATAAACATTGATTGACATCTGGATCAGCTCCGTTGTAGCCCCGTTTTTAGTGATTTGGGTACGCAGGAAAAGAGAGAGGGTTTTATTTTCTGACGCTGCGTGAGTTCCCTGACACACCGGGGACACATATTTATGTATCAAAGTGCATTTTGCATGATATGTCCCCTTTAAGTTGCTAAAACTCATGGTCTTAATCTAATAAGGGTTAGATTTAGAGGCTTAGGATATTCACGCGGGTCCTCAACAGTAAAGAAATGCAAAGATGAGTGTGTGTGAGTATGTGTGTCAGGTGTTAGACTGTCAAGGGCTGCTGGTCTGACTCACATTGTATAGAAACACAAGTGCCCTCAGACTGTCTTTAGAGAGACAGCACTGTAATATTCTCCTTCTGAACAGAGAAAAGAGAAGCAGGAAATAATAACTTTCAAACCCTTCCTGTGTTTATGATACTCTTCCAATGACTAATTACATTTACTCAAGTTCTCAATGACTAATTACATTTACTCAAGTTCTGTACTTGAGGATAACAAAATGTAGGTACTTATATCTGTATATCTAAATCAACTACTATACTAACATATATCATAAGCTACCCAGTATATAAAATCATTTAAATTACCCCACCTGCAAGTGATTAACACATTCATGAATTCATAATTATAATACAATAATAAAAAATATATGGTGATTTAACGTGCCATTTGTGCGCGATCCCTTTTACATTTGGCCCGTCCCTTAGCCTATTGCAGGGGTGTCAAACTCAAGGCCCGGGGGCCAAATCCGGCCCGCGACTTCATTTAATGTGGCCCGCAAGAGCTTTCAAAGAATATAATACGTTTATTATACGGTTACATGCCACTTTACTACATGTAAGTATGTTGCCCATAAACTACATGTCCCACAATGCATCTCGTTTTGTGACATGCGCACTGAAGAGACTTGCAATTATTTGCCCTGGACTTCTGCTTTCAAACGTAGTTAGTTATTACCCTATCTGATAATAATCCAATTCAGAGGCAATAATATAATATAATACATTATTTTATATATATTATATATTTCTATATGTATATTTATATAGTTATAAACGGCCCTTTGAGTGCAACCATAATGCTAATGTGGCCCGTGATGAAATTGAGTTTGACACCCCTGGCCTATTGTGTACAATGTGTTAGAGTGCTTGTAACTGAGTATTTTTACTTTGCAGTATTGCTACTTTCACTTAAGTAAAAAACCTTCTTCCATCCCTCTGTTCTCTTCATATGCTCACATTGCACGTCATTAAGCATAACGGTGGTTCCTACACGACAAAATGTGACCCGAGCTCGATGGCAAAATAAACCGAGCACCATTTGATTAAATCAAGCCGCCTGGTGAAAATCTCACCGGCAGTTTACAGCTATTCCAGCGAAACCAATCGAGCGGCACATGCCTTACATTTCAGTCGTGACACACCTCCAGGAGCACAACACTTTGATTTCACTCAGCCAGAGAACTTGCACATCTGCTAATGTTCTGTTCATATTCAGACCTGAAGTCTTTATAATGGCATGTGGAATGGCCAAGGGCTGAGGATCCCTCCAGCAGCATCATTTAGGCTCGCTGTTGGAAGCCATAAGGGAGTGCACAATGCGAGGAGTGGATGCCTGTTGCCATCCAGCCTCTGGCAATACATTAAATATGTAAAGTCATTTGGCCCAACATCACTCTAGTGTGCCAATACTGGAGCGGCAGGAGAGGAGGCTATAATAACTCTCTCTGGCCACAGCAGTAAAGCAGCCGCTCCCTGGGCTGCACGATGATTCGGACCATACTTTGACTGCCTATACGTTACTAAAGTGGAGCCAATATATGGACAGAAGACATACGGCACCTTTTTGAGTCCCAGAAAGTTCAATTCCGACTGGCTCACGGATGCTTTACTTTATGGACTTTCAAAAATGAGAAGATAATATGGTACACCAAATGAATAATGCATGCGTTAGTGTTTCTCATCCTCATTATTCTCTCTGCGTGAATGACTGCGAAGGCATTCTTTTGTTAATTAACACATTCTCATCACCAGAAAAACACAAACAAAGCCATCTATTTTGTTTGATGTTAAGGGATAAAAGAAACTGGTGCAATGTCCCTGATACTTCAGTACATTCAGAACAGCGGGTTATTTCTGAACCCCTCCCCCATTGGTCTTTACTATTCCACCCGTTCCTACATCCATTCGGTGAAAGATATTGCTCTTAGCACTTGAATATGTAGCCGCCCTGAGTCTGTTGGGTGAAAAATGACTTTCATCTCGGATTTGAGCTAAAGTAAATTACCCCTCTTGTGGTGTAGATCACTTTTAAAGACGTACGGTTTCGGAGAGCGAGGGAGAGAGAGAGAGAGAGAGAAGACCAGTAGAAATACTGTATTCTGATAAAAGTCGAGTCAAAGAGAATAAGAAAACGCATTAATCAGTAAGAACAACTCAATCTTGTGGTTTTCAATGGGGTTCAAAAAAAGCAATGGAGGCAGGCTGGTATTTGAAGCCCTACTTCACAACTGAGGACATTACAATGGGCTCAGGTGGCAAATATCCCATCTTAAACCTAAGTCTTATCTCAGCAAACAAAGACAACTACTGTAGGAAGTTCTTCTGAGACAAGCAAACGACCCAAATCTTTTCCCCAATATTTGTTTTTGTCCTTTTCTCAGCCTCGGGGGAACAGGATTTCAAATAGCTACTGTCAGACGCACGTTTAATCACTAAGCAAAGAAGCTTTCGCACAGAACTTTGTCACTGAGAAAAGTTCATCATCCATTGTTAATCCAATATACCAAACATGACGGGGGCAAGTAAGAAGTAAGACGTTGGAAACAGGAAGAGAAAGATGAAAGAACAATTTGAACATAAAGGACAGCGAACGGAAATGAACAAAAAAAAGGAAGGGAAATAAAAGCAAGGGCCATGTCAGGACAGAAACTAAAAGGAAACAGAAGGAAAGGAAATATCAGGGGTGCAATGTAAAGTGATGAACTTATTATTGTTAGCTAAAACAAAATATATAATTAAGCTAATGAATAAATATTGACATATAATGATTACGATATCCTGTTGCTAAATATAGTAAATTAGCTACACATCTACCAGCTGTGATTGACACATTAAAGAGGCCCTATCCAGGTTTGTGTGCATTCAAAGGCTAAAATCCCCAAATTCCCTCCAGAGGGATTTTTCTCGCCAACACACTCCCGCCCTGCCTGAAACGCCTCCATTTATTTTACTTCCTTTACACAGTGACATCACTATGTAACACTTGCACTTCTATTGGCTAGCGCTCCTAAACATTGTATGCGATCTCTGTAAGACATCTCTAAGCGGGTTAGGGTTAGGGTTACACAACAGACATCACAACAGAGCCGGCCAGCTAAACAATCAGAGCAGACTGGGCTCTGGTTTCAGACAGAGGGTGAAAAGAGGTGATGCAGCACAGGCAGTATGAGAAAAATAAAGAGCTTTTTGAACATAACGGCATGGAGACATGTCCCAGTAGAGACACTACATACATATATGAACCTGAAAAGTAGCATATTTTATCTTTAAGTATATTTTTGATGTGAATACTTTTGTACTTTGGTAGGATTGGAATGCAGGACTTTTCCTTGTAACATAGTATTTTTACATTGCCCCTGTTACTACATTAAAAGTACTTTCTCCACCACTGGGAAATGGTCAGGACTTTCCATCTTGAGGGACAGGGAGAGTGAGAGCAAAGGAGTGATGGCCTGCTCTGCCCTGAAGCATACAGTATGTGTTTTGTTTTGCCAACAACATAAGCACAATTATCTCATGACAAGCCCCTCTGGAAGCATCTCCTCCGTCTCAGCCGGCCAATCACAGTCAGTGTGGTGTTGAATCAGACTTGACACGTAGCACCACACAAGTCCATCCATCAGGCGGAGGAGATGGTCATGAGTGAGTTGGCTGGAGGAGAGGTGCGTCTGACAGATGGCCCCGTCAGCACAGGCCTCAGGACCACATCCAACTTCCTCTTTATCATCCGCACTGACCTCTCTTACCCTCCTTATCGCTCTACACTCTATTTCTTACATTTCCACATTTCACCACTGCACGACATGGACAGGTTGCGTCTAAAAAGTGCTGTTTGCTGATAGGATAGAGAAATGGCTTTACTTTTGTAACGGTTAGATACAAGTGATCAATAATATGGAATAAAATTAGATGAGATCATAAAATAAATGATACTGATATCATATACTGACATTAGAACAACGGGGAGGAGATAAAAAGGACAGGGTTAAAGAAAAAGAAAGGAAAATATGAAATAAGAGAAAAGATTGACAGAATAACATATTGCTTTATGTTATGTAATGCTACAGACCATAGAATGTTACTGGTGCTACAGTCTACATCAGGGGTGTCAAACTCAATTTCATCGCGGGCCACATCAGCATTATGGTTGCACTCAAAGGGCCGGTTGTAACTTTAAGACTATATATTACATTACATTTCATTTATATAAAAATACATATATAAATATATCATATATATAAAATAATGTATTATATTACATCATTGCCTCTGCATTGGATTATCATCGGATAGGGTAATAACTTCATAATTAACTACGTCTGAAAGCAGAAGTCCAGGGCTAATAATTGCAAGTCTTTTCAGTGCGTATGTCCCAAAATGATTTAAAAAGAAAAGCCAAATTCTGGAGAAAAAATAAATAGAAGTGACATTTTGAAATAAAAATCTAATTCTGAGAAAAAGGAATTCTATGAAAAAATGCATATTTTGAAGAAAAAAAGGCAAATTCTGAGAAAAAAAGGCAAATTCTGAGAAAAAAGTCATATTTGAGATGCATTGTGGGACATGTAGTTTATGGGCAACGTGCTTCTGTAGCATGTAACCGTATAATAAACATATTATATTCTTTGCAAGCTCTTGTGGGGCCACATAAAATGAAGTCGCGGGCCGAATGTGGCCCCCGGGCCTTGAGTTTGACACCCCTGGTCTACATTGAAGAAACGCTAACCATCTGAATCATTTCAATGTATTCTCTTGTGCATTTAACCTCAAGTTGCCCATCTACCAGATCAAATATTGCCTATTTGTATCTAAAACTGTTGTCTCTTTATGTTGATAAAGCCAAAAACAAAAGTTTAGTGCTCAGGCCTAGGGGTGCATAGTACCGGTTCCCGGTATTACCAAAATTCCGGTTACTGGCGGCTACGGGATACCGTACCGAAATCAGATCCGGTTTTCGATTTTTTTTTAAACACTTTTTTTTTATAAAGTGAGGCGTAATATTCTTAAACTTGCATCTAAACCGCCAGCCAATCGGTGAACGCTCTTCACCTTCCGCCCGAACGTCTTGAGCCTTTCGGTTAGCTTTCGTTTTTCCATTAGCTCGATGTCGGCACGAAAATCTAAAGTGTGGTTGTTTGTTCAGTACTAAAAGGTTGAAGTCCTACAATTCATTTTAATATTCATTTGACATGATAACTATATCATATTATGCAACTATTCCCTTATGCAACATGAAAGTATCACGATATGTGTCGGTCGATTTTCCGTATCGTTCAGTGGTATCGGTATCGTAAAAAGTCAACGATATGCAACCCTACTCAGGCCTAGTTAGAAATCAATGTGAGCTAGGATGTGATAAAAGGAATATTTGATAGGCTTGCTGTCAACAACTGAGATAGATCAATGCCTACAAACAGAATGAGGCAGCAGTGTTTCAGCCGTGCCTCAGTGCGTGACGGACAGAGCGATCACTGAGCTGCTAACACTCTCTGGACACCCTGATAAGATGTGACACATGGGCCTCCTCATGTCCAATGCATATCAAATCCTCCTAGCTTCCTTGAATGCTTCTCCCAGCTCCAGCCCCCTTGCAGGTATTCCACACAGAGGTGCCTGACATAATTTCCTGTTTTGAAATTCCATATCGGACTTAACTCCCATCTCCCATGTTGCCCAAGGACATTTATCAGGAATGCTCGGCACATGTAAATGTCTCTTTACAAAAAAAACAAGGTAAATCTCAACTCATCAGCAGAAATATATTTAGAAGGAAGAGATGAGAGACCGGAGGCTGCTCGTCACATCAAAGTCTCACATCTCTCGCTCTCCCTTTCACTCTCCCTTGTTCTCTCCCTCTCTTTGCCTTCCCTCCATCATTGCGTGGGTGCAGACGGTTCCTATGGCAATGCCAGTTTGTCTGAGCCCGACCTGTGTCTCCCTCCTTTCAGAGCGACGCTATTTCATTAATTATGAACACATTCGGGCACGAACTGGCAGAATTTGCCCGACATCTATTAGATCTGAACATTTTGTGATATTCATTGTGCCAACATGCAACAGGATCCCGTTTCGAATAAGACATTAATTGCAGGTTGAGACAGCTCACATGGGATTTGTTTTGAACTTTTAACACGATTAATTGACAGACCTTAAAGGCTCAATATAGTGGTGCAGGAACGTGTCCTTAAACTAGGAAAAGACTTGAGCATTTTACCAGTTCCCTCGCCTCAAAGTCGTTGTCTTTTTGGATCGTGTTTCTGTTTAGAAGCCTGAAATCTGTTCTGCTATTAACACAAGTTTACGAGATGTTCATGTTTAGTCCTACTCTATTAAATACGTCAGAAAATACCCCACTCGTAAATGTCCGAAGCTTCTATGTGTCCTAACACAGTGGTCGCTAACAAGTGACTAAATTAAACTGTTGAACTTCATCATGCTGAGCATCAGCCATCTTTATCTTAGCCTATCAATTTCACCAGGATTTAGCTAAACGTTAGCTTTCCACTCCTGTCAATGGCATTAACGCTCCAGAATCATAAATTGTGTTAATATGTTGAGATTATCCTGCTGAGCACAATAGGCACTTTCACACCGGAGTACTTTTCCCAGGAATAGTTCAGATAGTTCCTGGGATTTTGCGTTCACACCAAAAAGATCTGGAACTAAAACTTATTTTCGGGAACCTTTTCACCCCTTTTTAGTCCCTGCTAGAGAGGTGGTACTTTCCTGGGGAGGAAAAGGTTCCAATTTCTGATTGGCTGGGCGAATTGCAGACGCCCCGTAAAACTCTGAAAAGTTTTGTGAAGCCGCCATTTTATTTTCTCGCATTAGGCAAGGCAAGGCAAGGCAAGTTTATTAGCATTAGCATTATTAGCATTATTAGCATTAGCCCAGCGCACCAACGCAGAGAGACTAACTTATGGCAACACAAAAGAAAACATGGGAGCGGTGGAGATGAGGAGGTGTCGGCGTTCTGACGATTTACTCGGAAGGCTTCAGTAGAAGCTGCTGGGAGTCCCAGCGACTTCCTGCCGGGGACTTCGGGTGGCAGTATACGCCGTGAAGTTGTTTGCGGCCTGCCAGCAAACCCAAAGCAGAAGAAGAAGAAGAAGTGACGTCAGTGGCTTCATTTGCCTAATTCTCCCTCAGGGACTTATTCTGGTGTGAACGTGATCTACTAGATAGTTCTGGAACTAAAGATTTCCGGGGAACTATTCCTGGGAAAAGTACTTTAAAGTTGTGAAAGCACCTAATGTGATAATAACGTCATAATAAATGTGTGTTTGCCACAAAGCTTATGTTCTGCAATATTCCGAAATCCAATGAAAATATCCCCTCAACTTTAGCCGAGGGAAGCCTTGCTCTGTGTTGGTCTAGAACAATATGTGATCACTGCACCATCTGTCAAGTAGTCAAAAACGTCAAATGGTGTTGACGCAGTATTCAAAATAAACTGTTTACATACAATAAAATAACATTCCTCTAATAATGAAATGACATTGTTGTCTAAAATGCATTGAGGTGATTTTGCTTACATATTTAGTACATTTCTGCCATCAGGTTATATGGAGCTTAACCTTTAAGTGTTTACTCGACAAACCCAAATTATTTAGAATCCAAGTTCTTCTCCTTAATAAATAACCCAGCACTCAGAAGGCAAATAGCACTAAGCATAAATCTACCCCCTAATTTCCTGCACTTTAACACCTCTCTGCTGCGATAAGGCCGATAAGTAAAAGACTCTTCAATGATAATTAAATCGGTTGTTCATCATCGGCACATCAGGGCCACTGATAATAATTATCAATAATGTGATACTCTGTTTATCCCTCCAGGGAGATCTGCCCTCCAGCTACGCAGCTTCAACCGTATTTAGGCTGCAAGGAGTCCATTTCTGGCTCAAGGACAACTCGCTACATGCTGGACCACATGGTCATGTTGTGCTGTTTCTCTAGCAACCAGGGGAGAGGAAAAGCAGGAAGACAAGCACAGCAATCAGTCAGAGACAAGCAGCAGATGGCCCAGGACGACCTGTTGGCTGGATGTGTGCTGCAAACCAGTCACAAGTGTAGACATTAGAGGCCTGATGGAGTGTGATCTGAACGGGCTGAAAAAAGCGGTCAGTTTACAGGAAAACGTCTGACCTTTTCTCGATGATGCACACATGAGCTGATGTGTTGCAACACATCATTTGTTTCTGTAGCATTTCATCAGAGACCAAGACAGTGATGGGTGTTGTCCAAGAATGTCATTCAGCTCATTTATCAAATTGGTGGCCTTAATTACAGGTTTGAGGTATACTTTACATTTAATGCTGCAATGCTACCATTTATGCATTTATACTTGCGTCATTTATTACTTAAAGGTAGAGTAGGTAAGAATTGCGAAACCAGCTCGAGTGCGCTAGAATTGAAAGTACGCAGCCGGAAAAATTCTGCCCCTTCCTTCAGACTTCCTCACAGAGCCCCTCCTCCAACACACACGAACGCGCACATGACCAATGAGGGCACGAGATACATTTGTGCCCAGATGGAAGGCTGACAGGCAGGTAGGCCATCCAGTTACTTTAGCCGTGTCGTGCTTTTTACAGCGCCACGGCTTCAACAGATGAAATGTTTTAATGTATTTATTGTCAAAGCATTTCATGTATTCATTGCTATCGGGGTGTTCAGAGCATTCCATGGAATATAACAACACGTGTTTCTGAAGTGAATTACCTACCCCACCTTTGAAAGCTGAGAAAATATATATAACAGCTTTCAGTAGATTGGATTGATGTGATTCAAATATTTACGGTTTATGTTATTTGGTATCACAGTATTTAAACCTGTATAACTTTTGGAAATGTAATTGAGAATTTTTAAAAGGCATAACTGTTTTTGGATAATTCAGAATATTTGAAATACTTTACGGTTAAAAATACTCGTCAACTCACTGCTGCAAATATCATTGCAAAATTGCCTGCTATTTACAATACAGAGTTTACATTGATAGCTACCATTAGTATGAACTGTATGGCAGCATTTATCATAATAAAAAAAAGTACATTTTCTGACAGTAGGCGAGGATAGTACACTTCACTCGACAGTTTTGTATAGTATACTGTAGCACGTTTCTCCATCACTCTTCTATTTGCATTTATTTAAGTAAACAATATTCCTCAACCACCTGTCCTAGAATATTTCAATACTCCTTTGATGATATGGATGGACAATAAGGAGGCATAATACGTTTCATTAGCTTACATATGCTGTTAAATTGGTTAAAATGTCTTGATGGATATAATAGATTCCCTAATAAGCATCTTTTGTACCAAATGCCAACGTGTCATAAATAGCTTTAGATTTGAACACAGCCATGATAACAGTAGATCATGTGACGAGGAACAATCGATCACATCGGGCAAATACTTTACTTGCTTGTGTAAATATCAGTCTATGATAAATATGGCAACTATTTCCAACTTCTCCATGAAATGTAATGTTAAGGCTTTGGTCACATGCCGGTTAGCTGATTATACAGCAGTCGTTAAGTAGTCACCAAGTGCCCGACTGACACTTTCCATTTTAAACAGAGGTTTTTTTTTAGATGTTCTTTATCGAAATCAACTCTTTTAGGGACTGTGAGTCTAAGTGTGCCTTTACTTAACATTCCCTGCAGGTCATTAATTTGTCCTGCTTGCACAACATCTGGCTCGGCTCAATCCATTCTTGGGGAATCTTTCTATACTTGACTTATAGCATTGCCAGGTTGCGGTTTAATTAAAAAACCCTTGTGAGTTATTCAAACTTCCTATTTAGGAAACCCCCAAGACGCTGATTAAAGCCCAGAAACTTGGTGTAGTAATATGCATATATGGCTCTACTTTATATGCATATGCAGAAGGGGCTCAAGCGTCCAGCTTTACTATAAATAGGCTACAGGCCAGTGGAAGCTCTCTTCACACACACTCATCAGAATCTCTTGAATCCTCAGCAGACCTCGCTTTTGATTCCATTTTATCATCAAATGAACACAAAACGATCGTGTCACTCAAATCAAAGAGTCCAGTGTTTTGCCGTTTTGGGCCAAAGTATAAGGAGCCCTAGTCGGCTTCTGATTGGCTGCCGGCCCGTTGAAACACAGCTGCTGTCTGCACACATCAAAGGGCTGTGAGCGGGTAGAAGAAGAGCCAAATATTCCCACAGATCTAATTGTAGAAAGTGCGGACAGACGGACAGTAGTCTAACTGTTTGGCCATCATAGAGAGCCCCATTCACACACAGAGGACACACGAGTGCACACACACAGCTCCACATTCCCACCGGCAAACACAACCATAAGCGCACATCCCAACGGACCGCATTACAGTGATCGGCTCAGGACCTTTTGCTGATCAAGATGCTCTTGTTGTGTGTTCATTTGCATCGTAAGTACATAAAATGGCTTAAATACATGTGTGTGTGTGCAGTGTGGGCACATATGTGTGTGAGTTGTGTGTTGGTTTAGCGCAGAAGAAGCCAACAGGGAGGAAGAGAGAGGATGAGAACAGAGGGGGAGGAAGGAGGGGTGAGGCCATGCATGGTCAGAGAGGGCAGACGTGAGCTAAATAGCTGAGTTGGCAACTGGAGACCAGAGAGGGAAGACAAGGGTGGATGAGTCACGCTGCTGTGTGATGAGGTACAGTGTAAGGACAGTAGACTGTTTCTGTTTCTCCCCGTGGGGATATGTAATGGGGCTGGAGGCAGAGCTGTGTGTCTGCATTGTGAGCTGTTTTGTCTTTGCCGTGTTCTTCTGTGTCGTGGTGTTATTTATTGCTGTGGGGTCAACCGTTAACAGCAGCAGTATGACGTCAGAAGGTTGCATGTGTTTCAATGCTCCTCACGACACAGGATAGTTATAGGATAGCATTACAGGATCACGATGCATCGCTCTGCGGCAAAAGTTGAGTCGTTTTTATTTTACTTTCCCGCAGGACGACCCTGTGTTTATTTGCAGGAGCCCTCTGCGTACGCTCAGCAGGGGCCAATGGGAGGACTCCATCTTTCCTACATTACTGTTGACAGCCAGTGTTCTGCTTCATCACAAAGGGGTTGGACGTGGTCTAGGTCAGGTGTCTGTGCAGGACAGCTCTTACACACCAAACTGGGGAAAACGTCTCTTTATATAATTGATTTAATGCATGCATGAGGCATTGTCATGTTGAAACAAGATAGGGCTTGTAATAAGGTGTCGGAAGCACTATTAAGAAGAATCGTCTAACATCCCATCACGGTAAAATGTACAGCGAAAGTTAAAGTGTAGATAAAAAGGCAAATACATTAGCAACCATAATCAATGAAGAGGTAAGCACACGTTAATAAAGTATCTATGAGTATCTAGGTACTCATAGATACTCTAGTCAGGTTTCTTTTTTATTAAGAAACAGTAAGATGACATAAGGGAAAATAAGTGACTGACGTAGCATGAGCATTGGTATTGCACAGTGTGTATCGTGTCTTAATACCTACAATATGGTGTTGCTTCAAGATTTCCCTTTTCCCTTAAATAAAGTGGTGGCTTAGTCCAACTAGAGCTGCAGCAATAATTGGAACAACTGGCAATCTCATTATCCATCGGCAAAGACTTATCCTCTGGGGGCAACAGCCAACGTTTCCTGGGTTCAGGTGTGTGCGGCGTCTATTCAAGCGATGACTTCCTTCACTGTGCGTCGGTCATCGTTTACAGTCCATTTAGCAGCTTGAGACGCAAGAATGGAGATGGTGTTGAGTCCGATTCTACGACTGATCTCTCTAAAAAAAGATGTCTGCAGATAATACATGCAGATAAATCAATAACAGTGCATGTCAGCCAATGCTGCCTGCCTCCTTTTGCTGTCACAACAACTGTTTACCTCACTGGTAACAAACCAAAGCTCAGTTTACACACAGAAAACATATTGTCCTGTTGCCTACAGATTCGTCATCATATGCAGATATCTGTTTATAGAGATTAGTCAAAAGGGAATTCATTAATATGATATGATTTTCTGTTATCTTCTACATAATCCTCAAATCAGAGGGATTCAGAATATACTCATTAACGATTCATGAGCCCCCGCAGCGTCTTTAGAATACAGAGATTTGTTACCGTATTGTAAGGCTTGTAATGCAGTATATCTAATGTTATAGGTACAGCATTTCCCCATCTCATAAATACACAATTTCTAAATAAATATTATCTACTTTAACACGATGGTTATGGCGAAGGGTTTATCTCACAAGACTGGAAGCAGCAGCACATTTCTTTTGGGTGTTTGGTTGAAGAGCCCTGAGATATTTTCTCTAAAACGCAGTTATATTCTGCATTAAAAAGCAATCAGGAAACATGGAGAGCTGGCAGAAAGTGAAGTTGTATCTCCATGTGTGTTTATTTGGTTATACGTATAACTTAGGAAGCGAAGTGAAGCTCTTATCTTCTAACTTTTAGAAGTTATGGGTAAGCATCTTGTCCTCTATCTAAGTATTTAAAGGGGACCTATCATGCAAAATGAATTTTTTTTTAATGTCTTTGATACATAAACATGTGTCCCCGGTGTGTCTGGGAACTCACGCAGCATCAGAAAATAAAACCCTCTCTCTTTTCCTCCGTACCCAAACCTCTAAAAACGGGGCTACAACGGAGCTGATCCAGATTTGCGTCCGATATGACGTAATGTGGATCCACGGCCCTATCAGAAACGTTGCTATCAGAAACCAATGCCCGACTGTTTTGGACGTAATATGGTCGGTGTTTACATTAGCATCGCTAACACTCAGAGCTAACCTGTACTGGAGAGCATGTGTGTGAAGAAGCAGGAAATAAAAAGGAACTCACCTTGTGGTATAACCGGCAAGAGAGAAAGCCTTTGAGCTCCAGACTGTTTCAGAGAGAATCCTTGATAATCCATGATATGGCGTTTCATCACCGCAGTATTTAGTTTAGACAGTAGCTGCCGGGTCCCGCATGAGCTCAGCCCCCTCCTTTTGTATTTGTTTTTTAGGCTTTATTACCTGCACTTTTGAAACAGGAAGTGAAATAGAGGGTTATGAGGCATGGCTAGAATGGGTGATCTGTTTGGTATTTAGAGCAAAGCACTTCATAGACATGTTTTGTATATATTTGTATATATCTGAGACCTATGCTATTGCCTACAAATAGCATGATAGGTGACCTTTAGCAAGGCAAGGCAAGTTTATTTATATAGCACCTTTCAACACAAGGCAATTCAAAGTGCTTTACAAAAACGAAAGACATTAAGAAAATGGCATTTAAAATCAGTCCTTAAAAAGAAAAGATAATAAAAGAAAATAAACATTAAAAGAAAAAATACATGAATAAAAGTTACAGTGCAGTTTAAGATGTGAATAGTTCAATTAAAAGTAGCGGCAAAAAGAACGTTTTCATTCAACTTTAATGTATTTAATGTTTTTGAAAGCATCCCAGGCTTTTCAGATTCCTTTGTGTACACACTACACTATAATGTAGTCGCAGTGAGTGTGAGTGCAGTGATTTGAGGAGTACTCGTCACAGTGTGTCTTTTTTTAACTTTTTTCTTGCAATTTAACTCCAATATGTATGCCCCATATACATCGAGGCACATTCCTTGTATGTGTGAACCTATTTGGCAATAAACCTGTTTTGATTTATAGGCACAAATGTTCCCCTTCTCACACAGAGACCATTTATTAAAGAAGTAATATCTACTTCATGTTAGGTCCAAGAGCACTTTTATATTTTCTCAAAAAACAGTTATATTCTGCATTAAAAGCAATTAGTAAACATGGAGAGCTGAGAGAAAGTGAAGTTGTATCTCCATGTGTGTGTATTTGGTTATGTGTATAACCCAGGCAGCGAAGTGCAGCTCTTATCATGTAACTTTTAGAGGTTATGAGTAGCATCTTGTCCTTTATCTGAGTATGTAATGTATTTAACGTTTTTGAAAAGCATTCAGATTCCTTAGTGTACACTATAATGTAGTCGCAGTGATTTGAGAGTGTACTCTTCACCGTGTGTGTGTGGGACGCAAAGACATAATGGTGCACTCAACTTTGTGCGCCGTGCATACAGACACTCGACAGATACCAACTCCCGTGTGTGATATTTCCAGTTTACACGTCTCAATGTGTCCTTGACTGGGCTTGCTGTGAGTGACGCAGAAAGAAGCTCTGCGCTCTGTGAAGTCCCCAACACTCACATCTCCCTCCCTTTCTTTCTTTCCTTCTCCCTCTGCCTCTCGTCACACCACCCCACCCAGAAAGCCAGCCTTTATCATAAAGGACATATCAGGAATGTAATGCAATTTATAAGGGGAAGGAGGCAGAGGCAGGATGAATGATATATTGACTTCTATATAAAAAGCAGCGCTGTGGTGGTAATCTCATTTCAGGATGCCGTGATGAGATTTCGGCCTGTTTTCTCTCCCAGATGATGTGACTTTGGTCCTGCCATCCTCATGATGCTGCCGTGTGTGTGAGGTGTGTGTGTGTGTGTGTGTGTGTGTGTGTGTGTGTGTGTGTGTGTGTGAGTGAGAGTGCTTCATGATATGCTACTTTGATTTTATCTGGAAGTTCAGCTAAAATTGCATCCTTCTATTTTTGTGTGCATGGTGGAGATACAATCTAAGTCTTTTCTTTTGCTCTTTAAAAGCCTTTCTCTCTTTAATATGTTGAGGAATAAACTTTAAAACGAACCTGCTCTCCTTCTTATATATTGAATATAATAAGAAAGACAGCGTCAACACAGGAGGTATGCACCCACAACGAAAGGTTACGCAGTGACTGACAAGCAATAAGATATTAACTACGCTTTCATATCTTAGAACATTTTATTAGACCAACTTTTATATGAAAAATACACAAAACAAATGTTAAGCCTCCTAAAGGATAGGACTTGTTTCTACTATTTGAAATCAGTTCAGACGTTACAGTTTTTAATTAAAATATCTAATATATGCTGGGGTTTTTGTATACAAGTCGTATTAACATCTATATATACACGTTTATTTATATCGCACCATCAACACAAGATATTTTAAAATATTTAATTGGAAAAACATTAGAAGCATTTAGAAATAGTGCAGCCAAATCACATTATATATATATTATATAACATGACTTTTAAAAACATTTTAAAACAGTCATTACAAACAGCGAAGAGAATAAAATAACAATAATAATACAGGTATAAAATACATTACAAACTTTCCATTGAGCTAACTGTTAAAATCTCCTTTAGTACAACACCAGGGGCCTATACTGCGAAGCTGGTTCAACCTAACCTGGATATGTTTGAGTTAGCCGGTTGGCCTAATCCAAAACATACGCGCTCTCGCTAAACTGTACTACGACGCAGGTTATCAAGTGGATCGCTCAAGCCAGCCGTGTCCTATCTAGTTAGGTGCGCGTTCACATGAAAGGGGTGGTATCTGGAGCATTCGACCAATCACAAACATGGAGAAGCGCACTGACAGCGCAGCGTCATACTTCCTGAATGAAAAGTGAACTTTAATACTAGTCAAAAATGAAGAAGTTAAACTTTAAACATCCATGACTTAAACACTTTATCCAGGATAAAAGCCACAGAGCTGCACCTGCAAGGTGAATACAGCTGGGAGCAGAACAAGTGTTTGAATGCGTACATTAACAGGTTTATGATATCACTGCCCCGTCTAAGACACGATCTGACTTTAATTACATTTGTCTCGAGTGTTTCGTCAACTTAATGTGTTGCTTAAAATAATACTTCTGCATCCAGTATGTGACACTGTGAGGGTTGCACGGCCAGATACGGCTCAGCTGACTCAGATATATGACAAACACAATGATGTGATATGCCGCGGACTGTACTTAATGTACTCTGATCCGGTTACTTATGTTGTGGCCGATATTTAAGTAAGCTTTCTTAACGCTAATGTTATAATAGTCAGATTGCTCTGAAGATGGAGGTGATATTCTATTAATGTTCACGTTCACACAGTCGGTGATTTTTGCCGGCCGTCTTTCCTGCGACGGCAGCTTTTCTGTATTTCCTTTCTCCTGTAATATGACTTGATCGCTTTAAACTCCGCACACTGAGCTCTGATTGGTCAGCAGGCGGTGCTTTCACTGAGTTGAGCTCTTAGCCTGCAACCTAACCTGGTCCCGACCATGCTTAGCATAAGTTACCATGGAGATCTAGCCTGCTAAAAAGAGAACCAGCTTCGGATGACCGGAAAGCCGGAGTTTTCCCTGAATTTAGCCGCTAAGCGAAAATCCTGCTTCGCAGTATACCCCCCAGGTCTAAAGTGTGAATGGCAGTGCACTGCATATGGTTAACCTAATGGTGTTACCTAGCAACAAGACCGTGTGCATTTGTTTACGGGACACTTGACGATGTTTGATTTGATTAGGTTTATGGTCGTCTCCGTTTGCTGTGCATAAAGCAAACATCCCTCTACGTGTTCACATCGTTGGTACCATGGCACTGGTTGCTGCCTTTGTTTTGTGTTTATTTATTATGTTCTGATGTTAATGCGACTTGTTGGTCTGTTTGATATTTAATGCAATGCAAACTGACCTTATACTTGACCTTTGTACATACATTTTGCTCGTCTTGCCTACACAAAACTAAACTAAGGGTAATTGTTCAAATGTTGTGGGTGATTTGTGTAACTTTTAGTGTTAAGCAGAGCTCCAATAATCATATATTTGAAACCACATGACAAGGTGTTATGATAAGATGATAAAAAGATAATACAATGGTCCCACCTACCTGATTAACATGTAGGGGAATTCATTAGATATCTTTGTCATATGACATACTACATGCCGCTGCTGATTATAAACGGTGTCAGTGCACCAGCTTTTCTGTAGAAAAAAATACAAGTAATAGAACAAATGTTTTAGTGCAATCCAATACAACACACACTGTAAAGGCCTCGTCTCACGCTGAAGCCTTTTGCTCTATTCAATTAATGTTGCCTTGATCCTTTTGTAATGTCGTGACTTGGTAAAATGTGTGTTATGGTTAAGTTTCTCCGCATCAGAGCAGAGCTTGATGTTTCTCTGGTTCGACTCGTTTGTCGTGACCCAGGATCCTCAGCGTTGTCATGGTGATGCAGGAGATCTTAGGGGGATAGAGAAATTAAGTAGAGCGCTCATGTCTACTTTTTATTTTACCCCCATGTCCCATAAAGACGTGTAACCTTTATGCTGATGACACTGTCATATATACATCCAAATCAGATTTTTCACAAATTCAGATCTCTCTTCAATCGGATTTTAATATCTTACAGGACCGGCTATCACACAATGAACTACTGCTTAACAAAACAACTTATACCATGGTCTTTGGTACCAGGCAGAAGCTCAAATCCAAACCTAATGTAGTAATAACATGTAAGGATGGCACTTCTCTGCATAAAGTTGAAATATCTTGGCGTATGGCTAGACTCTGGACTTTCATTTAAACTACATATAAAGCATGTAATACAAAAAGTCCATTACGGAATCGGTGTTTTACACCGCTCTCGTAATTGTTTTACGCTCAGTGTCCGAAAGAGAATTGCTTCTCAACTTATTCTTCCGATTATGGACTATTGTGATGTCGTCTACCAAAATGCACATAAATCAGATCTCAACATAGCCTACAACAGACTATGCAGATGTGTTCTTGGTTGTCCTTTTCGTACACATCACTGCACAATGTATAACCAACTTAAATGGCCTTCTTTAAATGTAAGAAGACACACACATTGGCTTCAGCTGATATTTAAATGCATTTATCTTAACTATCCCCCTTATTTAAAGCAGTATGTTGTACCCTACTCACCAAATCATCAAGTTAGACATTCTGTTCAGATTTATTTCTCTGTCCCCTCTGCAAAAAAATGGATTGGCAGAAGAGCGTTCATGTTAAAGCCCCAACTGACTGGAACACTTGACCTGCTGCTATTAGATCTCTTGCATCATTGGGTTTATTTAAACATGCATTGTTATCTCACTTTCAACTGGTCTGACTTTTAATAACTGATATTGATGAAACTGATTTGCTCGACTGTCTCAAATTGTAATGATTGTATGCATTGCTTGAATTGTACTTAACAGACTGTATGTGGTTTGTCTCGTGTGTCATGTTTTTCATTTTGTCTTTTTGTTTATGTATGTCTGTAAGTTGTTGCTGTTGTCGGGACCCCCTTGAAAACGAGATGGTGCATCTCAAGGGGTTTATCCCAATCAATAAAAATGTATATATATATATAGATATATATATATATATATATATATATATATATATATATATATATATATATCTATATATATATATAACCTAATGGCTGTGCAATCTTGATAAAAGTGTACTGCAATGCTGAATTAGAAAAAACGTCACCCTAATTGTTGTTTTGCATATTTCTGTAATCTACACTTGATGTTTGTTATTCTTAATATGATTGTGTTTTATGTGTTGAGTTATTATTACTCTTCCTATCCTGTGTTTCACGCTCATGGCTTTGGACGATTTGACTGAATTTATATGCAGATGAGGCTGCGCTCGACATTTTCGCTGCCCGGGGGGGAGAGAGAGCAACAAGCAAACACTCCCAGTTAGATTTGGAAAGGACATCATTTCCTTTTTGACGGGCATGCATAACACGGCATAACACCGGTGCCTCGCATAAAGGTTTATCTTTTATATCTTAAATCAAAAGTTCAGATATATTTAGAAATGATGGTGGGATTTAAGTTCTCGTCTATGTTGTATTAGTAATATAAGGTTAACTCGGGGTCGAAAGTATAAAGAAATGTTTCCGCGGAGAGAATAGGTCAGCTCTCGGTCAACTATTGTTGCATGGAAGAGCACTTGTGAAAAGATACAATTATACAATGATATTAATGAAATAGAGAGGCAATAAAAGGCTAAAGTGACACTAAATACAATATAGTACTCTATACATATATAGATATACTTTACCCATATACAAAATGTGGGAAATGTGCTTCTATCCTTTCTTGTTAAGACTTACCGTACATAAGAAGATCAATGCCACCTTCAAGCTCGTACGGTAAATATGAAGCTACAGCCAGACGCTAGCTAGCTTAGCTTAGCACATGCAAACATGACCGTAAGCAGCTTTTGATTTGGTCTCAGTCCTGGCTCAATGCTAAGCTGAGCTAACCTGTTGCTTGGAAGGCAGACATAGGGGGAGGGGTATCAATATTCTCATCTAAATATATGTATTTCCAGATTGTCATTCAGAGATTTGAGAGCACCCTTAAACACAGATTGCTGGAAGAACAATAAATGGATTTGACATCTATTACTTTTTCTAAGCAAAAATAGATTAAACAACAATCTCTTTGTTTCCTGGATAATGATTGAAACAACAAAGCCACTTAAAAACATCATTAGTAATGCTCACTCCTTGTAGCACTTCGGGATTTGAAATCAAATATGAAGTGCTTTATAAATGGAACCCATTATTATTATTATCATCTTTATTTTAAAATAACAGATTAATGGAAAAGGACAATTCTTTATCTGTAGCAGTGGAACAGATAATTGCCATCTTAACAATCACAACTCTAAATTACATGTTTTTACTTCCTCCCAGCAGAAATGAAGGAGTAAACTCTTTTAGGGTTTAGAGGAAAGCTTTTCAAACAAAACCAATCTGCAGAAACACGCCGCATCAAAACACAATGCCTGCGGGACGTAACAAGTGACAGTGACTAGGGGAGAAAATTATAGGCTGACTACAGGAAGCCATTATGAAATCGAATACACCCAACTTTTGTTTCACTCCCATTTAACACCCAGCATATGCATCAACACACACACACACACACACACACACACCGAAATATGGAGCATGCTGCACTTCCAACACCTACATACTGCCAACAGCTGAAGGATATGAACACTGTTTCTCTTTTATTTCCTTTATCTTTCTTAGGTTTAACTCTCAACACATGAACATAATGTATGTACACACTCCCTCCCTCTCTCACACACACACACTCGCGTATGTCTACAAGTTGGCTACAAACACCGGATTAAATGCACACCGCTCTGGGAAATTAAAGGATTATACGAGGAGAGGAGAGATATTTCGTTTCTCTCAAAATATAAAAACACACACACACACTTCCAGACATGACTTCCCACCCACACACACACAAACACGCCCACACACACGCAGACTATATAGAGTGGCGAAGTCACGCCCATACTTCCGCCCCATGGGACCTTATTTCTGAAAGTTATGTATTGAAGTCAATGGAGAGAGAAAACGTATCTTTCGATCCCGTTTGAATTGTGCCACGAATTACACATATGATGTTTGTCAATCTGAAAAAAATCATTTCCATGTCAAAAAAGTCACAGTTTGTCTTAAAGCTGTTGAAATATATGACTATGAAAAATACGCAACTAGAAAAACTACAAATCCCAGAGTCGCGTAAGTGATGTCATTAACGTTACACATTACACTCGTGCTACTCACTGAAACCTTGTAAAGCCGGTCCCGCATGCTGGCTCTTACGGAACCGACTAACTCCCCTTGTGTGTATGCACAGCTCTCAACGTGCCCAGACTTGTAGTGATTTTCACCTCGTTCAATAATGTTCACTTCATTCTGAAAGAAAGAGGTGAAACGTGACGGCCGTCTCGGTGTGTGGTGCGAGACCAGAGATGTAGTTCATTGAGCGCTTCACACAAACAAAAGTGTTACTTCACAGTTTTACCACACATTTTAATTTTTTTTCCTTGCAAAATTATCTTTTAAATTGACAAACATCATATGTGTAATTTGTTGCACAATTCAAACGGGATCAAAAGATAATCTTTCTCTCTCCATTGACTTCAATACATGATTTTTCCAAAATAAGGTCCCACGGAGCTCCCCCGGAAAGGGAGGGACTTCGCCTCTCTATGCACTAAATTGACATAAGCATGCAGACTTGACCTCTGACCTCGCTCAAACAAGACACCCTCCCACTCTGCCTGTTTTGTGTGAGTCATTAAGTCACACAACACATGACATGTCACATGTTAGACGCTTTTATCCAAAGCGACTTACATTCTCAACACTGTGGGCAATCCTCACAGGAGCAGTTTGGGGTGAAGTGTCTTCAGGGACACAACGACATGCTGACTGCAGTGGGGTTTGAACCTGTGCTCCCCCGATCCGAACGTCAACGCACAAGTCCACTACGCCTCCCTCACATTAACACACACAAACACACACACACACACTTGGCTGCCGAGCCCTGGTATTTTCCCTGGTGTTGCAGAGTGCTAATTGACAACAGGGTTTGAATGATTTAGCCCCTGTTGCGATTGCCAATTGGCTGATTTGACTAAGCCTGTGAATAACTGGAGTGTTAAATTAAACACACACATTGAGGGGAAAAAGGAATGTGTTTCAAAAACAACACAACTGGACCAACAATAACCACAGTCAATGTTTGGTCAGAGAGAAAATAGCAAATCAGTCAATGTCACCTCTACCATTAAATGTCAGCATCACTATGCATCAGCGTGCTCCATTAACTTTATAGACTGCAGGCGCTGCTTGTGTATGAATATGCACACACTGCATCGCTTAGTCATCAATCAAACATCAGTTTCTCAAAAGCAAGTGATAAATAGTGTGACAATGTCCTCCAGTTCACTCAACAGTTTCAAAAATGTACACATCTACATTAGATTATGAAATGTAACATCGTTTTATCAAACCAGCCTCTCTGTAAGCTAACCAGATACTACCAATGTCCTGAGTAAACAACATCATTCAAACTGTCGTATTCAGGTTCAAGTTCTGGTTATTCACACCCTTAGGTCGATTTGGTTTGCATTTGAAGACGATATCCATTGTGATAGATATTTTAAAAACAACACAGGCAAACCTTACAAAAAGTAGCCAATGCTCCATCACTTTTAAAAACCATAAGAAAACAACGTGAGCAGTAATTTAATCATTCAGACGCTTAATCTAGGAGGATGGAGCATAAAGATATTTAAAACAAAACAAATCTAAGGTCTCCAAATGTTTCCTGCTTGTCAATTAAGAGACTACAAGGAAGGATGAGTTCCCACCATAAGATAAGTCTTCGTTAGTGTCAGTGTAAGAATTAGTAATGCTTTCTTTGTGTTGACGTTATTCTTTGATTACTTTGCAGACCAGCTGGATTTTCCTGTGAGATAACGCTGGAATCATTGGATTACACTTAAGTCCATCTTGTCAGGCTACCACTGGATGTAATTGGCTTGTGTCTGGACCATAGACTGCATATATAAAGGTCTGGACAGCCAGCAACCAATGAGAAGCGACCCTCAGTTTGGGTGTGTGAGACGACTTTTCGTAAAGAAGTAAGTGTAGATGCTAAATATAACATCAGAGTTATCAGAATGTGTTTTACGTAGAAGGAACAAGGCACTGAAGACTTTTCTTTACAAAGATACATTTGATGAGTTGATCTGATTGGTTAAAGTTAGATAGTGATTGTATTTTGAAAGTGATGCCAATACGTTTCTAATGACGGCTTCAGATGGTTCTGTGTAGAAAGTTAGTTGTTTGATAACCAAACAAACATTTCTGTATGTTTCTTTAAAAATAACCTGTACAACTGTTGAAATATGTTAAAAAGAAAACAGGGCTTTTAAGGCTCAATAAATTACAAAAATATATTAAATTGGGTATTTGTTTTGATTAATAAGGTTGTGTTTCAGAACTGCTAATTATGGTGACGGGCAACATCGAATGAGCACAAGAGGTAAAGAAGTGAGATGCTGGTATGTTGCCCTTGACTTTCAAATATGGGATTTGCTACCCTTTCACTTTTGGTTGAGGAGGGCGTTTTTTAGTGTGTGTTACATTATTGGCTTTAAAACTGAGCCTGTATCTGATATATTTTTGTAATGCCTTGAAAATATAAGCAAAACTTCTCATTGATAGCGAACGACAATGCAAACGTTAGACTACACTAGACTAAAAGAAGCGCTCGGTCATGAATCAAAGCCTCCTTCCCTCTGTGATGGCTTAGTTCAAAGTAAAGCGTAGTTGACCCGTCTCTTACCGTCCTTTGACTTGAGTAACTCTTGCCTGAACTCTTATTCAAACAAGGTTACACAAGCTTTTTCACTGGTATATAGACGATCTATCCGCTGTGCACACATCTCAAGTGTTCTGCTGTCGACATGCACACTGAAGCAGAGGGACAATCGCTTCTTGAATTTCCTCAAAAAGTTTGTTCCATTTTTTTTGATGTGCTAAAGTTTTTTGGGGGGGTTTATTCTCATCTTATTAGAAAGCTTGGGCTCAGAGCCGTGGCTGTTGTGGCTCTGAAAAAGCGCATTGAGACACTGAATAGGATTTGGGGGTTTTGCAAACAAACTTGACTTGACATGACAGAGTGAAACCAGAATGAATATGAATGTTCCCTTTGTTGATGCCCAACTCACACATGTATTACAAATGCACATCAAGTGGCTTCTTCAGTCCAACAGTGATTCTTTCTGATCCTCGACAAAGAAACAAAGCTTACTTGACAACAATTTTCTGAAATTTCAGCAACGTTATTTACAGAAAAGTATGACAGTTTTCGGTTTTTGCACGTCAATAATTGCTTATTATATCGATTAAGTCTCAGAAGCAACAGGTCTTTGTCAGACAGAGTCAATGAAAGCACATTTTTAGCCAGTAA
Organism: Champsocephalus esox; assembly: GCA_036324585.1. Taxonomy (NCBI): domain Eukaryota; kingdom Metazoa; phylum Chordata; class Actinopteri; order Perciformes; family Channichthyidae; genus Champsocephalus; species Champsocephalus esox. The sequence continues at coordinate 11,665,545 of CM070480.1, read as the reverse complement.
CTGCAGAAGTTTAAAAGAACATCCATAACATTCATCTGTTTGCAACTCATATACTGTATATCAATATTCAATTACTGTATATAGACTATTCTGCACTGTTTCTATTATATTATATTTACCTGTACTATTTTATCTGCTTTATTGTTGTTGCACTGTTGGAGGAGGCTTGTACCTACATTACCTCACTGTCATAACTACACTGTAGCTATGTGCACATGACAATAAAAGCCTTGATAACTGAAACTTGAACCTTGAAAAGTTGTCTCAGGGAGATATGTTGCGCTTCCTAGCTAGCGTAAGCTCCATCAGCCGATTTGAAGCACAGTCTCTTGTTAACATTAAGTTTGAAACTGACTTTAAAGCAGAGATTGATGTAAAAGGGCATACAATGCACATGCACTCACACACACACACCACACACACACACACACACACAACACATCACACACACACACACACCACACACACAACCCACAACACAACACACACAACAACACACACACAACACACACACACACACACACAACACACACACAACACACACACACACACAACACACACACACACAGTTTACCGAAAGCAGTTACCGCTTTTAAACTATTGTTAGAAATGTAAGAGGTTTATTTCTCCTTCAGAACAATGGAAAGGCTCTCCTTTCACAGCACATCTCCATGGAAACCTTTGATCTCTGGGCTCACGTAAACAGGTGTTTGATAACGTCGTCACCATGGTAACCTTGGATCTCTGGGCTTACACACACAGGTGTTCGTAAACATTAATTCACTATTTACATTTAATATCTAACTCCTTCAGCCTACTTTCAGCTCCAGAAACCTTTCAACTATTAAATTATTCAGCTATTTCAGGACATTGAGGCACAGGCTCACTATTTGGCAAGATGTCTAAGCCTTATATTGGCTACCTAGCTTACTTCGTCTTCTTCATCAGCCAGCATCCTTGGTATCTGTTGCTCACTGAGTTGATTCCCCCCCCCCTTTCCATCTTGATGTTTCTTGGCATCTCTTTATGACGATTTATGAATGAGTTACTAACATTTATAACTGCCAAAAGGGAGCCTTATTGTAAAGTGTAAAACACGTTCCCATTTATTAATTGAGTACTACCATTTCTAATAAGGCTTAGCAGTACAGATACATGTGGGCTCACTATTTGGCAAGCAACCGGTCACAGTTGCCCTGTTTATCTCATGTCTCAAGCTTTGTTCACGCTAACATGACCTTGCTTAGAAGAGGAGAAAGGTTATATTTATGCTTTATCTTTTGTACTAACTAACTTGCACTGTTGACAACATTGAGATATAACAGATGTGTTAAATCGATTTGTATTGGGTTTAGCCTGTGAACTTACCTGCCACTAATTGTTATCCTTAATACTATGACATGCTCTCCAGACGTAACATTCAAAAGATAAAGGAAATACTGTGAAATGGAAATTATAAATACGGCTTGATTTAACATGACTACAAAATGCCTTGAAACACTAGGTTAGCAGTAATCTTGTTAGCCGACACATGCTAACGTTACAGCAAAAATAGGGTGAATCCAGTCCTTCTTGTATAATATTTAGAAAAATATCAAGTCATTGAATTGCATGAAGTAGGGTCTCCAAATCTTTGTTGTAAGTATATCAAGTGTTGTTGGAAGTCTCAATAACACGTTCTTCTATGAAAGGGATAGCCTCAAGGTGTAAGATGAACCAACTGATGAGTGTTCAAGCAAGGAGCAAAATCATCTCAGGATTCAAAACGCTGCCTTAAATACTATCCAAGTGATCTGTTGAGCAACGTGGAGACGTCTCCTCGTCCTTCTTTTCCTTCATTGTGTCTGTCAGGATATTTCAAGCAACAGGAAGGCGCCCAAACCCCAGAGAAGTATGTCACCAGAGCTGAGGGAAAACAGACCGAGGGATGCCTGAGAGATAACAGACACGAGGCGAATCAGAAAAACAATCTCCCTCTTGCGCTCCTGCTGCTGGTATCTCGGGGGTTTAGACGACAGATCTTTGACGGGAAATGGCGGAAGTGCCGATGTGCGGCTCAGCCAGGGGAGCTAATGCAATTTCAAGAGTCCAGTGTCTAGTCTTTAATGGCACAGCTAGAGAGATGTCTCCCTCTTAGCCCTGAAGAGCAGCTCAAAGCAGAACATCAGAGGCGCTTTCCAGCCGGGCCAGAGTCTCCGATCGGCCACAGAACAGAGGGCAGAGGTAATAAAACAGAAAAGAGACGAGGAGGCCGGGAGGAAAACACATCTATTGAACGCTTTCTCAATCTTTCCCACCCTTTCCCACCCTTTTGTTCTTTTTCTCCTCTGCCTTTTCCATTCTACCCTGTGGCACCCCTACCCCCCGCTCTCTATCGATCACCTCTACCCTTCGTCCTCCTCCTCCTCCTCCCCTGCTCTTTCTTCCTCTTCCTCTCTCAGCATACACACCACGAACTCTCCTTGATTTCCAGCGAGAGGCTGATATAGCAGCAGCCGGCATACAAACTAGCTGACTCGATACACACACACGCTGCATGAAAAGGGTGTGTGCGCCGTGGACGGTATAGGAAGATGGAGGCAGAGATGAGAGGAGGTGTTTAGTTTCAAACAGAAAGAGAAGGCGTGAGACCTCGTTCTGGAAGGTTAGATCATTTGTGGCATGCTGGCATCAGCAAGACACGCGTCAGCATGTATTAAGCAGCTCATTCATCATTCACGCTACGAGCATGGGGTATGAGGTCATCGTTGGGTTGAGTCACTGTTTCAAACCTATCGCTCGGGTTCATCAAACTGGATCTTAGGAGTTTTTAAACGGCGACTTGAAACGGCAAAGTGACTCGAGGTTTTTCTTTTGGATTCCCAGACGAAAACCAGAACATTTTGATGAGCACAGATGTTAAAGAAGCATTTCAGCAGAGAGAGGTTCAACGCAGTGTGGACCTTCACCCACAAGCGTACAAGCTGTGTGTTCTCAGTAGTGGTATGTCGCCATGCCAGCTACACTTTAGACATTGCAGGAACATTGCACTTCTGCTTCCTACGGAGGCGATGCTGACTGTGGAAATGAGAGCTGCTACTGTTGAATTTTTAAAATGTAATTTCTCAAAGCTGTGAGCAGCACAAACTATTGGTCCGTTCAGCTCGGTTATATTGGATGTGGGGCTCATATCTCGAGACACGTGGTTTGATTGTTTTTACTTCCCCGTTTTATCTCGGACCAACAAGACATCGGATCACTCCTGTGTGCACATCATACAAGTCATGTTCAAATAGCAGATATAAGAAGAATATTTTATATTAGTCATATATATATATATATATGTTACGAAATATGGACCGATATGGAGGTATATATGTCTTGATATTATTTGTGTGAATAGATCAATCAAATAAGTGTAAATTAATCATCTGCAAATGTAAAACACCTTCCAATAATGCACAAGAAGACGATTTGCAAACTCACTAATCAAGATTACAAGCAAACGTTAAGGGTACATTAACCCAATTTATAAAAAGAAATAATCTCCACTTTCAAATGTATTTGTCAAATACACTTAATGGAGTTAAGAGATCATGATATCCTTCTGGAATGCAGTAAAGTATTAGTGGAAAGTAGAAATACTCAATTAAGTGTACAGTACTATGTTACGCCCTGAAACAAATCCATTATGTGCATACTGTGTGTGTGTGTGTGTGTGTGTGTGCGCGCGTGCGTGCGTGCGCGCGTGAGTGCGTGTGTGTTGGCGTTGCAACTTGCAACAATAACTTCCTAATTACAGTTCCCCAGTGTTAGTGCAATCTTCCTGAAATGCTAACTAGCATCCTGCAGGGAATATGGTACATTATTAATCTGTGTGTTCGTTTGAGCGTGTGCGTCCTCCGCTCTGAAGTGTGTGTGTGTGTGTGTGTGTGTGTGTGTGTGTGTGTGTGTGATGTGTGCGCACGTGCGCTAGCGTTCGTGCAGGCATATGTCGCTACACATCCCTCTTCCATCCTTCGCAGCAGCCTCATTCACACAGTGATGTAGTGTGTGTTGGTGCGTACAACACAATGTCAGGAGGGTGTGTGTGTGTCAAATTGTTACACAGAATTCTACTGTGTGGCCAATGTTCTCATGACAAGTAGCCCAATCGAGGATTTGTTTACCGCTGAGTTGTATTCCAACCGTATTTCAATAACCAAACAGGACATTAACGAACGTAACTGGAGAGAATGTCCCAACAATGGCACTGTATAAAGCAAGTGTGCTCACATTCAGCCCAGTCAGCGGGGAGGTGGCGTGTTAACTCTGCGTGCAGATCTGCTCCCACGCCGCGGGGCATTCCCTCTCAACAAAGATCAACATTATGACAAGAGATGTGCCGGCTCTCAGTGCCCCCACATGCTTAATATGTAGCGCTAGCTTCTGCTGCAATGTGAATGGCTTCGACACATCATATCTAACGAGATCTGATTGTGAGATTCAGCCTGGGATTTCAACACTGCTCGCTTGCAGTGGAAGCTAAAGGGCCAAACATGCACTGAATGGGCGCGAGAGTGAGGAGGGATCTCCCGTTACCCAGCGGGGTTTCTTTAGTATTCTTCAAGACCTCGCCTCACAGTTACGCCTCAGGTACTAAGAGTACACCATGGATGGTTAGCTCACTCCTGGGTTTGCTGTAAACTACACACACAGGCACACAAAACCACAGGGTGCAACGACAAGACAGCACGGCCATAAACCAAGTCTCTTATATTGGCGTACTCACAGACTGACACTTCCTCTCGACTACGGCTGTCACTTCTCATTACCGCTGATTTCTAACATCGCCACCTGCCTTATTAAAGATGAAACCATTAGAGCGCCACTATTTTTGACATTTCTGCAGCGACAGCACAAAAGAGCTTTCAGTGTGCAGCTGCCTCCACCGAGGTTTGGCTTTATTCAGTGAAGACGCTCTCTAGAATCAGACGGAGCAGCTTTTAGTTAGAACAGCTTTCGAGGGCCCTTTGTTCTGCTCGTACAACTCTTGAGACTGCACGAGCGTGCTGCGGCGAGCTCTGCAGTGCTAATGCAGGATGAAAGCAAGACGAGCGACCTCTAAGATAGTTATCAATGGATTCCCAGCACAACTAAACACTGACTGAGGCCTTCAAAGGAGCCCACATTGTTCATCACTAACACATAATGCTCCTAAAAGGAGTTAGTGGGACCACCTCATGTCTATTCATGGTGCAAGAGAAGTGTCTTTCTTTCCTTCTGTCTTCCCTCCCTCCTTCGGTGGCACTCGGCCAACAACAGGAGTCATCCAGTGGAAGCACTCTGTTAGTAGTCCATGCCCTATGGGACAAAGTGGCAACAACATCCGTTACTACTGATAGTGGGCACTAGGCAGTGGGCACCGGGCACAGCAGCCAGACCTGAACCGGCTGAGTGACTTCATGTCACACAAATGCACTCGGTGCTGAGCTGTGATTGCATCGCACATCAAGGCTTTGGCTGCAGCCACATGTTCGACTTGAATGCCAAGCAGATTCATCTCAGCGCTTGTGTTTGGCCAGCAGCTCGAGCGTGTCGACTGGAACGAGGAAAACTTTTATTTCACAAAGTCGTTTCCACTTTGAAGCGCGTGTTGGCGGTGGTGGGGGGTGCACACATCCATACGATCCTGTAGGGGTTCGATTGAGTGGAACTCTGGTGAATGTGAAGGCTGAAGCATCTGATTTACATATTTTTCTTTCTCACTTAACAATTCAGTGACACATCCCTTATGCATATGTATGAGAGCTTTTAGAATATCTGCACTCTTATATTCCAATTTGTCAGTTAAACGAGCACTCCACCCATTTGGTATCTTACGTCAGAGTTATTACTTGTTTACTTGCTACACATAGCATGGCCATTTCCACTTGTTACATGCATGCAATGCTCACAACAACATGACTGGGATACAGAGGAAGTGGATAGACGTGCATTACAGTGCATTACTTTTCCTAGGTGTAGCTATGACAACATTATGGAATAAAGGACAGCGTATCTCTCCCTCTGCTGCCTCAATTTTGACCATCTTTATTTCTTTTAAAAATGTGTTTGAAAGGCTCAGAAATACAACATGAAATGATAGTATCCTTTAAGTTTGCCCAGTGTCTGCACATGTTCAACCTTGTGTTGGCATGCCCTGCAGAGTGTGGATCTGCATGTCAAAACCAACATGTAAAAGCCAGCACCTGGCTCCCCTGAAATGTGATGGATTCGTCTTTGTTCTGACAGCCAGGAGGGTCTTTCCTGCCCCCTACTCCTCAGATCTAACGCTGACAAGAACACACAGATAAAACTACCTTTTCAAACACATCATATGAAAGCAGTTCAGAGGGCAGGACGTCTCGCTGCCTGCAGCCCTGCCTGTGTGGAGCTGCTGTCCAGGGTGCTGAACACTCTGCGGGTATGAGGGAGGGCTAACCCGTGCCGTCCCGGGACAGAAACTCAATTAACACCGGCTTTAATATGACACATCTCTAACATATATGCTTAACATGAATGGATCGAAGTTGCACAGTTATTGGCTGCACGCACACTTGCAGCACCGGGCGCTCACACAGCAGCTGATCATGTAAATCTATATCTGCTCGCGCATTGTCAATGGACAGAGCGGGATGGAGATAAGACGAGCGAAGGCTGCCTGGGCATAGCCGACCAGCAAATTACCGACATGTAACACGACACTCCAAACACACGCACACACGCACGCACGCACACACACACGGATGGGTTCGGAGTCGGTGATTTCAGGATCGCAGGAATGTCATGAGCCGTAATTCAAAGTTGCCTACGCACCGCGAGTCCAGCCAACGCACAGCAGGCACAGGACATGAAACCAAAAACGTGCGCAATGTATAGATCTTGTTTTGTTCTTTTTTGTTGGACTTTACCTGATCCAGATGCAAGGCGCCTCGCGGATCTTCCTCCGCAAAACGGTCCGCTCGTTGCCTCTGGAAGCGTGGCTGTGATTGATGTTGTTGTGTTTAGTCTATCACCGGTTGGATCCCGGGTGTCTCCTCTGTGCTGACAGACAGGAGATGATGAGCTCAGGCAGCGGCAGCAGATTTTTTTTTGGACGCTAATCGCGCCTGGTGTTTTTGCTGCTCCTCGCCTCGCTGTCTCCCCTCGTTCTCCGTCTCTCTTCTCTCAATTTCTGCCTCACACTGCGTCAGGCTCCACTCCCCCCTCCTCTCTCGCTCGCTCTCTCTCTCTCTCTCGCTCGCTCTCTAACTCTGGAACAGACGGTGATTAATTCGCTGGATTTCTCTCTCTCTTTCCCTATATGTGCCTGAATCCCCCTCAATCCGTCGCCTCTTTCTCTGACCGGCAGCCAGCTGTTCTGGTGCGCGAGGGGCGGAGAGAGGGTTGCATGGCACTTGAAGCGCAGCCGACAGTCCTTTAGATTATAGATCCCATTTGTTGGAGAGCGAGATAGAGCCAGATAAGTGCTGTTCTATCAAACCCCACACCGGGAAAGTTCTTGCTGAAATTGTTTGAAATCCACGCTGGTGGAGTATGAAACTGTCATGGAGAAAAGCATTAGAGAAATATTGATGTTTCTGTTTTTGGGGCACATCTCTGCCTGTCCACTCCAAAGCAGCCCAATGTTATTCCAGGTTGGCTGTTTGCCTAAAAGCACTACGGGGCGTCCTGATGTCCTGCCAGCAGACATGGTTAGATGAACTGCCTCGGTTTGGGGAGTAACAGATTACAGTGGGATTACATCACAATACAAAATAGGTAACTGTATTCCCTTATAGTGAAACAAGATTACTGTTACATTGCTTTAAAAAAATGGGGAATTACTTTTTAGAAATAACAATATTACGAAAAAACACAAAAAAGTACATTTACTCAAGTACTGTACACTCAAGTAGATTTCTGACACATTTTTACTTTGTCATGCTACTTTTAAAAGCAAATAATATTATATCCACTTTATTCATTTAACAGCTTTAGTTACTTCTTTGAAGATTAAGATTATTTAGACAAAATATAAATCAACTAATACATTATTATATGTTATTATTGGTTAAGATACCCAGCCAGCAGTATATCAATAAAATAAATCCCAACTGGACCTAGTGCAATATTAACGTGACAGACACAATGAATAATGCCTCAATAACAACAATTTAATATAAATTACTCAGAAATGGGCAATATTGCATGATGTGTACTTTTACTTTTAGCACTTTAGCTTGACTTGGGTACAATTTTGAATTGTGATTGCTTACTGTCCTTCACCTGTCCTTCACTGCAAACATCGCTGCTACAACCCGTTGCTGCAGATACACGCTTTACAACATCAGGAGGATACGTCCCCAGCTGACCCAGAAATCCACGCAGGTTCTGGTCCAGGCTCTCGTCACCTCACGCCTAGACTACTGCAACTCCCTCCTGGCTGGTCTACATATATCATATACAATGTGTTGGAGCGCTAGCCAAAACAAGCGTGAGTGTTACATATAGTGATGTCACTATGTTACAGAAGTAAACAAAGGAGTCCAAATGGAGGTGTGAAGGGGAGTGTGTGTGTGTGTGTGTGTGTGTGTGTGTGTGTGTGTGTGTGTGTGTGTGTGTGTGTGTGTGTGTGTGTGTGTGTGTGTGTGTGTGTGTGTGTGTGTGTGTGTGTGTGTGTGTGTGTGTGCGCGCGCGCGCATCAGGTTAGATTACTATACAATTGTGATACTTAGATTAGGTTGTGGATTACATTTTTTCCAAAGGTAACTGTAACAGAATACATTTCTAACCCAACCTCCCGCTCTTTATACATCAGTCACACATGGAGGAAGATAAATAAACAAATGCAAAGGGACTGAATGGAAGAGTAAACGTCTTAACAGCGCTATAATGTTCTGTCATTAAAATGCATGGCTCTGGAAAGAACTGCAGATAACACAAATCCATTGTTGTATGTTCTGTGGCTTACATCATGTGTCGCATTAGTGCATATGGAGACTATATGTAAACCCTGTAATCTGACGCCGTTTGGCCGTAGGTGATGGCTGACATTGGAGTGCACCGTGCCCTCCTGACCCTCGTATAGCATGATCGAGGAATGAAGTATTAGGAGGGATGAGAGCCGAGGCAAATGAGGTCAAGGAGGCAAGCGAAATTGTAAGATGCATAACGAGATCATACCTTCTCAGAAATCTCTCCTCCGTGTCTGTGCACATTTGTGTGGAGATTAATATAGAAGAGACCAGGCTGAAGTGTTCACGATTGACATGCTAAATGTTTTGTATCCGCTGCGAGGAGCTGACCTTTGACCTGACTTCTGACCTGCTGGATCATTTCTCCACAGGGGAAGAATTCACAATGAAGCACCTGATCATTATCGATTGAATAAAAAGGTTAATTAGATGACAGTCCTTTTTCCAATGACCTGTGCTGCCATGGCGCTCTCACAGGTAGCTCTAGGTCACCATAGGCGCTTTCACACCGGAGTACTTTTCCCGCTTAGTTCCGTTAGTGCCTGGAATTTTGCGTTCACTCCAAAAAGAGAACTTAGTTCAGATAACTTTTACCCCCATGTTTAGCGCCTGCTAGAGAGGTGGGACTATCCTGGGGAGAAAAAAGTACCGATTTCTGATTGGCTGGGCAGATTGCAAACCACGCCCCGTAAAACTCTGAAAAGTTTTGTGAAGCCGCCATTGTATTTTCTGGCATTAGCATTATTAGCATTAGCATTAGCCCCGCGCACCAACGGAGAGAGACGAATTTATTTACTCCAGGGACTTCCGGCCGGGGACTTTGGGCGGCAGTATACGCCGTGAAGTGGTTTGGGGCCTGCCAGTAAACCCAAAGCAGAAGAAGAAGAAGTGACGTCAATCTTCCCTCAGGGAACTTATTCCGGTGTGAACGCAATCTGCACTTACACTGAACAAAAATATAAACGCAACACTTTTGTTTTTGCTCCCATTTTTCATGAGATGAACTCAAAGATCTAAAACATTTTCTAAATACACAAAATAACCATTTCTCTCAAATATTGTTCACAAATCTGTGATAGTGAGCACTTCTCCTTTGCCGAGATAATCCATCCCACCTCACAGGTGTGGCATATCAAGATGCTGATTAGACAGCATGATTATTGCACAGGTGTGCCTTAGGCTGGCCACAATAAAAGACCACTCTGAAACGTGCAGTTTTGCTTTATTAGGGGGGTCTGGGGGGGTCCGAAAACCAGGCAGTATTTGGTGTGAGGGGTAGGGGTAGGGTTAGGGTAATGTTGTGAATCAAGTGGCCTGTGTTCGTCGTCCATTACATACGCCTGCCCATACCATAACCCCACCACCACCATGGGCCACTCGATTCACAACATTACCCTACCCCTACCCCTCAAACCAGATACTGCTTGGTTTTCGGACCCCCCCAGACCCCCCCAATAAAGCAATACTGCACGTTTCAGAGTGGCCTTTTATTGTGGCCAGCCTAAGGCACACCTGTGCAATAATCATGCTGTCTAATCAGCATCTTGATATGCCACACCTGTGAGGTGGGATGGATTATCTCGGCAAAGGAGAAGTGCTCACTTTCACAGATTTGTTCAGATTTGTGAACAATATTTGAGAGAAATGGTTATTTTGTGTATATAGAAAATGTTTTAGATCTTTGAGTTCATCTCATGAAAAATGGGAGCAAAAACAAAAGTGTTGCGTTTATATTTGTGTTCAGTGTAGTTCCATGGGGGGTACTAAGTGCTGGCACTAAGTACGGCAAAGTAGTTGGTGTGAAAGCAGCTATTGGCTCCTGTTCGAGGACAACGAGGTCATGTCCTGGCTGTTTTTTGGACGTTTTCCTGTGGTGTGTTATATAGGTTTTTGTAAATGGTCTGCAAAAGCAGAAATCCCTGTTTTCTGTTTTCTCTTCTTCAGAGGGAGTTTCTCTCCCACACAGGCCTGCCTGAGACGCCTCCATTGGACTCCTTTCTTTATTTCAGGAACATAGTGACATCACTAGGTAACTCTCGCTCTTCTATTTGCTAGCGCTCCAACACATTGTACGTGATAGGCTAAGGGGCGGGACATCTCTAAACGATTGACCAATCACAACAGAGCCGGCCAGCTAGCCAATCAGAGCAGACTGGGCTCTGGTTTCGGACAGAGGGTGAAAAGAGGTGCTGCAGCACAGGCAGTATGAGAAAAGTAAAGAGCTTCTTGAACATTAAAGCATGCAGACATGTCCCAGTAGAGACACTACATACCAGAGGTGTGGACTCGAGTCACATGACTTGGACTCGAGTCAGAATCGAGTCATCAATTTGATGACTTGAGACTCGACTTGACAAAATCACAAAACACTTGCGACTCGACTTGGACTTCAACACCAATGACTCGGGACTTGACTTGGACTCGAGCCTTCTGACTTGATCATTTCATTCAGAGGTCTGTCTCCAACACGCCGATCGCGAGCTGCCGCTAGAAGAAAAGACTCCCGTTGGGGAGAGCAGAATCTTCAGCCGCTACTCTTGCTGAGAATCCTTGCAGACAGGGGCGGGACTTTATTTAGCTGGGCCACCAAGCGGCCAATCATATGCGAGGACACACTAGGATCATACCATTCTGTGAAAGAAGGGTGGGGGGCACAGCAGGTGTAGTGGTACAGGCCAGCTGCACAGAGCGACGGGGGAGACGGATTGGAAAAAGAAATGAGCGAAAACCGAAAAAATAAGCAGCATCGCATTTCAATGATATCGGAGAAAGCAAAGCTGAGTGCAGGATTTGTAAAATGAAAATAACCTTTTTTGGTTACCTTTATTTTGGTAACCACTCAGGATTTACTGTCAGAGGTGGGAGAAGTTCAGATCTTGTACTTGAGTACAAAAGCACCAGAGTGTAGGAATACTCGGTTACAATAAAAAGTCCTGCATTCAAAATGTTACAAGTAAAAGTAGAAAAGTATTAGCATCAAAATATAGTTAAAGTACCACCTGCAGAGGGATCTAGATGCAGGTGTTCTCTTCCCCATAGAGACCGCCTCGCTGCACATTATCCCTGGCATACAGATAGATAGTGGGTCCCTCCCTTATAACATGTTGTGCACAGTGGAAATAAACATTCTGTCACCTCAACATCAGGGATCTTATACATTAAACTCCTTCTGAATCAAACCGTCACGGTAGCCTTACTTTACTGTTCCCTCTTAAAATAAAAAAACACACGTTACTTTACCAGCAGAGAGAAAATGGATTATTAATGTGACTAATAAAGAGCAGTTTGATTATTAAGTATTATTCTGTTGATCGATGTCATTACATTTGGTGAAAAACACATAATGACTTGTTTATGACTCGTTTTGTCAAAGTTTAGGACTTGGACTTGACTTGAACTTGCCCAACCTGACTTGAGACTCGACTCGGACTTGAGCGCAAAGACTTGAGACTTGACTCGGACTTGCAAAACAATGACTTGGTCCCACCTCTGCTACATACTAATAAGAACCTGACAATTAGCAGAATAGGGCCCCTTTGAAGGTGTATTTCTTTGTATCTTTAATCCAAACCCAAGGGTTACTTTTTGCAATTTAAGTAGAATTTGTAATGCTAATACTTGTTGAACTTTTACTTAAGAACAATTTTGAATTGTGTTAACCTGTGGTCGAGTATTTTCAGACCAAAGTATGTATATCTTATCAAACTGTGCTGTGTATTATCCTGTATGTATCACAGCTTGATTAAGTCACTGTATTTAGTAACTGCTGACTCAAACCCAACTTGTAATACTGCTGCCGCGACGTTTGGCTATAAATGGTCATTCTTCCTTGTGTACGATGGAGTTTGCCGCCATGATTGTTGAACGTTACTGTACATTACAATGTTGAGTACATGATTAGTAAGAATTACTGTTGATTTCTCAGATTGATAAATATGTTTCACGTCCTCAGTCAGTTGGAGCTTTCGAAGAAGCATGTTGATTTCAACTGAAATCTTAAACTACCTTTGGCCCGTTTTATGTGGAAACAAAAAAAGTTCAAATTCCCTAAAAACAGAGATCAAATATGTTTATTTATATAAAGACAGCTACAATATTTTGGAGCAGTCTTTCCAAACTTTAGAGAAAATATTATATTATATATCAAAGTTGCTGATAATATATGAATCTTTACAATATTTTAAGGAGTGCAAATGTGTTGAAATACTCTCTTACAAGTCTTGTGTGTGTGTGTGTGTGTGTGTGTGTGTGTGTGTGTGTGTGTGTGTGTGTGTGTGTGTGTGTGTGTGTGTGTGTGTGTGTGTGTGTGTGTGTGTGTGTGTGTGTGTGTGTGTGTGTGTGTGTGTGTGTGTGTACATACTAATAAGAACCTGACAATTAGCAGAATAGGGCCCCTTTGAAGGTGTATTTCTTTGTATCTTTAATCCAAACCCAAGGGTTACTTTTACTTAAGAACAATTTTGAATTGTGTTAACCTGTGGTCGAGTATTTTCAGACCAAAGTATGTATATCTTATCAAACTGTGCTGTGTATTATCCTGTATGTATCACAGCTTGATTAAGTCACTGTATTTAGTAACTGCTGACTCAAACCCAACTTGTAATACTGCTGCCGCGACTTTTATTGGAAAGCAGTCAAATAAAATGTGATGAATTCATCAATGAGGTTTAGAGCAAACCACAATGATTCATCAGAAGTGCTTCCAAAACAAAGCGACAGTCTTTCAGCACTTTTTGGCAGAGGATCAGTGTTTAATATTGCAGGGAGTAATGTCAGGAAGCTGCAGGCGACTCGGTGTCCTGCCGTCAGGTGGGAGCGGCACAGCGTGAAATCACATCACGCTTTGCTCCTGACACGATGGGAAAAGGCCAATTAGTGTCTGACTTCTTTATTAAAACATGAGTTTGTCTTGATGCACCGGGTGCTGCTCTGTGTTCCTGACAGAGTAGCTGCTGACGTCTGAGCTAACTGGTTTATTTTACAAAGACATGCAGATAGTCCGGCAGTGGCTCAGTCAGTAGGGACTGTGAGGCGTAGGGTCGCCGGTTCAAGTCCCCGACCAGACCTAAAGTGTCGACTTCTACTTGGAGAGGTCCCAGTTCACCTCCTGCCCTGCCGTGGTGCCCTTGAGCAAGGCACCGGACACTAGCTGTACACTAGGCGCTGTACACTAGCCGCCCACAGCTCCTAGTGCTACACTCGTGGTACTAGGATGGGTTAAAAGCAGAGAACAGATGTCACTGTGTGTGCTGTGTGATTAAAGAGGGTCCCATCCCTCTGATTCTATTCTAGATGGTTACATTCTTTATTCAATATACTTACATTTGATTACTTCTTGGCGAACAGCATAAGACCCTTGAGCAATTATGCTTCAGAAAAGACTTCCTGGCAGAATGGGAAAGGCATTAAAAATACATTTAGATCTTGAAGTTAGGTATAATACGGTACTATTAAATAAGAAACGTACCTGTGTATACGTTTATAACAAATAGTTCACACTACAAACATGAAACATTTACAAATATTCATTAATAATCACATTTAGAGAAGTCGGAATGAGACGAAAGAGTGGTAATTTAATAAATATATCATTTGATCATCTTCGTCTGTAATATGTGATGTTTAGTGCATCTCAATGACCTCCTTCAGTTGAGTAATTGACGGTTATACATTATACCAACTTGATGCATATGATCTGCTTAATTACATATATTCTCATCCTTGTTTAGAAGCCACCTCTAATGTTCATTTTAAAACTAAGTGCTGTGCAGACTGTGAAGCTGACACCTGCAGTCACTACTATCACTGCTGCTCCTGCTGACTCGGTTCAACACCGTTACTATACCTGAGAGGGTCATATATTATCAACACCGAACCGGGTCACATGGGCAGTCGGATATGGATTCATTTGTATTCAAAGACAACGCCTTTGATATCAGAACATTTCCTTATGTAATAGAAACCAACAATCAGGGGTCAAAGTTGAAGAGATGGCATTCATTTCAGAAGTTTCCTCGTCTTTTGGATGTCTTGAAACAACTATTGTATTTATTTTTAATGTGACTGTGTTTTTATATTTTCCTTTTTTTAGTTTGCAAGAAAGAACATCGCCCACTCTCAGTTGCATATGCCCTCAAAGTCTAAACAGAGACACCTCGTTCCTCTCCATTTCACATGTTGTTTACACAATCAGTACACATGCTCCAAGATTACTAATCAAACATAGATGTATCCAACTACCTTAAAAACATGTTGGTCCCACTGTCTGTTACGGAATCAAAGGGTCATTTCCATAAACAAATAAATCACTAGAGATGCATCTTAGAGTGAATTTGATTTGCACAACTTGATGTAAATGTTTCAGTACATTCTCGTCTGGCTTTTATACTTTGCAGTGCCTCAACTATACCTGCAAATTGACACAAGTTGTTGCCTTCAGCTGTGATCATACATGCAGTCACAACTACTATAAGTGTTAGTGATAGCAGACTAGGGCTGCACGATATTGGAAAAAACTGACATTGCGATATATATTGCGTTTTTTTTAACTATATTTAACCGGATGAAGGATTTTAGTCACGGACGTCTGGATCTTAACTGGTTCACTTAACATGATCTAACATGTTATGATAATGCATGTTGCTTACCCTCAAATAAGGGGGTTCATCTGTGAATGAAGAAGAGAAGAACCTTTTTGGATCCAAAATAGTTCCAGATGGCAGATGTTGCTTTTCTTTTTGGAAGTAAATCTTCATTCTCGCCGGTATTGTCCTCCTGTGCCCCGCTCATTTGTTACCGGTGTTTTGATGGTCTGCAAACTAGCGGGGCGGGGCCTGCTGTGATCTGATGAAGACTGATTGTGATTGGTGGTTTGCTGTGCATGCAGAGCCTGCATGTCACTCACTCAAGTACCCCTGACATGAGAGCCGCGCAAGTTTTCCTTTTGTAGCAAGCAGTAAAACAATTGTAACATGACGTGTTGGAGTTAATGTACCTACTTAATATCGCATGTCCTAAAAAAATAATAATAATAATTATTATAACAAATTAATTAAATCGCTCGTCCCTGCGATGTGAATATCACACATGCGCATATCGCATGTATCGCCATGACACAATATATCGTTCATCTCTATAGCAGACTGAATGTTTAAAAGTAAGAGTGATGCCGATCAGTCAGGATCTGTCATCTCTTATTTGTGCAGCGTGGTCTGTTTGGCTATAAATGGTCATTCTTCCTTGTGTACGATGGAGTTTGCCGCCATGATTGTTGAACGTTACTGTACATTACAATGTTGAGTACATGATTAGTAAGAATTACTGTTGATTTCTCAGATTGATAAATATGTTTCACGTCCCGTCAGTTGGAGCTATCGAAGAAGCATGTTGATTTCAACTGAAATCTTAAACTACCTTTGGCCCGTTTTATGTGGAAACAAAAAAAGTTCAAATTCCCTAAAAACAGAGATCAAATATGTTTATTTATATAAAGACAGCTACAATATTTTGGAGCAGTCTTTCTAAACTTTAGAGAAAATATTATATTATATATCAAAGTTGCTGATAATATATGAATCTTTACAATATTTTAAAGAGTGCAAATGTGTTGAAATACTCTCTTACAAGTCTTGTGTGTGTGTGTGTGTGTGTGTGTGTGTGTGTGTGTGTGTGTGTGTGTGTGTGTGTGTGTGTGTGTGTGTGTGTGTGTGTGTGTGTGTGTGTGTGTGTGTGTGTGTGTGTGTGGTTACACTGCAGGGGTTATACCTAGGTTCTGGTACATTTCCATGGGAAGTTAAGCTGGGGAATTTTGGAAATATTCCATATTGGAAACTTTTAATGGGAATTATGGGAACTAACCGGGAATTGAGGGTAATGTAATAGAATTGTATCATATCCAAGCATAAATACAAACATTTTGTTTTGTCATAAGAAAACATCCATGCAAAATGATACAATTATAAAACATGACATTTCAACAGATTTATTTGAAAGTAGAACAGAACAAGTTTTTATTATTTTATTGAACAATCATTTGTTTCATTGAAGAACAAAAACATGAATGTTGAGTTAAATATTACTCACCCCCCCCCAACCCCACTCATTCAAAAATGAACAATAATGCACCCCCCATCCAAAAATCCCCACAAGAGATCATCTGTGCATCTCTATGGTGTGCATGTGATGGAGGAATGCACAGTGCCTGTAGGGGGTGTGGTCTCAATAGCCATGCAGTAAGCAGTGTGCTATGGCATGGATATTCAAGTGTACTTGAATGGCATCTGTTTGTTTTAGTCAAGATTATGATAAAATATACTTTCCCCAACTATATGTAAGTTCCCTACAAAGAGCCAACCTTCAATTTGAAAAATTCCCATATTTGATATCCCATAAATTCCCGTTCATTCCTGTGGAAAGTTTCCATCTTTGAAAAATCCCGGAATTGTGCAACCCTAGTTATACCATCATTACTTATGACTCAAAGGTGTTATGTGATCGACAAACTGACTGTCAATCAGACACATGTAATTCCCATACATGTACAGTATGTGAGTATATGTGTGCCTGGAATATACATAAGGACATGTAGCATGGAGCCTGCTTCAATGTTGCACCCTGAATGCATTAAATATGTGCAGCGTGTAACTTGCATGCACCAAATCTGTGTGGACTTGCATACACACTAATTACATGTACTTGTATGTATTATTCATATGAGAAATTATTTGTACAACTACAATGGTACGTGGTATTTCACAATGTATGCTGAAATCTCAGGCAAATATGTTGTTGCATATGTATGCTGACATTCAACGCTACTGGAACCGGTCATATGAACAATTGTCAGCATAAACAATAATATAAATACGTTATTTGACTTGATGAACATAGAGCATATTATTGTTTGAAATAAAACTATTTAATGTTTATATTTAACTCTGATATGCAAATATATGTTAAACTATATTTCAAAAGCAGCCTCAGCTTTTGCCTCGTGTTTTATCTTCATGCATTAATAGCTTTTGATTTTCAGAAAAAGATCATTTCCCATCCCTATTTGAAAAAACAACAATTATAAAAACAACCGAAAATCCATACAAAGTAAAAATAACATGTTGTACGCATACAAACCAATTTAATCTGCTCCACAAATTGGAAAAAGTCTAATTAAGGAAAATACAAAGCTGTAAATGACCTCTCTTTTAGCTCAATTTAAAAAAAGGAAAACATAATTTTAATGAAAAATGGTTAGTTTCATGAGTAAATGTTGAATTTTGTTTTGCAAATATTTAATATTTTCATACAAACTTTAACACATTCATATTTTAGTTTGTTTATTTTAGTGGATCCCCACTAACTTCAGCCACAGCAGTTGCTTATTGCCGTTAAACTTTTTACACAACCATCAAAAGTTTACCTTCATATATAAATATATGCTGTATGCAGTCTTTAAACTCACTTTAAGAACACAAGCATATTGTATGTGAATATAGGTATGAATATTATGTTATCATTGCATATAAGGACATGTACTTTAACACATAGTATGAGCCTTTGCAATGATATCTGCAATGATGTGGTCACACTATCTTTTCTCCCCTTTTGGTAGGATACTAAAATGCACACAACAACAACAACAACAACAACAACAACAACAACAACACCAACAACAACAACACCACCGCAGTCAGTATCGTCATGCCAACAGAGACAGACCAACAAGCGGAAATACATTTTGACAGATGGAAGATTCAGGATGATTGACAGCATGAGAGAATAGAATGATGGAGGCAAGAAGGGAAGTTCCTGTTGTTGATGTGCAGCTGTTAGGAAGGTCATCCATGTGTTCACATTGTACAAATTAATATGTAAAAATACTCGTTTAAAAGAGTACTGAATTGTGAAATATAACGTGCTGCTCAGTTCAAATGTGATAGTATTGTTCAGAAATCATAGGTTCATATTTGTATGTAGTGTCTCTACTGTGACGTCTCCATGCTTTAATGTTCAAAACGCTCTTTATTTTCTCATACTGCCTGTGCTGCAGCACCTCTTGTCACCCTCTGTCTAAAACCAGAGCCCAGTCTGCTCTGATTGGATAGCTGGCTAGCTCTGTTGTGATTGGTCAACCGCTTAGAGATGTCCCGCCCCTTAGCCTATCCCGTACAATGTATTGGAGCGCCAGCCAATAGAAGCACAAGTGTCACATAGTGATGTCACCTTTGTACAGAAGGAGTCCAATGGATGTGTTTCAGGCTGGGATGTTAGCGCCTGCAGACTCTGCACACCACTGATATGCACAACAACCTATATAACACATACAGGCAAACAAAAACAAAGCAGAGCTGCATATTTATTATTTAGATAAATCCAACACATAAGACTTCAGAAAACCATATGTTTTCCTTTACGCTTCCCCTGACCAGCAACCATCCAATCGCAGCTTAGCAACCGTTACTATGCACGACCGATCCGTCAAGGTTTTTTAGAAGTTGATGTTTTTTTGGCTCAAAATACAAATCCCTATATGAAATAAAAGGACTCATTGTCTAATTACTATGAATTTATTGTGGGAAATGTGCCACCGCTATCGTAACCTGCATATTGAAATGTTCCTGCAGTGGAAGAAAGAAACCTCGACGAGGCATGTGTTGGCAGGCCGGAGCGAACACTCACATTACTACAGTGTGGCTGTGTTAAATGTTGCAGTAGAGTAATTCCATTATAGGATGCACGGTGTGTACGATACACACCATTCTGCTCATATTGAAATCAAATACTGCATAGACAAAATGCTTGAAGTAGGTTGCAGGAATAAGTGAAGCACCATCTTGAATACATCTTCAAAATATATTTAAAATGTTAATGTAATGAGTCTCACGCACCTCCAACAAAGCAACATATGGTATACTTAACATAAAAGTCAAAATAATCAAGTTATCCAATAAAATCATGTAAAATAAACAATGATATGCAATGTGGGCGAGGAAGTCAAGACACGACTGCCATCTTGAAAATAACCTGTCATGATTACATTTAATTCAGATGTAAATGTAATCATGACAAATGCGTGCGCTAGATTGAAATAACAACATACAAAAAAAACACTGATGAACTGATGCAAACCATTAAGTGAAACCCTGGTGTGTGTGTGTGTGTGCGTGCGTGCGTGTGTGCGTGTGTGTGTGTGTGTGTGTGTGTGGCCGGGAGGACCAAAGTCTCCTTTGATTCGGAACGAAAGGCCAGCGGTGGCAGTGGAGACTATCGGAGGCGATGGAAAACATGAAAGCAGGCGCCGTAATTATGCTTAACCCTCACCCCTTAAGGAGAGATTTGGTGATGCAACTTCCCTCTGCCTAGATGAGGCTGGAAACACACCAGCATCTCTCTCCACCTATCACAAATCTACACAAAGCAACAAATGTGTATTGTGCGGAAAATATCGAATAGAAGGAAAGAGAAAAAAAACACTTAAGGCAGAAAGCAGTTCTCGAAAAGGCTCTTATTTTGAAATAAAACCAACTCCATTATGAGTTTGGACATGCATCACATCACCTTCTATAGCTCTGTTCACACTCACATGTATGTAACCACACACACACGGGGACGTGCTCTCATTTATCTTGATGCCGTAATAACGCTAATGATATCCCATGGGTACCTCAAAGTGTAAAGGAGGGACTGGAGACGGAGAGTGGGAGAGTATGAGTCTTTGTGAACAGTATGCTCTCATCTCTGTTGGCAGGAACGCCATTTGTGAGTCTGTATGATGTTTAAATAGAGACAGCCAGTGACGCGTGCACACACACACTCTCTGATACACAGATGAGTGTGTGTGCCGACTAGAAGAGACAGAGATTGGGGGAATGGAGAAGAAAAGAGGATTTAAGCGACACTGGCAGGCTCTCACACTGTTTTTAGGTCAATGACAAGAAGCCTATTCAACACTCAAGCACAAGCACAAGTGAAAAAGTACACTAACACTTTCAGTGGTGCACACACGGGCTGTCTATAGGCGCAAAATATACTTAGCTGCATTTACTGTCAGCCCTCAACAAAGGATATCTGTAACGGCACAAGAAAGGCTTGACAGATATCACACTCTCCGCAGCTCCGTTGTTTATTCTCTCCTCCGTGTCCATCGCTCCCTCAAACATGTAAACAAGAGTTGGCTGATGCTGTTTTTCTCATGGACGCGCTCCATTTCCTGTCCTGGTTTGGACACTGTGTACTCCTGACCCACACTCTTGGACCAGGTTCAAAGGGACAGTGTGTTTGTTTGTGTCAGTGTGTGTATGTGTGAGAGAGTGTGTGAAGAGGGGAGCAGCCATACAGATCAAAGGGGGTTGAAAACAGTCTGTCATCCCGATAGGAAGCATCAACTCTCATACAGTACATATTCGTGTGTGTTGTGTGTGTGTGTGACACATTTGCTACTTCACTAATAACTTATCTAACTTCCTCTCCACATTAACCAAAAACATATTTGTCGTCTGTGCACTGTAAATATTGACTTTGTGCCTTTTGGATATGTGGAGTATTCAACGTATCAAATATGTATTGATATTCAGATTTTATAAATTTTTTTTATTTAGTATTTATTATATTTTGTATTTATTATTTATTTAAACAATTGAATGGCCGGATTGCAGACATGCATAATGCTCGCAAAACCTTTCTAGAAAATGTTTTCATTCGTTAATAGCAGGGGCGCTCCTTGCGAACAGGCAAGGCAGGCAACTGCTTGGGGCCCCGGACCAGAAGGGGGCCCCCAAAGAAGGTAGATTAAGAAGGTCCACAGCAACGACAATGTGAAACACCCTTTAATTTACTGCAACAACATGTCGGGAAACCCCCTCAAGGTGGCCCCATGCTGGTTCGAGGGGCCCCCAGTGAATGTTTGCCTAGGGCCCCCACCGACTATAGGATCGCCACTGGTTAAAAGTAATAATATTACATCAACAATACTGTCGAAAAGCTACATTTTTAAGAAATATCATGAAATGGCTTTAAATGTGTTTATAATAATCTCCGTTCGTATGCAGGACCGCCCTAATGTGGAGCTTTAAGAGAAACATCAGATTTGATGTACACAGTCATTTCTTTGTTGTGTTTTACCTATACCTTATGTAAAAACATGAGTTTTGTATTCTGAGTAGTGCATCTGCGCGGACTAGTCAATAAATACTAAGTATTAAAAAACAGGAAAGTTGCACACACTATAGAAGGGAACCCCCTTAATTCCTGCCACAAATTCACAACATGGATCAGATTGCATCGGTATGGGGTTGGATGAAAAGTTATGTGTGAAGTAAAAACTAAAACACCCCTTTATCTTAAACTAATATGACATCATTGAGTTGACTAGTTGTACCATACATAACTCACAGAGGAGAGGCATGAATAATTGAAGATGGTGTCGGCTGATTCAACTCTTAATATATGAATGAGAACTCGTGCATTATACAGAAACATGTAATGCTGAACCCAAGTTACAGATAGGCTATCAACTCTTTCCACGATCAGAACTACACGCACACATGGGGAATTATTGTTGATAAATATGTAATAATGTTCTTTATATGTTGCGCATTTATTTTAAAAGGGCACAGCTCTCACACTTTAAATTATACTTCTTGTTACATTTTCTTGTTGTTTTTTCAATTTATGAAACAGCATGCACTTAATAGATATTTTAAAGGTCCCATGTCATGCTTTTCTGGTTATTACCCGTCCCCTTGTGTGTTATGTAGCCTTTTCTGCAAGTAAACGGTCTGCAGGGTCACAAACCCTCAAAGTACACCCCGTAGCGAGTAATACACAGAAAATACCTGTCTGTGCTGCCCCAGAACGCCTCGTTGGGGATTTCTCTTTTTCCATTGTTTACTTCTTGGGTATAGTGACGTAACGTAACGGAGCCGTTACGTTTGGACCAATCCGCGGACTTCCTCACACACACACATTCTGCGGAACGTTGCAAGACTCGCTGCTACGAGGAGCGGGACAGTGTGAGCTGGCTCACTGGTGTGGGGTCGACGAGACACCGCGGAACTCCGCCTGGGCACACACACAAACTCCCAGCCAGGCTGCGGGTGTGTGTGTGTGTGTGGTCGGGCTGGGATTCGCTGTGTCTCGCCGAGTCTCGCCGAGTCTCGCCGACTGCCACTGGGCTCACAGGGAGGGGGCGGGGGCAGGAGCTCCAACAAGCCGTGTAGGACAGAGAGTGAATACACATCACATACAGAGATGCTGTGAGAAACCAATGTGAGTTTGGAACAGAGCACAATGTAAATGTATTCTAGTAGAACTCAACAATGGAATTATGATCAGTAGAAATGGCCATGACATGAAATAACCCTTTAAGAAAATGCTTAAATTGGTTAAAACTACACTTCAAAATGTATTGTGTACAATCCCTTACTTACTCTTATTACACAACTCAATATCCTAATGATTTAAGGACAGTGGAAAGTGGTGCATTAAACATAAGGTTATTGGGATAGTGCAAAATGTATGAGAGTTAGAAATGTGCTTTTCTCAGTTGAGAAACAGGAAGCTGGTTAAAGGCCAAACTGTGTCAACAGCGAGTGAGAAACGAAGAGAGACCAATAAATCAGGAGACTTACTGTCGATGGTTCCTGTGGGCAAATATGAGAATATCCAGTAAAGTGAAGAAAACAGTCAGGGTAAATCCATGGGAAAAAGGTGAAGATTAAAAAGGAAAATCAATCACAGCTCCTCGGGGGATCAGTTATCTGCCTGGCAGCTCCTCTCGCTCGCTCGAGTGGGAAATCCAGCTGCTGCTGAATACCAACTCCCTCACTCTCATACAAATGTGCTCTTTCTTTCAGAGCAAAGATGCACATTTCAGAAACTGGATTTCAAATATTTCCCTTTTTAAATCCATTTCTCTTTTTTACTTTTTGTTCTTTTCTTTGTTTGTCTGCCCACAATCAGTGTCGCTCTTTTATCTCCTCAACTTTCTTCAAAGCTTCTCAACCTATAACATTAAAATCATATGGATTCTGGCTATAACATTACACCTTCTTTACCATTAACATAATGAGCGCTTTGCAACGGGGCTAACAGAAATCATTTTTAGACGCCAAAAGCTTTTAACCACTTGCCAGCATTGAGTGCAGGGGTGGGGAACCTTTTTCCTCTCAAGGGCCATTTACATGTTTTCAACATCCTCCGAGGGCCGTACAAATTATTGACCTCTGCTTAAAAATACTAAAATCACAGCCCATTCAATTCGCCTTTCTTTCATGCTGTGCAAAGAAAAAGCAACATCTTAATCCAGATATCTTACCATGACTCGCGCATGCATGCATATGCACGGTTGTGGCATGACCACCAAAACAAAAAGATATGAACACAAGATGTGTGCAAATGTACTTAGTTTCCTATCCATGTGGACATGATTTAAGTAGGGGGGGACCTAACCTCCTCTAGAGGGGTCCGGGAGGCATGCTCCCCCGGGAAGATTTTTGTTTAAATATTGAAGTTGAAAGCATCAATCTGGTGCACTTTGAGAGCAACATTAAGAGTTCCATGGAAACATCTCTCAACACCCATATGAAACAGAACTGTAAGCAGATTTTCTTTTTAGATATTTTACAAATCACTCCCCTTTTAAACTTTATTTTTGTTTATTGATAACAATTTTTTACCGTCATATAGTATTTTATTCCTGTTTACTTTATTCTCGTATTTTTGTATAACTAAAATGATCATATAAAGAAGTGCCTTTACCTCACTGGTTGTAGAAAAGCTTCTTATATTCGTTAGCATAGCTAGCTAACCAGATGCTAATAACAACAAAGTTATTGACTGTATGATCAGTGTGACAGATGAACAGATCGCGACTGGGCTTTCAGCTAAAGACACAGCCACGCAGACACTGCGGCATGTGTACGGCTCCTTATCTGAAGTGGCGGAGCAACGTTATAGTGCTCTCCGTCAGAACTGCACCCCTGTCAGACGAGACATATACCACGTGATGACCATAGATTGGTGATGACCATCGTGATGACACGTAAGGCTCGTGTTGTGTTCAAGGACTCTGACCGTGGCCAGGAAAAACAGGCACTCGCTTGTTTAATTATTTTGCGGTCTAGATTTCTTTAATTTTTTTCTTTTTTGCACGTGTTTATAAATTATCTCGAGGGCCGTACCAAATGGTCTCGCGGTCCGTATACGCCCCGGAAGCTCCCCACCCCTGATTTAGTGCATCTAACTATGGTGGGCAACAGGTGCAAACGCACTACAACGGCTCAAAAACATTTCCATCAGGAGAGACGCGCTGCAGCTTCAGAAACAATTCAAATATAAAAACACAAATGTGACAAAACATCTCCACTAACTTGGCAAAACATGCACAGTATTTAGAAAACCGTAACCAACTTGACAAAACATGCGTAGCGTTAACTAAAAGCGTTGCATAAACAAAAGGCTGCAAGAAGCTCAAAACATTAGCTGTTTCCAGGGGACACTAAAAAGTGACGCACTCACCTGGGATCGCTTGTTGACGCTTGTTGACGTTCGGGCATTTCAAAGTTGGCCAACTGACACTGTTGTTGAAAAGCTGCCGAGATTGTTATTTTTGGCTTATTTTAACAATGCGATCGCATGATGTTGACATCTTGTAGATTGTTGCTTTTAATGCTTTTACATTGTCTACTGTTTTTACTTGTACTTGTTTATGGTGTGTGAGCTGAGCTTTGTGATTTTGTGTATGTTTTGTTTGTTTATTTGACTGTACAGCACTTTGGTCTGGAGGTTTTAAAGTGCTTTATCAATAAAGCTGCATTGTATTGTGTTGTATTCCTTCCAATATATTTTACAGCAAATCAGAAGTCGGCCAAACCATAAAAAATCGTGAAATTCCTGAAATAATATTTACAAAAAAGTACATTATGATCACTCGGAAGACGACCCCTCCTGCCTGTTTGGTATCTAGACTACAGTAAACACACATTGATTTGGAATCAGCCTGTTTGATCTATTAAATGTATTGTAAATATCCTGCTTAGATGTTGTATATATTTCAATATGATCACTGCTGAGAGGCCGGACCTTTCCTTCTGTTTTGAATGGCTTTCAACAGTTGTGACAACAGTGTGTTAGCATTTAAAGGGGACCTATCATGCAACATGCACTTTTTCATGTCTTAAACATGTGTCCCCGGTGTGTCAGGGAACTCACGCAGCGTCAGAAAATAAAACCCTCTCTCTTTTCCTCCGTACCCAAATCTCTAAAAAATCGGGGCTACAATGGGGCTGATCCAGATTTGCGTCCGATATGACGTAATATCTGAAATGTGGACCCACGGCCCAATCAGAAAGTTGCTATCAGAAACAATGCCCGACTATTTTGGACGTAATATGGTCGGTGTTTACATTAGCATCGCTAACACTCAGAGCTAACCTGTACTGGAGAGCATGTGTGTGAAGAAGCAGGAAGTAAAAAGGAACTCCCCTTGTGGTGTAACCGGCAAGAGAAAACAATCCTTGATAATCCATGATATGGCGTTTCATCACGGCAGCATTTAGTTTAGACAGTAGCTGCCGGGTCCCGCATGAGCTCAGACCCCTCCATAAAGCTTTATACCCAGAATCAGCACTTTTGAAACAGGAAGTGAAATAGAGGGATATGAGGCATGGATAGAATGGGTGATCGGTTTGGTATTTTGAGCGAAACACTTCATAGACATGTTTTTTATATATTTGAATATATCTGAGACCTATGCTATTGCCTACAAATAGCACGATAGGTGACCTTTAAAGAATGTGTTGAGTGCATGAATTTAGGAAAATGTGATGATTCATTTTGTGTGAAAGCAATGAAAGATGATTCACACATTGACTTCTGTTTCACTGTCTGTTTGAAGACTGTGATATATGTATAATTAAAAACACTTGAAATAATTCCTCTTCCAGAAACAAACAGAGTCTGTGATGTGTCAGGCCTCATTAGATAACATATTCCAACAGCAATGTGTTGCTTTCTGGCCTCCATTATCTCCAAGGCTTGAGACTGGATTACTTCCAACAAGCTTCTAATCATACGCTTTCAGATGATGACGAATACGATGCATGATGAAGTTGTTTCTTAAAGCTACTACGCGTCTTAATAGAGCCTTTTAAACACTCTAAGGTTTCAGCCCGCTCTGTTAAATGGTGTTGGGACAGAGATATAATCAGATTGCAGTGGATGTAACATCTGTAATGGAGATAGTTATCTTTTTACAGCACACTCAATCTTCCAGGATGCCAAAATCCTGTCGTACTCTTTTGAAGATTTGCTTTTTATTGTCGCTTTATATTGTATTTAGCATTCCAGCAGAACACTGACATGTGGTTACAAATCACTCTGAAGCGGCTTCGGTGTTTCTCTGAAGAATGAAGAGTTTCCGTAAAATCAACAACAACGCTCCGTGTTAAAAACCTAATGGCTGCCATAACTCAACACCTAGCACTTCCCTATAGACCGTGTACCTGTTGGTACGTGCGTGCAAGCATGTGAGTGTATGTGATTGTGCGTGCGTGTGATCGTGCGAGTGTGTGTCTGTGTGTGAGAAACATTGATTCCTCTGTTCTCAGATGATTTAGACGGTGTTTGTTTTAAATGAGTCCATTTAATGGCCGCTATGTTTACAAGTCCTGCAGGATGCTTCAGCTGAGGAGGGATTCCAATCGTAAAACAAATACAGAGACAATTCATCTGTAAAAAATACAGTACATACAAATGTGTCTTTTATTAGATGTTACAGGGTTTAAGTGGCGGTGTTCGAACACATGAAAACATCCATGAAAACCATACACATTGGTGGAGACGGTATACCGACCCTTTCCTATAGTGTCTTTACCGGACTGTAAGTTAGTATAATAAGTCAAAAGTAAAAGTGCCAAATGCAGAATTGTCTAAAGGTTTAAAAAAGAAAACTCCCAATAAACTCATAAATATTCTAAATAAAAAAGAAAACACGTTAAAACATTGTTCTTTTCTCATTCTCTGTACTTTGTAGGGTATGGCCTAGTTTAATTAATTACAAAAATCATATTTATTAAACACAGCTACAGCTGTAATACAAATTTAGTGGAGTAAAATGTCCAATACCTCGCTTTGCTTAAAGCAAGGTGTCCAAACTACGGCCCGGGGGTCCAATGCGGCCCGGGGGCCACTTTTAATTGGCCTGCGACAAATGCTGAAAGTATAGTGGAATATGGCCCATACCTTTGTTTGTTTTTCTGTATGTGGCCCTCAGTGAAAAAAGATTGGACACCCCTTGTTTGAAGTGACATGAAAACGGAATACTCAAGTAATGTACAAATACTTTGATTTTAATCTAGTTACAATATGTAGATTTAATCAGTTACATAATGTAAAATGCACTTGTGAGGTATTTTTCCACCTGTCATGCAGTGCAGGAGATTTGACGCGATACGCTCTGTGTGTGGTTGTGTGTGTGTGTGTGTGTGTGTGTGTGTGTGTGTGTGTGTGTGTGTGTGTGTGTGTGTGTGTGTGTGTGTGTGTGTGTGGGACAGCTGTTCCTCTTGCTTCTTGTTAGGCCCTCAGGCAGATCCCCGTCCAGCCTGTCCAAACGCTCCTTTCTTCAGGGGACAGCAAGAGACTCATCGTTCTCCGTCCTTCAGAAATCCTTCCCAGCGGCAATCAACACAATCTGAAACCCACACCACTCAACATTTCTGTTTGTCTAATTTCAGAGCTGGTCGTCCAGGACTTGGAAGTGTTGAATATAATATCGTCTCTCCCTGCATATTTCAAACATCCCTGCCTGTAGATACTGCACAGAGTGCCCTGAATGTGACCTTATTTAACTTTCATTTTACTAACGTGTTCTTGCATCTTTTTTAAACACTGTTTTATTTACTTTTTCTTCATCTGTTCTGTCACCTTTGCTGTGAGAATGTCAATGTCCTCTCTGTGGGACGAAGGGGATTTTTATTTCTGATAACCAGGGACATTTTGTAATACAACCAAATGAAAAACTAAAAATACAGGAGTTGCAAACTTAGAGAAGGGTTTGTGCTGATGTATGGGAACAATTAACAACAATTAACAGTTAACAATTAACAGTTAACTTCATCAAAACCCATAATATTGCCTTCTACTCAAACCAAGGGTCAATCTCCAGGTCTGAAAGGTGAAGATGATCCTAAGTGCCTTAAACTTGTATTCACTCTAATGTCCAACAGGGGGCGACTCCACCGGTTAAAGATAGAAGTGAAATTGTATAGAAGTATATGAGAAAATGACCGTCCTTCTTACTTGTTTCATTGAGTCAGTAAACATGTTTATGGACTCAATTGCTAGTTTCGAGTCTTCTCCAATACAGCATGTTTGCAAATCTTTGAGAAAATAGATGATATGAGGGTATACTTTGGGTTGCTTCTACTGTGTTGTCCGGTTATGGTGTTGTCAATGTTTTTGTCTGAAAACTTAAACCTGTTGACCTTGTGTTTATTTTATGTAATCGTTTATTTGGCACGGACAATGCACAGTAATGAACACTTAAAACATTAAAATGTATCAAGCGTAACTGTGCCAGGTTTAGCTTTGAGCTAATTTCCATCCCTCACATAAAACATGTAAGAAGTTTTCATTTTACAAACATAGAAACAACTAAATACATGATATGCAAAAAGTGCAAAGGAGCAAGAGCAGCATAAACAAGCATTTATGACATGGTAATGAAATATAGCAGCAACGACATATAAAGTGCAAGAGGAGATACAAGAGCTACATGAAGTGCAAGAGGAGATACAAGAGCTACATGAAGAGCAAGAGGAGATACCCCTGTGTTAAAGTGCATTTAGCGGTGATTGCACGTCTGTTTGTTTCTCAACCGTTCTCTGAGTTGTCCTTTGAAGCTATTGAGAGTGGGACAATCCCGTATCTCAGTTGGGAGGCTATTCCAGAAAGAGCTGCCTTTAACGGAGAGGACATTTTGTCCTAAAGTGGTCCGTCTGCGGTGGACTTCACAGTCTCCTCTGATGTCTGACCTAGTGCAGCGTCCAGTGTGTTTTCTGTGGATGAATTCCCCTAAGGGAGAGGGGGCAAAAAACACATACTTTTAAAAGACTTAAAATGGTCAAAGCTCAAGTAATTGTGTTTTTCAAGGATGGCAGTGGTGGTATGAATGTGGCTTTCTGTCAAACACCTTGATATCTCTCTTGTACAGCTGTTCTATGGGTTTGTGGCACAAGCAGACGACCAGTTTGTAAAACAGTATTCAATGTGGGATAGAATCATACAGCGGAGGTATGACTTTGCAGCATTGACAGTTAAGAAAGGTCTAATTTGTTTAAAATGTTGCAAGTTGAATTTAATAGTATTGGATACTTTCTTAATATGTTTCTTAAAAGTCAAGTTCGAGTCCAATATGACTCATGACTAGTTCTATTTCTGCTCCGCTTAAAAACACGTTGGATCCTTCTGTTTTGACTGGTCGTTTACTGAACATCATGCATACTGTTTCTGTTTACGTTTAACTGTAAGCAAATGTTGTTCAGCCTGTGTTGAACCTTGTCCAAAGCATTTGAGAGACAAGATGAGATCATTTCAGTGTTTTTCCCGTGTATAAAGATGACGGCATACATTTGCACATTCAACTTTTTTAAGTTCTAAACCCTGAGCCTGTGTTTCAGGTTTCAGGCTCGAAAAGGACATTCCCAGAACAAATGACCATTTCTTCCCTTCTAAAAGGGTTACATTAATAATCTTTTTTCTCAAAGTAATGATAAACCTGTGAGTTGGATGTAGAAAAGTCAGAATCAATATAGATGTTTTTTATTTTAAAGAAAATTTAGATTGAACATGGTAAAAAACTGTAAATGATAGTGTCCGTCCAAAATATATGTTGTACTAGTGAAAACTAACCTTGGATGATGGGTTAGTAGACTAAAAGCTTTATGAATCCAAAGTACAACATATAATAAGTACCCTGTATCAAGATTGATGCAAAACAAGTGAAATCTGACCTTTTTAGAGAGATTTAGCAAAAAAAACCCTCTTCTGGGGCCATTTGGGTGCATTTTCCATATTTCTGGCCCCCCTTGCTGGATTTTGACATGTGACATCTATTTCTGACCGTCAGAGCCAATGGAATTGAGGGGAACTCCCACCTAGTCCTTATTTGGTAATGTGTGTGTGTTAGACTGCCACATAGCCAAGACCGGAAGCAGCAGCCGCTCTGGTGGCTACCATTAGCAGCTAACTTGTGCTCTGCGATTTTTACATAAAAATGGAATTATGGATTATAAATGAAATCATTTTTTTATACAGAGACGTTAAAAACCTATGGATTGACCGATTCAGCCGCGTTTTTTCTCGTATTAATGCCATTGAACACGTCTTTTGATCAGATTGACAGCTACGGTGAGACGATCTCCCTAGAAGCTACGTAAAGGTACGTGTTGTGATGTCTGTGTTTGCTTCCCGTGTCGTGAGTTCGGATCACTCAGTGATGATACTATATACCTAAATAATCTGTGGAACCTCAGCTTTAATCGGATATCTTGTATGTGCAGCTACGATAAGTAATAAGGGTACTTTTATCTTGAGTTCTGTGCCAATGGCATTAGCATTTTTCGCTAAGGGGTCATTTAGATGCTTCTTATGAGACTTGTGTTTTGTTTTGGTAAAAATTGTTTGTACCGTCAGTTAGCTGAGATTATTCTCGTTAATCTGGTATAACACATTAATAGGTTCTTAAATATTAAGATCCCCTGAGACACAGTGTCGTGAAAAAAAAACAGGGTCCCCACCGGCGGGGTCCTTGAGGTTTAACAGGTTAAAGTTAAGTGTACCATTTTGGTCTGCTTCAAATGTTTTACTTAGCATTGTTAGTTTTACTTTGAGTAATCCTCTCAAAAACGAGGATAGTAACAGGAGGAATGCCAAAATCAAGGCATCGTAACTATAAACAAACCAGTCATGGTAACTATATCAACCTTTTAGATACCCAGACTAACATATGCCAGAACAATATCTAGTATTTCCCAAAGCATATTGTGTCAAATGTAATTTGCCAAAAACACCAGGATATCCTCATGCATCCAGAAGGGTTGTCTAGTATGAAAGCCATCGTGCTTTTCTGACCCTCAACAACGTTCACAGAGGATATATGAGGAAAAGGGTTCACGTTTCAGGTACCTTCTCATGACAAAAGGGCTGCAGAATGTTTAGAAAGTGTGTGATTTGGAAAGCAGTCTATTGATAGTGAAATTGACTTGAATGCCCACTTAACCCTTTGAGCAACAAGTGTCCAATCTTAACGACTCTTACAAGATAGACATTTCTTCACATGTTGAAAAAGACTGAAACAACACTCATCAATTAGATAAAAAAAGATCAACACAATGTACTAAAATACCCTTGTGGTGAGGTTGTTGCTTCAATTGCTGTACAAATCTTTGAACCTTAGCTAACAAGGAAAGAGTTTTTCAAATTTGTTTAATGTGTAAAGTTTTGTCAGCTCTTTTTTGTGTTTAATTACTTTGGTTCATGTTATTTAAATTGTTCTGTCCCTGTAGGCCTATGTCTCATTTAACTTACTGGCTACTTTGTGAGACATGTCTTCCAACAAACTCCTAGCTAAGCATTTTACCAGCATCTCGGAAAACTTTTCTTTCAGCTTACAGCGGCTTTTCAGCAATGCATTTAAAACCCCCTGAGGTTTCACCTGCAGCTACCCTCACACACCCAGAAATACAGCTAATCTCATAAAGGAATATTAGAAGAGACTTGGCTCCCACTTTCCTCTCTGCGGAATAAAATGCAGTAAATTAAACACCGCACACAGACACAAATGTCTCTCTAGAGGACAGTTACCAAACTGTTACAAAATGTTTAGTCAAGTAAGGTAAGCGTGGATGCTCCTAAGATCTTCTAATGATTACTAATGCATGCAGCTGCACCATCCTTTAACCTCTCGGCAGAAACACAGCCAATATTTGTTCTTCCCAGCATGTTTATTCTAAACTAAAAGCTGCACAAGTGTCTCTTTTAAAACTCAATAATGCTGTGCATGCCAATTTGGGGTTTCTTTTTGGTCTTGGGGTTTTAAAGAGGATATATTATGTTCAGTTTCAGGTTCATAATTGGGCTTTTTTGTGCGTGTTTACATCAAAAGAGGTCTTCTCATACTGCCTGTGCTGCAGGCACCTGTGCTTTCATTCATTGGTTAGCTGGCCGGCTCTGTTGTGATTGGTCAACCGCTTAGAGATGTCCCGCCCCTTAGCCAATCACGAACATCATGATGGAGCGCTAGCCAATGGAAGCACGAGTGATACATAGTGATGTCACTATTTTACGGAAGTACAAAACTGTATCGTACGATGTCTAACTTTTTACTCTTTGTGTCTCTTTTAGTTTTTTTTACACATATATTCAACCTAAACTTTGCACTCTGGAATGAATCCATCTATATTTTGAGAATACAATTTGAAGCAAACAGCCCCGATACTACCCTCAGTATGCATTGTGCTTTATAAATACATCTGGCTTTTCTATCAGCAGTGATACAATCTTTAATGCATTAGCAGGACAAATAAAAATCCCTCCATTTCCCCTGAAATTACTTTGGCAGGTAATACCGCAGAAATGCCCATATTGAAGATATCACACATGACCCCTGCTGATTGGAGCCACACTTAATACTGCAAAGATTATTTTTGCTTTGCCCTGAGACGGGACCTCTGCAGGAACCTCTTCCTCGACTGAAACAGAGTTCAGGCTTTCCAAATGTCCCTCCGGAAAGCAGCGGCTGATGTTAATCCAAACAAAAGAAATGAGAAATAAAACCCACAGATAACACATTTTATCGCAGAGTGGAAACCAGGCCTTCACTGTGGACAATAAAAAGAGGAGGAAGATAATAAGAGAAATGTCTTTAGGTTGATCAGCCATTTTAAACAATTGCTACACAATAAATACTCTGATCTTTAACTTAAAAAATACATAATTTGCTAATTGTTGTGTTGATATGTCTATGTTGTGCCTCTACTTTGACATTTTCACATGCATTAATGTTCAAAAAGCTCTATATTTTTCTCATACTGCCTGTGTATCTCAACATCTGACTTAAGTACAGTACTTCTACCTCTGTCTGGGAGTCATGTTTTATTGGCGTATCAGAGTACACACATTATAGCCTGAAGCAAGGGGGTACACGGTTTGTTTTGTATACGGGCAATCCGCACAGGAGCAATTTGGGGTGAAGTGTCTTTCCTAGGGATACAAAGACATGCTGACTGTTGTTTGTCGAATGCCAGGAAGAATTGTTGCCTCGCTTCTGAAGCAAGACGCTCGCTACCAAGCAAGCGTACTCGCGATTGAGAAACAACCAGGGATTTTATCCTTTGCAGACCATTTACATGCACACAAACCTATATAACACACTACAGGAAAGGGGAAACCACAAAAAAACATTATAGGGCCTCTTTAAAGAATTTGAAAACGTATACAAACAGAGAAAAACATGCAATAGATACGTCCAACAGAAGTTGTGAGACAATAAAAATGTAAACTGTATTTAAATGTTGCTTTGATTCTAAAAAAAGTTAATATTTTTTGTCTATTGCAATAAACCTTGGTCCACTAACTCTGAATACGAAGATGGATGGAGAGAACTCAGCAGTTATTAGGCCACAGGCGTTGTAAACGTTTAACAGGGAATACAAATATACAAGACTTTATATTGGCTTCTGCAGAGAGGCTTTTGAGATTGCAGGGTTTAAATGGAGGTTAAAGTTCTCCTGTCATCTATAAAACCATGTACTGTATGACACCAAGCATGTGAAGGTCGATGTGTTATGACATTGTTTATGAATGTGTTTGTGTGGATGGATTCTGTGTTCTATCAAAACCCAGCAAACCCAAAAGGCTTCACGATTCGTACAGACATGAATATGATTAAATGTTAACTCAGTATTTCACTAAATCTACTCCGCGACCACTCATTTCTTAATATTCCGCCCTCGTGAGTCCTCGGGGAGAGCATTAGTCGCAGCAAATGCCGGGTGATTGTAATATACAAAATTCTCTCAGAGATATCAGCGATCTTTGCCTCGCTGCCGTGCTGAGAGGAATCCCACGAGTCGAACAATTTACTAAATGATTCCTGCGACAACTTTATCTCTTTTCGAGCAGCTCTAAGTTTTACATTTTGTTGTGTCTCGTCAAATGTGTTTTGTTTATGTATTATGTCTGTCGTTCCAAGTCTAGTCAGGTTTTCATGTTATTTCACGTAATGTCATGTCTGTTATTTATGTCATTTATCTCTGGTCAAATCCCTGTGTGTCATGTCTCGTTTTCCATTTCCTGTTTCATTTTGTACTTACCTCTTGTCTCATTTTAGGCCCTTTTACTTCCTGCCTTTGTGTGTTTTCCCGCCATCATCAGCGTCTGCCCCGCCCCTGATTGTGTCCACCTGTTCCACACTCACCTCTTGTTTAAAGGTCCCATGTCATGGCCATTTCTACTGATCATAATTCCATTGTTGAGGTCTACTAGAATAGATGTATATTGTGCAATTTTTCAAACTCACATTGGTTACTCATACAGCATCTATGTAAAGTATGTGTATTCACTCTCTGTCCTAAACGGCTTGTTGGAGCTCCTGCTCCCTGTGAGCCCAGTGTGCTCTGATTGGTCGGGACGTTGCGAGGCACGCTGCTCAGAGAGCTGGCTTACTGGTGTGGTTTCCGGATCAGCGAGACAGCGCGAAACTCATCCTGAGCACACACACACTCACAGCCGAAGTCAAAACAATAAGTGTGGCTTGATATTGAGTAAGAAAAAGGTTGATAACGCTGTGAGAATGGGTCTGCGGAGAGCATTTCTCCGCGATCCCAACTGTCTGTTACCAACCAGGGAGCTCTATGCAAGTCAATGGGACTAGTTAGTTGAACATGTACGCTAAAGGATCTGGTGTGTGAGGAGCTCCGCGGATTGGTCCATTTTGGTTCCCGGAAGAAACAAATGGAAAAAGAGAAATCCCCAACGAGGCGTTCTGGGGCAGCACAGACGGGTCTTCTCTGTGTTAGAGTTGTACTCGCTACAGGGTGTACTTTGAGGGTTTGTGACTCTGCAGACCGTTCACATGCAAAAAAGCTACATAACACACAAGGGGACAGGTGATAACCAGAACCTTTAAATAGTCCTGTCTTCCCCTGTCCTGTGTCAGCTTGTCTTATTTGTTTCCATGGATGGTCGTGCCAGGCTTCAGCCAGAAGAGGATAATTTCCAGTCTAGTCAGGTTTTGTTATTTTGTTATTTTTTACAGACTTAAGTTAATCTTAAATTCTCCTTTTGTTACGCTTGTTTTTCCTCCTTGTGTGCGCTTTTGGTTTAATCCACTCTGTTAAAAGGGATTTTCTGTTTGCTTGAAATTAAAAGAATGTTTTTGCTACATTCAAGACTGTGTCTGGGTCGTGCATTTGGGTTCTCCAGTTTGTGTCAAGGTCGTGACACATTTAAGTTTAAAAAATGCTATCTTCAATGTTATTTGGTTTACCCCACATCTCTTTTCGTATGGCTTATCACCGTCTATGCAGATAGTTTTGGGTCTTATTTGCTCAGCCTTTAAAATATTAATGTTCTGCCTACACACACATACTGTACAATGGAGCGAATGGATTTTCATGTGTGGCTATAAAAGTATTGAATAGAATAGAAACATCTTCACAGAATCAATACTGTAAGCGATAACCCTCACTGTGAACTTATTGAAAATACATTTTGAAGAAGAAAGTGACTTTTTAAAGTAAATTATTTTCAGTGTATCTGTTTATCTGTGTTGTCGTGTTGCACTGTTGGAGAAGTGACCTACGATTTTCATCGGCATAACTACACTGTTGCTATTTTCGTATGACAAAATGAAGAACCTTGAAACCTTGAAGAGCACAATCAAAAATCCTTTCATCTCCATTAGGATTGGAGGATTTAAATGGAAGTGAAATGTCTTCTGTCATCTATAAAACACATTCTCTGTATGACACCAAGAACGTGTTTGTGTGAAGGTCGATGTGTTGTGACGTTGTTTATGAATGTGTTCCTGTGGATGGATTTTGCTCTCCTACCCAAACACATATCTCAGCAAACCCTAAAGGCTTCTAAATATTACTAGAGACATGAATATGATTAAACATTCATGATGTGTTATTTTGGTTAAAGTGGTACAAATCAATGTTTTCATAAGACATGATCTGCTGTAATGTAAAATGTGTAATTAACTAATTATCACACATCTCTGCAGTTTCCCTCCGTTTTTAGCAGCTTCTTTTTCTTTTGAAACTGTTTTGGTTTACTCTGATGGCTCCAATCTGTTTTCAAATGGGCATTCCACTTTCATTGATGCAGGAATAAGATAAGATAAGATAAGATAAGATGAACCTTTATTTAATCAACTTAATTCAGTTGTACAAAGCAGCAACAGGGTAAGCGTGAAAAAAACAAAAACAAAAAACAGTACAGCAAAGATTTACACAGATCAATAAAATATAAGTCATAAAACAAAGAAATAAGTTAGCATGTCACGACTTGATGTTTTTCTGGTAAGAGGCCTAACAAAAGGTCTGTGGTAAACACAAGGTTAAGAGATGTAATGTTTTTTACTGCCTATTACAGTATGTGTCTTTTCTGAAGCATCTATGTGTCTTTAAAAAATGGCGGCTGCTATCAAGTGAGAAAATGAGACTAATGGAGCTCAGCGCAAGTTCAACCAGGAAGACCGTCTTTACTCATTCATTCACATATTTCCAGCGTACTACTCTCTCTCCTCTCAATCAGTGATCGGGGGCGTCACCCCCCAGCTCAACCTATCACCTCGCCTCTTCCCACAAGCCATCATAGTGCAACCCAACCCTTTAAATCTGCTCTCTCCCCTTCCTCTCAGTCAACGCAGCCCTCCTCCAGTCCTTCCACCTTCCTTTCTTCCAAATCCAGGGTCGAGCTTAAACCACTCCTCTTCAGACCGACCTCCATCAATCCCTTCATGCCTCCTCCACCACCAGCGTCTAGATCCCAGCGGGGGTTTATTGGCTCAGTGTTCCCCTCCCGGATGATACTCCCGTACAACGGGGTCTAATCGCCAAACACCATTACATGTATCTGTGTATTCCCGGCAATAGATATATATCCTTGTATCAAAAGAAAACTTGTGTCTCCTGATTGAACTAACATAATCCCACTGACACAAGTCCACCTTTAGCGTGAAGTCATGTGACCGTGCTGTAGTTCCTTCGTAGCCTAACATTGGCTTTTGACTTCTGCCGATTGCAGAATCATAAGTTTCATAAACACAGTGTTTCCAAAGAAAACTCAATGCAAAAAGTCCCCTTGCTTTGTGTCGATGGAGCGATGTTTACTTCCACGTCGGCTTACCGCTCTGTTAGTGTCAGGAATCGTGACTCCAAGATAAATATCCTGTGAGAGAAAAGGAAGGACTTCATTACGCAAAGGATGAACGGGAACATGTTTTATGGATTGGTGAGATGGACGCTTCATGAATACATTATGAGATAATGTACCCCATTTGTTCCATAATGACTTGACATCAGCAGCAGTTCAAATGGGTTTCATTAAATATAAAGATACATGTCATTACCTGCGGCCATTATCAGACATGATCATTTCCACTTCCAGTGTGGCTCTCTAAAGTTTGCTTCATGGCTCCACTGCACATGCCGGTGCTAAACATCAGCTCAGTTAGTTACTGCAGCCAACAATTTCATTTTTATTTCACTTTTCTATACTGACTGGGACTTCCTTTGACACTTAAAAGCACCTCATTTGCATATCAGCTCATGAGGTAGCACTCATTTCTTGTTCTGTGCATGGCAATTTACATAAATTCCAGTTTTCTTTTCGATGCATACCCTGCTATCAGCATCACATGAGGTTATGCACGCTCCAGTTCACAAACTGCTGCGACGGCTGCTTTGGGGGGGGGGCGGCTGCTGCGGCTAGTCAGTGGGCTCAAGGAAACCAAAAATAGCATCAGAGCAGAACCAACAAAAAGTCTCGCCGAAGTCTAATGTCCTTTTTTTGGAGGTGGTAAAATATAACTTAAATACCAATATTAAAAAAAATCTTTTAAATGTTTAAACTTTTGTACCATGACAGATTTCCAACTGCTAGAAAGAACAGTCGTGTGTGTGTGTGTGTGTGTGTGTGTGTGTGTGTGTGTGTGTGTGTGTGTGTGTGTGTTGTAAGGAAATATTTGTATGTATTCATGCAAATATTGAATAAGCTTAAAAGGGAAAATGATTTGTGTAGCAAACTGTGAGCTGGGTTTTTGGGCCTGCTGACATGTGCTTTTTGAGGACAAAGGTAGACGGGGGAAGGTGATGAGTTTACATACAGTTAACTCAGATCCCTGAGAATGTTTTTCTGGGTTAAACCATCGGTAGGGTTAAAGGAGGAGGGACATTTTAATGAGGTGCATCCTGTAGGCCTTCCCAACACCTGTGGCTTTCAAAGCTGCCCGCGCTAATTCCCTGTGAGACAGCGTGTTAGTATCTCCCAAATGAAACTCCACCCCTGTTGGTACTAAAGGCTATCCAGCCTTTTGCTCTCCCTCTTCTCGCGCCGCTCGGACTGGAGGTTCTGGCGGCCTGTGGGCAGGAGCCAGGAGTGGGCCTACTCCTGACATTATGCATATGATATAATATGGTTTTGTATGGTAATATATTGAGTGTATTGCATTGTATATTACCATTAAAGTAGATTATTGTTAAAACGGTTACTTGTATGCTCTGGACTCCTTCCTGTAATATAACCAGCTTGTTTTAGGGACGCGCGGAGATTTGAAATGCGGACAAGTTGTCCACTAAAATCTCCAACAGTGTGTGTGTGTGTGTGTGTGTGTGTGTGTGTGTGTGTGTGTGTGTGTGTGTGTGTGTGTGTGTGTGTGGTGTGTGTGTGTGTGTGTGTGTGTGTGTGTGTGTGTGTGTGTGTGTGTTAGGGCTGCCGATTTTGGGAAAAAATGAATGCGATTTTTCTCACAAATATTGCAATTGCGATTCGAATTGCGATATTTGTTTTTAAGCCACCCAACGTAAGTTTATTGTAAAATGCGGCCATAACTCCGGCTAGGAAGGTCGTATGAACGTACTCCCGTCTCTAGCACCCCCGCAGCCTGAGCTACGAGTGAAAAAAACGAAACTTACATGAAACTTCCCTTGGATTGCTTTAAAAGTCGAGCTTCAGTTTAAGATTCACCCTGTAATAGAAACATGTGATGGAGCATTGCTAACCTGACTCAGATGGTTTGTTTCACCGAACCATCTAAAGCTCCACTGGAAGCCATTTGGAAAGGGCAGGCACTTTCAGAAGCACTTGGCAGGTGATTGGATCAATCTGTCTATCACCTTCTATCATGGGCCGCTTCTGATTGATTAAAAATGGCTGGTACATGTGGAGCACAGCACTTCTGATTTGTGTGGATGACTGACACACTAGAACAAGAAAAAAAATTGTACATTGTAAAAAAAAATATGTTAAAAAAAATCGCAGGCTTCGCAATTTAATAATCGCATCATTTCAAATCGCGATTTCGATTCAAAATCGATTAATTGTTCAGCCCTAGTGTGGTGGGTGTGGTGTGTGTGTGTGTGTGTGTGTGTGTGTGTGTGTGTGTGTGTGTGTGTGTGTGCGATTGTGGTTGTGTGCGTGTACATATGTTTATAGTATCTGTATATATATTGTTTATATCTATATAAATATGTATTTTTACTGTTGACATGTATATTCATTTAAGGATGTGTGTTAGTTAATAATAATAATAATAATAATTGAACTATTCATGTCTTTGACTGCACTGTAAGTTTTATCTTTTAATGTTTATTTTATTAGCTTTTCTGTTTAATGACTGATTTTAAATGCCTTTGTCTGAATGTCTTTCATTTTTGTAAAGCACCTTGAATTGCCTGGTGCTGAAAGGTACTATATAAATAAACTTGCCTTGCCTTGCCTTGCCTTAGTTAGTTAGTTAGTTATTTTATATTTATTTTTTTAGTTATTGATATTTATACATATATTGTCTATTTGTATGTCTCCTTTACAAAACCCTGACAAAAACCTGATGCTGCGTTGACAAAACAAATCCCAATTGGTATCAATATAGTACATTCTTACTGTTGACATGTTTATTTATTTAGTTATTTAGTTAATTAATTTATATACATGGTTTTTAATTTATTTTTGAACTCCTTTACAAAACCTTGACAACCTGCTGTAACAAAATAAATCCCAATTGGTGTCAAAAGAGTTCATTCACCCTATCCTTGTGATAGATATGCTATCATAAGGAGGATGACCCCGGCTTCAACAGCAGACACTTGGGAGGCCCTGAGGATAACATGATAATCCATTGTATGATAAGATAAGATAAGATGAACCTTTATTGATCCCCGAGGGGAAATTCAGTTGTACAATAATGCCTATGATACCATGTGAGGAAGTCATGAATTCATTTGCAAAGTATAATCTAAAATAACAAAGCACCTCAGACAGGATTTCATCGTGGTGCTAATGCTGACCTGAGATCATTGATAGCGCTGTAATCTGAATGTGATCCTGTGCATGTACAGTATATGTTGCAGAATATTATCATCTGATATTTAAGAAGTGTGTTACATTTGAAATGGCAGAAAGTCTTGTTGCAATTTCCAGATATTAAAAGAGGTCCTTTGAGTTTCTCTGGTAATTATCAATAGTAGCAGTTAAGTGAATACTGTTCAAACAATACCTGTGTTTGTGTTTTATATTGATTTCTCTGTTTTATCCTTTCATAAATGTGAGGACTAAAATGGCTCTAAACAAGGGCTGCTAGTTGGAGTAAACAGGGTTGTATTGCCCTGTGGGGGAGGTGGAGGTATGCAGGACAGGGTGCTAGGTGGATGAGAGTATACTCTGCTTAAGATCTCTAGCATGTCATGTTTCAGGGAAGTCTACATATCTTGAATAGTATATGTGTGGGTTTAATTACTTTGTATTAATAATAAGCAGTCTGTGTAACCAGAAGTTGGAGCGTCTTTGGGTTCAGAAAAGCGCTATATGAAATTGATATATTATTATTATTATTATTATATGTGAGATGAAATCTTTGTGTTATCTTTGGAAGCAAGGAAATATCCTATGTGCATGTACAGTATATGTGCATGTATGTGGGGGAGAAACAGAGAGAGCATGTAAGCGCAGATAGCACAAAACATTGCGACAGCTCAGGCTATAAATGTCCAGGGGAGGATATACTGGACTCGTTGTACGAGGGTAATGGGAGGAGGGGCCGCTGGAAGAAGAGATACCCAGGAATGAACATCTCATCTGGGATGAAAAACAGCTCGCTCTGGGACTGCAGTAGCTCACCTTCCACTCTTATGAACAGGGACTGCATGTGTGTGGGGAATTACAATGTGCCCTCTGAGTGAGTGAGCGTGTGTGTGTGTGTGTGCCAGCCTGCCTGCCCGCCTGTCTGTCTGCCTGCTGTCTGTCTGTCTGTCTGTCCGTCCGTCCGTCTGTCCGTCCGTCTGTCCGTCCGTCTGGCTGTCTGTCTGGCTGTCTGTCCCTCTGTCTGTTGTGATGGAAATGATGGTACTAAAGCTTAATACAGTGTAAACCTAATGAAATGTAAACTGCTGTATTCTGCAAATGTCATGTGAACGGTTTGACTGATTAGGTCAAATCCCTGGAGTGACTTTGAATGAGGAGTGATCAACAGATGTTTTTGCAAGGGGGTTTTATGACACTACAGGAAGGATGAGGGGAAGGAAGTTAGGATAAGGTGTTATCTGTATCCCTTTTGCTCTGTCTTGAGTGAAGGTTTTGCATACTGTGTCTGAGGGGTATCTGTATATCCCATTGTCTCGTATGGAGTGATGGTTTTGCATACTGTGCCAGAGGGGGTATCAGCTGGCCTCCCAGAATGTTGTTGTAATGTGAATCTGCTTTGATGTCCTCCTATAAAGAGAGCCTGTTTCACTCTGAACAGTACGTGCTCTTTTGGAGGAGACGTCATACTTGCAAGTATAAAGATCCTTATTGCTTTTAATACCAATATTGTGTTGCTG
This sequence comes from Champsocephalus esox, assembly GCA_036324585.1. Classification (NCBI taxonomy): domain Eukaryota; kingdom Metazoa; phylum Chordata; class Actinopteri; order Perciformes; family Channichthyidae; genus Champsocephalus; species Champsocephalus esox. The sequence continues at coordinate 11,622,491 of CM070480.1, read as the reverse complement.
TACGTTTGTTACCTTACTGATTATTCTCTCTAGACCACAGCTGTTTAGAAAACTGCTACGACATTGTCTGTCTGTCTGTCTGTCTGTCTGTCTGTCTGTCTGTCTGTCTGTCTGTCTGTCTGTCTGTCTGTCTGTCTGTCTGTCTGTCTGTCCCTCTGTCCCTCTGTCTGTCCGTCTATCTGTCCCTCTGTCTGTCTGTCTGTCTGTCTGTCTGTCTGTCTGTCCGTCTATCTGTCCCTCTGTCTGTCTGTCTGTCTGTCTATCTGTCTGACTGTCTGTCTGCCTGCCTGCCTGTCTGTCTGTCTGTCTGTCTGTCTGTCTGTCTGTCTGTCTGTCTGTCTGTCTGTCTGTCTGTCTGTCTGTCTGTCTGTCGTCTGTCCCTCTGTCTGTCTGTCCCTCTGTCCGTCTGTCCGTCTGTCTGTCTGTCTGTCTGTCTGTCTGTCTGTCTGTCTGCCTGCCTGTCCCTCTGTCTGTCTGTCCCTCTGTCTATCTGCCTGTCTGCCTGTATGTCTGTCTGTCTGTCTGTCTGTCTGTCTGTCTGTCCGTCTGTCCGTCCGTCTGTCCGTCTGTCCGTCTGTCTGTCTGTCTGCCTGTCTGTCTGTCTGTCTGTCCCTCTGTCTGTCTGTCCCTCTGTCTGTCTGTCCCTCTGTCTATCTGCCTGTCTGTCTGTCTGTATGTCTGTCTGTCTGTCTGTCTGTCTGTCTGTCTGTCTGTCTGTCTGTCTGTCTGTCTGTCTGTCCCTCTGTCCGTCTGTCTGTCTGTCTGTCTGTCTGTCTGTCTGCCTGCCTGTCCCTCTGTCTGTCTGTCCCTCTGTCTATCTGCTGTCTGCCTGTATGTCTGTCTGTCTGTCTGTCTGTCTGTCCGTCTGTCCGTCCGTCTGTCTGTCCGTCTGTCTGTCTGTCTGTCTGTCTGCCTGTCTGTCTGTCTGTCTGTCCCTCTGTCTGTCTGTCCCTCTGTCTGTCTGTCCCTCTGTCTATCTGCCTGTCTGTCTGTCTGTCTGTATGTCTGTCTGTCTGTCTGTCTGTCTGTCTGTCTGTCTGTCTGTCTGTCTGTCTGTCTGTCTGTCCTCTGTCCGTCTGCCTGCCTGCCTGTCTGTCTGTCTATCAACGCTAACCTAGTGTTAAGAAATACCACCACAATCTATTAGGAAAAATATTGTTCTTTATTAAGGTCGTGTTTTGTTACGTGGAAATGCATTTGTCTGTCTTGCTATTTCTTTCTTTTTTTTAAACAATTCATTGATATCTTTTTAATTGTTCCATAAACCTTTATCTTACCCACCTCTAGTAAACAATCGCCTTGTAAACCTGTTTTATTGAGTTGCTCCACAAACTCATGTTTATGAAGATAATGATTGATCACCCAGCTGACAGCTGATTGGATAACGTAATACATTGCACAGGAAACCAGATGTGATTAATGGACTGGCTGCTGTTCTGTATCAGGAAATGATCTTTGTAGAGAACCAGCATGTTCAAATACAAGACATCAAATATGTGAGAGCCACAGTCGGCTGTTCCTGGTGGACATTTGTATTTAAACTGCACTTAGCTGGAAACCTCTGCCAATTATTTAAATGTTCTTCAAACACGAGGAGTGACAATCTGAAAGTGAATGCAAACTCTTGACTGCTGAATCATCTTTGGTTGGAAAATAGTTATTTTTGAGTGTTTTCTAACTTCACTTCTCTTTGTATTCATCCTGCATCATCGAGATCGTCCTGAATACATGGGAACAAATATCTTTGTTTTAAAAACAAAGCATAAACAAGCTGTGTTTCTTTTGAATGCATTTTATTACAATTCCTTTTAAATGTGAAAAGATTCCTTTCATAGACATTGACTAGTGCAAGATGTGTTCAACACATCCAAGCAGATGGAACAAAATGTATTAAATTCAATGTGAGCTATATAACTTTGAAACAAACAGCGTGCTCAAATTAAACTATGTTTTTAGAATTCCAAAAACTTGAAAATACAATGTGACAGGTAGCAGACAAAGAAGACAATCTGCTGTTATAGAAATGTCAATCCAAGACCGCAGACTGAAAGAAACACGTTGGACAGCACCCGATCATTGTCTCCTCTTTGCACGCCGTGTGAGATGGCAATGTTGCGCTGTACGTATATTGCATTACTTTTCTGACAGTGGTTGTTATGAACACATATTGAATTTCAGCTCCAGATACAAATGAGACTTTTCTCCCCAGTGTGTGTGTGTGTGTGTGTGTGTGTGTGTGTGTGTGTGTGTGTGTGTGTGTGTGTGTGTGTGTGTGTGTGTGTGTGTGTGTGTGTGTGTGTGTGTGGGTGTGTGTGTGTGTGTGTGTGTGTGTGTGTGTGGGGGGGGGGACCCGAATGATTCATTTGTGTCTCTCTATTTTTTTCTTCTTGTTCCTGACTGGCGCTATTAAACATTCTGTATTGTTTCTGCTGAATGCTCGTCTTAACTCATAACCCGGCGTCATGGAGGGAGATGAATTGCAGGCGTACGGAGCAGCAGAGGCCTGAAGGAGATGTAGCTTCAAGCCTTGATCATACTTCAGTACAAACGCCATGGCTTTGACTTAAGACATAACAAAGCTGATCTTCTGATCTATATCAAATCGTAGCACCGAACAGAATGTCGTTTGATAAATATAATGAATTCAAGTGGAGCACATGGCACCAAGCAGCATACATGTATTTATATTCTAAGTTAATGAAAAGTCTCAAGGACTGCCTATTCTAGTCTCCTTTGTACTAAAGTTCGAGAAGCAATTCATCAAACAACAAGAGGCCCTTTTCTGCATCGAAATAAAATAAATAATGCAAGCTTGAGTTCCTCTTTCGGGTTTTTATCCTTCTATTGACCATCATCTCTTGGAGAATGTAACTGTTTTCTTGTCTTTCCTTCCTTAAGTTGTTGATAACAAAACTAGGGTACCTGTGTTCGGTATGTTGTAAAAGTGAAACTTATAAAAACACGTAGAGTTTTGAACAAACAAAACAACTTATATTCTTCAGGTTTAGGAGACAAAACTACTTCGTCTAGATTTAGTAAAACATCCTGCTTTAAGTTCATCTAACTATGTTGGTCAAGTTGTATGTGAAACTTCCATAACACGTCAAGTTTGTATCAAACAAAACTTGTTTTCTTCAGCTTTAGGCAACAAAAATGCCACTTCTTTAGATAAAGGAAGAACAACTACTCAGGCTAAGTTTAGGAACAGATCATGGGTTAGGTTAAAACAGTTTTACGGTCAAATGATATGTGAACTGAACACAAAATGACAAAATTCTATAGGTAAGACACAAGAAGTATCGTGCGTAAAAGTCTTCCACCTTTTTTCCTGTCGTAATAATGACTTGTTTGTTGTTCTTGTCCTCTTCTTCCAGTCATCAAAGATGTGAATCGATGATAAACCCGTCTGTGCAGCAGGCTCCGTCTGAACCACTTCTAAGAGCCTGAGAACGCCTCCGTGTCACAGTGAGCATTTTGCGTGAGAGTGACTAACTGATGAACTGACTGACTTCAAAGTGGCTCTTCATCTGACTGATGGAGTGGCTGACATCACACAGAACGGCCCATCATGCATTGCGTGGGAAGGTACTCATCCATACTTGTGTTCATTCACATACCTCTGCAACAGCTGGTTCTTTATAAATAATGCACCGTGTTGTCATGTCCGTGTCACTCTCATGCTTTGCCCACGCACCAGATGAACATAATGGAGCCGCATTGCGTACACGAGCCAATACACAAAGCACACCTCTGCTTATAAACATCAGCACACACACATCAAACCACAGCTCAAACCTCCTGTCTTCATGAAGCTGTATTCTCTGTCTCTTACACCAACTTGCCCACCCACCCACCATTACCATGTGAAGACATAATGGACAATATTGTGACATGAATCCAATTAAAACAATGTCCTCTGAGAAATGAATCGCCATGTCAGCATCTATTCTAATGAACTTAACCCAATAATGTCAGGGCTTTGAATTAAAGACACGGAGGTTTAAATCTCATTATTGAAGGGCACTTCAGACGTGACTTTAATCAAACTATGACTCACAACGTTTTTTATGGCAAATTGCGTCACATACAGCAATCCAGCTGCCTGACGATGCGTGAGACATTACTGAAACGCTCATATACAGCTGTAGGAAGGACGGGAAGACAAAGAGACCGCTGTCAGTGTCAGGGAGTAAACTACATATCATTACATTAGGGGGAAAATGTATTAGCTTGCAATAAGATGTGTGCATTCATAATAATAGTTTAAATTATTGTATTTTTATTTTATTTGTTGTATTTGTTATTCTAATACTACAAACTACTACTGTGTTTTATTGTTTTTTACTTAACATGTAATGAATTCTTTTAATGATTACGATTTTATTTGAATATGTTGTGTCCCTTCAAAATGGTTGAGTCTAGTCATGTTTCATGTTTTTGTTTAGTCAATGTTTGTATTGTCTCCCACTTCCTGTTTTATTTTGACACTCACCTGTTATGTTTCATTCTAGATTCCTTGATTCCAGGGTGTTTCTCAATGTCGAGGAAGGATGCTCCAGAGCCACTATTTCAAGCATACTACGTCATCGAGTGCCGCCGAAGGACTGTTCCAATATCCAGCATACTTGGAATTCTACCGAGGCCGCCGTACTTCGTAGCGAGAAATTTCGAGGCTGCACATGTGTAGACTCCGCGGTCTTAAAATTCCCACAATGCTTTGCGTACGGACCAATTTCCAAATCGTTGGCAGAAATTGCACTCCATTTAAGTCAGGGCCTTGCATATGACGCACACCTGCACACCTGCTAGCCTGTTCCACAATTCTTCGTTTTTCCGAGGCTAGGAAGGATTCTTGCCTCGCTTCTGAAGCAAGTGACTCGGAAGACATATCCTACCAAGAAGCGTCCTTCCCTAAAGCCCCTGTCACACTGTCCCGAAGTTGACACCCAGATGGACACACGAATATGGAATTGTGAATTTCGCACGAAGATGGCCCCGAACCACACACGAAGGCAACATTTACATTACATTTAAGACATACAACTGCAACAAAAGTAACACAAACAATTATGTTACAGTACTATGATACTGTGCTGATATTTTCAGACTCTATTCTTTACTTTCTCCGTCTTTATATGTAGAATATATTATGTTTTCTCCGTCATGTTGTTGTTTCCATAGCAACAACAACTTCCTGTCAACTCGCCTTCAAAATAATATATTATATCCTTTTCAGTTTCACAGAACATAAATTGGGTTATTTTCGTGTTGAATTCGTGTGTCAATTTTGCCCTTCGTAAAGGCCATCGTGAGGGCATCTTGTTATCATCGGTGCCATCGGGCATTCGCCCCGATCAGAGTAAGGGCGAATGCACCGATGATAACACGAAGATGACACGACTTGACAAGATGCCCTCACGAGTGCCTTACGAAGTTGCCGCTCACGAAGTTGCTGCCGGAGCCTGAGAAACTCCACCGGCGGTCATACGATGGCTTAGATGCCCTCACGAATGGCCCGATGTTGCTACGATCACAGCCGAATTTGAACATTTCCTTTATCGTGTGTCCATCGGGTGTCAATTTCGGGACAGTGTGACAGGGGCTTCAGGGACTCGTGAACGCGATTTACTAGATAGTTCCAGGAAATAAAAGTTCCGGGAACTATTCCTGGGAAAAGTACTTGGTGTGAAAGTGCCCATTGGTGCTCTAGGAGGAGATTCGGGTGATAAAGTGTGGGGGGGTTACCTTGGTTGGTGATTGGATAATGGTTACACAAGCCAAAAAAACATTCTGACATCTGTTAGAAATTAAAATCAATGTTTTATGGCATGACTTTGTTTGGACGTACCGTCAGCTTAAAAGCTATTTTATTCTGAAAAAAACCGGAAGTTCTCGCACAATCTTAGTGCCAAGCTTTTATTCTGAAAATCCTTCATGACAACTTCCGGGGCTACCTTCCAGTATTATTAAAGTGGCTATTGAAACCGTTATAAGGTATTAAATCAAAAGTTATGAAAGACATATACCACGCTACTTAATTAAAGTACCCATTTTAACTTTATGCCAGAGACTCCATTGGTCTCCTTATTTTAAGTTTCTCTCCTGGACACGAGGACAAGGAATATCCTAATACATCACAAAGTGGCCAAAATTGGATCAGCTTATTCTCAGGCAGGTTTTTATATAAATTGGATCAGGACAAAAAGGGAGAGGATTTTACACAGAGGGGACACATATTTATGTATAAAAGACATGAAAACGTGGATTTTGCATAACAGGTGACCTTTAATTAAATAATACGATGCAATCTAACACAACACACAGCATACGTGTGACGTTTAGAATCAGTTTCTCTCTGAGCTTCCAATGTCTCGTTCACGTCAGATGGGATGGAGTGTTTACAAATGGTTTTGACACTGCTGACCTTTGAGGGAACGGAGTCAGGGGCCGTTTCTCAAACGCGAGGATGCTTGCTTGGTAGCACATGTCTTCCGGGTCACTTCCTTCAGAAGATAGGCAAGAATCCTTCCTGGCATTCAGAAATCGAAGAGTGGAACAGGCTAGCAAGTGTGCAGGTGTGAGTCATATGAGAGGCCCCGCCTTACATTTTCCGCCACAGATTTGGAGAAATTGGTCCGTGCGCAAAGCATTGTGGGGATTTGAAGGACGCGAAGTCTACCCATGTGAAACCTCGAAATTACCCCCAAACCAAGGATGCGGCCTCGCGGTGGAATTCCAAGTATGCTGGAGATTGGAACAGTCCATCGGCGGCACTCAATGACGTAGTATCCTTGAAATATTGGCTTGGAAGCCAGTTTCCTCGCGATTGAGAAACGGCCACAGACTGCAAAACAGGAAGCTATCATAACAAATTAGCCAGCTGTGTTGCTTTTCTGTAGAATAAACAGAAGGAAAGTGGGGAACAAAACAGATTCAGTTTAGATGTATTTATGTAAAAGGAAATGGCAGTGTTTTTGTCCCTGCCTTCTTTTATATGAAACCGTTTCTCTCAATAGTTGTGTTTGAATGAAAAGTCGATTCATTAATCAGGTCTGTTCAGTTCGAACGACGTTCCCTACACTGCTCCCCGGGCGCCGTTCAAAATGGCAGCCCACTGCTCCTAACACTAGGATGGGTCAAATGCAGAGAAACAATTTCCCCATGGGGATTAATAAAGTATATCAAAATCAAATCTGGATCCAGCGGCGCCTGAAAGCCATTTCTTAGTTAAATGAAGTGGCAACACAGACGTTTTTTTTTGTTTTTTTTATCTCTTTGGAAATGGAAAATCACTCCATTTAAACGTTGCATCTTGGGAGTCAGACGCGGGGTGTGTAACAGTAATGATTTAAAAAACAAATGGTTTAAAACCACACTGTTTTCAAAATCGCTGAACTGATTTATTAAGAATGCGCCACATGTGTCTCCTGAGTGTAGA
>CM070480.1:11485053-11610053 GCA_036324585.1 Champsocephalus esox | reverse complement strand
TTACTGTGACCTGGGCATTCTGATGAGAGATAGATGACTGTGTGCCAGCAGGTTGCCGTTTCAACGAGCGTTGGCTAGCAGAAGACAAATACAAGCCATGGCTAAGACGAGGGTCAAGCCCACGAGTAGCCTCCTGCAAAGTGTGCAACATAACGTTGCGAGAGTCTGCGCTGACGAGCCATGAAAGGTACGCCGCAGTAGAGCATTTTAGATTAGGTTAACGTTGCATGTTACCTTTGTTTAAGATAACGTTAGCAAGATGAATAGCGAACTCGATGAGGGATATTAATAATTGCAGGGGACATGTTGGGTAGTATGTTTCGTGCCTAAACCAAATGTGACTTGCTCTATCGAAATCAGTCACATTGACCCGAAGACACATTTTCGTTTGTATTACTGGTCTGGGGGAAGCTTGCGAGAGTGTGTGTGTGTGTGGTGTGTGTATTGCGTGTGTGTATTTTTGCGTTTGTGTCCCGGGGAAACACTCACAAGAAACACCGGCTGTTGTTATGCTTGCTGTGATGTTACATTACTCCGTTCTCCGCTTGTAATCATGCCGAAGCTTCAAAGTTGTATTTATCATCTGAATTTGCCGAAACAAGTTTAATATTCTGAAAGCCAAGACTTTGTTTATTTGAAAACATGAAAACAAACGGTCTTTTATATAAAATTGAAGTATTATACAAGTAAAACTACATGTTGCTTTAATCCCATGTATGAACACATGAACACAGTCTTCCTTTGAAGATGTCTAAGTCAGGTGTCTTGAGTAGTCAACATGACCTAAAATCATTGGACACATTTGTAGATATTATTTTCCACTTGTTACCATTGTGAGGCTATTTTTATGCACCTCTGCGTGATTTTGTGGCTACAATTCAGACTAATACACTTCCAGAGGTGGAATAAGTACTCAGATATTGTACTTGAGTACAAGTACTCAGATCTTGTACTTGAGTAAAGTAGAAGTACCAGAGTGTAGGAATACTCTGTTACACTAAAAGTCCTGCATTCAAAATGTCCCTCAAGTGAAAGTAGAAAAGTATTCTCATCTAAATATAGTGAAAGACAGTAAAAGTAGTCGTTGTTTGATTGGTCCATTTCAGAATAATATATATGATGTGTTTTATAATTATTGATCATGAAAGTGTTCTCAATGCTGGTGAAGGTGCAGCTAGTCTGAAGTACTTTGTAGACTGCAGGGTAGCTGGTGGAGGTGCAGCTAGTCTGAAGTACTTTGCAGACTGCAAGGTAGCTGGTGAAGGTGCAGCTAGTCTGAAGTACTTTGTAGACTGCAGGGTAGCTGGTGAAGGTGCAGCTAGTCTGAAGTACTTTGTAGACTGCAGGGTAGCTGGTGAAGGTGCAGCTAGTCTGAAGTACTTTGTAGACTGCAGGGTAGCTGGTGAAGGTGCAGCTAGTCTGAAGTACTTTGTAGACTGCAGGGTAGCTGGTGGAGGTGCAGCTAGTCTGAAGTACTTTGTAGACTGCAGGGTAGCTGGTGGATTTACTCCAGGTGGAACTAAAGTCTGATTCAACACTTGGTTAGATTTCACATCATTCATCCACATCTGTGAAGTAACTAAAGGGATTACATACATGTAGTGGAGGGAAAGTACACCATTTACCTCTGACTATAGTAATCAATAATGTATTGAAAAGTTATTTGGCTGATTGTTGTATATCGGCTCAGCCAGGTTATATGGGAGGACCAGTCTACGTACATATCACTCATTTTGGAAATATTAAACTTAGTTTTCTTTTCTTTAATTTGTAATCCTCGTGTAGAAGGCTATCACGAAACACACATGTGGTTGTTTATAGCATAAAGAACATCTGATTTAATGTGAGGTAGGGAAATAATCATTTGAGTATGTGTATATAAATATGTAATTTACAACAGCTGTAAGATGCTTGAAAAGCTTGAAAATGCACCTTGAAAATGCTTGAAAAGTGCTTGAATTTGACTTTGGAAAAGGTGTAAGAACCCTGATGGCTGCTCATTCCCTGGTTCTCAAAAGACTTTGGCTGGCTGTTTAATCTATGTTCACACTGAGACAGTACAACACATAGAGAGAACAGTACACCTATAGTGTAAGTACATACAAGCAGGTCACACAGTATGATCACAAATACATATTTTTTGGATTAAATATGATCTATTCTTATGTAACAAGACATGAAATTATTAAAGGTGGGGTAGGTAAGTTTCAGAAACCGGCTCGAGATACACTTTTTGCTTTATTCCATGGAATGCTCTTAACATCCCGATAGCAATGAATATCTGAAGTGCTTTGACAAAAAAGCCCGGCTAAACGGATTGGTTGTACTTTTTACAGTATTACGGCTTCTACAGATGGATTTATGGATTTTTTGTCAAAGCACTTAAGATATTCATTGCTAGCGGGATGTTAAGAGCATTCAATGGAATATATCAAAAAGTGTATCTCGAGCCGGTTTCTGAAACTTACCTACCCCACCTTTAAGTGTTAATTAAGTCTAAATAACTCAAAATTGGGTACTACTGTCTTATTGGGCCCATATTGAGCAGAGAATTTTAAGACCAAAACTCATGTAGTACAACAACTTTCTTACTTGCAATAAATAAGCACTAATTAGAGGGTTATTGAGGAAAAACTCTCAACTAATGGCCTATTACTTGTATAATCTGGTCATGTAGAATAAGACATTAATAAGTGTTTTATAATGACTAATAAACAGCTAATATACTGCTAATGTGCATGTTAATTATCAACTAGTCGATGGTGAATTTGTGTACCTTAATATAAAGTGTTACCAAAAGTTCTTATTGCAGCTCAAATGTAGCCGTGCTCCGAGCAGCTTCAGGCTTTGTTTTCAAGGCTGTAAACCAGTCAAGGAATGAATTCCTTTAAAGTATGCTCTCTCACAACCAGTACAATGTCCTCCTGTCATAAGCTCTCAAAAACACAAGGGTTGCAGTCGAATAGTCCAACAATCAGCTCCTAACGTCGTCTAACCCTATCGTCTATTCCTTGACCTCTGAGTGAAACGTCACGGGGTTAAGGGATAGTGGATAGGAGAATTCAAAAGGACTTAGGAGAAGAGACTGCGGTACTTTGAGAATCCGACTGCACTTTCACTATCCGACGTGTTTATGATGCGCCAGCGGATGTCATGAATGTGCGTCTGCTGCTGTGGGGGAACTATGGAAACCACAGTTTTCTACAGCGGACTACAACATGGATGTTTAATAAGAACGAGGGACTACTGTAAACTCATCTAGAGACTCTGCACCGTGCTCTGATGCCGTTGCTTTATGCTTTATGAACGTGGACAACAGAGAAACATATTCTTCATGACCAAAGTTGGAATTGAAATAAAAAAGGAAAGTGAAACTTATGCTCGTCGTCACCCTCTCCCTTACATTTACTGATAAATTCAGTAAAAACTAACGTTCATATTTCTCTTTTTGATTATAGTACTGATGAACGTTCAATACAAAGCACTTTGGCAACTTACCACATACGTTTTAAAATGCTTAATAAGCACCGTAACTTTCATGATATTATTTCTCGGTCATCATCGGTTGTTTCCGTGAACGGCCGAATGTTGTGTGACGGCAAATGCTGTGGCTGCAAGGCATTGTGGGCAGCCTTTTCTCTTAGTTTGAAACCGCCTTTCCTATGATCTAGAGAATTCGAACGGCACTTATCATGGCTGCCACTGAGGTACTTCCGGGTCATTTCACTCCGTTTAGGAAGGCAACCCTGCATTGTCTTTCACATACACTAGCATTCTCTCACACACAGACACACTACTATACCCTCAAACATACTACAATTCCTCTCTCACATACACTATCATTCTCTCACACACACACTACTATACCCTCATACATACTACAATTCCTCTCTCACATACACTATCATTCTCTCACACACACACACTACTATACCCTCATACATACAACAATTCCTCTCTCACATACACTATCATTCTTTCTCACACACAAAGTTTTCCATCTTGCATACACTACTAGAGTATAATATTGTAGTATGATGTTGTATGTAAGTGGGAATAATAGTGTTTCTAAGAAAATACAGTTTGGTATGTAAGTCAGTTTGATTTATGGCCCAGACAAAAGTGTGTGAAAGAGAGTATGATTGTGCGTGTAAAAGTGTTTAGCAATATGTATAAAAGAGTTTAAATGTGTATGTGTGAGATTCTGATATTGTTTGTAAGACCAAGTATGAGTTGTGAGCTAGACGGCCTCTCATAATATATTCCTTGTGGATTCATCTTCTTATTATAGACACATGCATTTCCTAACATTCGGTCTATATGCTGTAAAATGTATTATCTTTTCAATTTACACACGGCATCTATTGCCTCTGTTGCTCTCCCTGAGGTTTCTCCCATTTTTTTCCCTTTAACTGTGGGTTTTCTCTGGAAGTTTTTCCTTGTACGATGTGAGGGTCTAAGGACAGAGGGACTAAGGACAGAGGGTCTAAGGACAGAGGGTGTCGTTTTTCTCATACTGATATTCTGAACAATCTGTGCTGTTGTATTTTTATGTATATGTACAGCACTTTGGCTCGACCAAAAATCGTTTATAAATGTGCCATATAAATAAAACTTGATTTGATTTGATGTAGCACAGAGAGAGAACAACTGCTCACCAAAGAGGAAATAATCTGTACCCTCATTACGATATGAAAACACAGCTTCAGTGCATCAGAGCTGAATTTGTTGCAATAAACGACTCAGTAGAAGATGCTATCCAGACACGTTTCCAGCTTCTAATTTGGCCTTGACAAATCATCATGTTCCCCCTTTGGGTTTTGCTAGCAATGAATGCTGATGCTGAATAATTTTAAGGTCCAACACCCTGCTAAAATATGCGGATTCTGCATCTGGAAACGTTCTTCTCTGTCAGTGCTAACATGAGCTAGCAGTCTACCCAATATGAGAGGAGTAATTCAATTAAACTATATACAAGGGTAAATACAATACGAATATGGCAGATTGCTGTATATGGACTTCATTTAGTTTCCGGTTTTTGCAAAGGCACTCATTCACACCCTTTATATTTACAATGTGGGGTTAGTAATCTACAGAGATGGCAAAAGTACACACATCCTTTACTCAAGTAGTGTTGCAGTGACTAGGGACCAATGAAAATGTTGTCATGTTGCCGTTGTTGATGTTTAAAAATACTCTGTAAAAGTAGAAGTACTGACTAAACTTCAGGTATTTGAGTTCAACATATAAGAAGTAGAAAGTACAGGTATTTGAGTTCAACATGTAAGAAGTAGAAATTACAGGTATTTGAGTTCAACATGTGAGAAGTAGAAAGTACAGGTATTTGTGTTCAACATGTAAAAAGTAGAAAGTACAGGTATTTGAGTTCAACATGTAAGAAGTAGAAAGTACAGGTATTTGAGTTCAACATATAAGAAGTAGAAAGTACAGGTATTTGAGTTCAACGTGTGAGAAGTAGAAAGTACAGGTATTTGAGTTCAACATGTGAGAAGTAGAAAGTACAGGTATTTGAGTTCAACATGTAAGAAGTAGAAAGTACAGGTATTTGAGTTCAACATGTAAGAAGTAGAAAGTACAGGTATTTGAGTTCAACATGTAAGAAGTAGAAAGTACAGGTATTTGTGTTCAACATGTAAAAAGTAGAAAGTACAGGTATTTGGGTTCAAAATGTAAGAAGTCAAAGTAGAAAGTCATCGGAGTAGTGGAGTAAAGTACTGATACCAGAACTTAAGTACAGTAACAAAGTACTTGTACTCCACTGCTTCCCACATCTGGTAGTCTATCTCGGCCAAGTTTAAGAATATAATTCAAAGAATACAAACAAATTATAAATAAATCAAACTATTTATATACAAGAAGCAGTAATGTAAAATGTGCAAATTCTTCTACAATATATAACAATTATGTATGTTAAAAAATATACAGCTGTTTAGTCAAACTAATAATGATATTAATGCTGAAAACCAGATTATTGTGTGAAATGTACAGTGTGCCGTGTCTTCTGTCTCTTGTGCTCTGCCTTTGTTCTGATTGTTAAATCTCTGTTATCCTTGTGGGCCTGTAAGCTGTTGAATTACCGCCAAATGTACCAAGTCAAGTTTGGATTGTGGTGCTCAGTCGTGTTTGTTTAGAGATCTCAGTCGTTTCTACAGCAACAATGGGCGACCCAGAATTAGCCGGAAATAAACAATGAGCCATTTTCTGATTTTACAGCACTTCTCGGATTGTGTGTGATACATTTAGAGCTCTATCCCTTTCATCATGAATTATGAAAGCCTCACTCAGGATTTTTTACCAAAACAAGATTTTAACTTTAATTTTTTTTAATCTATTTTTTTCGTTATCTAGTTTTTTCAAATTTAAAAACAATGTATATGTCCACTCAGATGGACAGTATGCGTTAAAGTCTAAACTGAAAACTTGTACATTTGGAAAAAATGATAAATAAAGATGTGCAAACTTAAAATTACAGTAAAATAACTTAAGTATATTGATTTAAAGCCCAAAAAGATATTGCAAATTAAGTATTTTAAAGAAGAACAGTAGCAGTAACAGTATGAAGTTTAGTTGAAATACAGCCAGTGATGCATGAAGCCCACTTTAGTGGACAGGTGAATAATCATGATTTCCTTCAAACATAAAATCAATACTTTGACAATTTATGAATTATTTGATTCCTTTGTTGTTATGTTTTATACCTGCAGGGAGCGCTCTCCATGAAAGGATTGGCAGGATATCGGCAGGTGACTTGGTCCATCTGGCTTTCTGCCGTTCATCTTGGTTTAGAGACATTTATCATGCACTTCTTGCACTGACTTTCCACTGAGTGGCAGTGTATGGGATGATGCAATAGGGTCCTATGTAGTGGCTGATGGTGCAACTATGCAAAAAAAAACATGCATATACAAGAAAACACCTTATATAGCTGTCCACTGTAGTGACTTCTACGCGTGAAAGGGCTAATGTAATAAATGAAGCCATTTCTGTTCAATAGTGATGAAAAAGGGCTGGCACACATTCCCTGAGCCTTACCTCTGAGAGCGAGACTTCCTCCCCCTGTCTCTGCAGCTGAGAGTCACTTCAGCTCTTCCTTTTATCCCAGTCAAACCCCTCATCCTCCCACAAGCTCGCTTTAAACAAAGAACCAGACCAGAGAGAGGCAGACTCAGCCCGTAAAGCTCCTCTGAGTCTCCTCTTATCTGTTACACTCTCCACACTTTTATCCCTGTCTCAGTCATGTCTCTGTTTCTCTTCGATCCCCACCCTACAATTACAGAGACATACATCACTTATTCTGTGCGTGTGTGTGTGTGTGTGTGTGTGTGTGTGTGGTGGTGTGTGTGGTGTGTGTGTGTGTGGTGTGTGTGTGTGTGGTGCGTGGTGTGTGTGTGTGTGTGTGAAATGGAATAGGACGTGTCGACAGCAGGTTTTTCCTTGTGTGCTGCCACCTAATCTCACGCATGATTAGGAGAGCAATAACACGACTGTCTGAGCAGGTTACGAAAATGTGGGGTCCTGTGTGAGTGCGTGTGAGTGTGTGTGTGTGTGTGTGTGTGTGTGTGTGTGTGTGTGTGTACACTTTTATGTCTACAAAACATATATTGAACCACTAACTGTGACATCACAACCAGAGTCTCTCTGTCTTTAACCTGTGCTCCTTTATTTTAAGTGTCCAATGTCCTTTTCCTATTATTTCTTGTTTATCAGTAATTAGAAAACCTTTGCTCGCCTTGCAGCGGGGGAATACACAATGTTACAAGCAGCAAAGATGCAGTGCAGATAAAAGGCAAAAGGGAAAAGGAGTAGACTTACATATTAAATAAAAATGTCCGACCCGTGCAAAAATGCTTCAACGGCGCTATAAACATTTCCATTAGGATAAACGCACTATTCAAAAACGATGTAAATATGAAAAGTCAAATGTGCCAACACTAAAAAACGAGGAAAAATCTTCACCAACTTGTCAACATATGCACAGCGTTTACTAAAAGCACAGCATAAACGAAACGCTGCAAATATGAAAACGCTGCAAGAAGCTCAAAACACAACAGAAACCTGGGGACAATAAAAAGTGACGCACACAGCTGGGATTAAAGCGCTTGTTGACTTTCAGGGATAATAAAATTTGCTAATAAATGATTCTGGAAAATTACCTAAAAAGTTGTATCATCTTATTCCAACAATGTGATCACATGATTCCTTCTTTGTTATTGCAGATCTGCTGTAAGCTAGCTAGCTAATGTTGCTAACCTAGTCATTTCAAATATAGCTACTGCCAAAACACTTAGAACTTTGAAACAGACTAACTCTGCCAAAGGGGGTGCACCACTTTTTAGTTTCAATGCTTTTGCACAACATATTTGTTACAGTGTGTATTGCGTTGCTTAGTTTCGTTTTTTACACCTGCTGCATCAAAAACCTCTGGCTTCACGTCACCTTTGACCTCCATCTGACCGTCCTGATTACTTCCTTTCACTTACATAAACCCCCCTTTTTAAAAGCATGCCCCCAGTGGACTCTTCTCTAAAAAAGCTTGATTGCCCACTATTTGGATAACTAAACACACACACACACACACACACACACACACACACACACAACACACACACACACTCAGGAAAGTGCTCCCTTACTTGACACTTGACAGATGCTAATGGTTTCCACTCAGCCTGCTTTTACCTTAAATTGCTGCTCCCCTCCACCCCTGCTTCCTCTCTATCCCACCACTCATCCTACTGAATGTTCTTCTTCTTTCTTTCACTTCCCGCCTCGGCCCAGTCTGTGACTTCCCCATCGCCCTCCTTTTGACTGTAACAGCTATGATGTACTTTGATGACAAATAAAACAAAATTGAGGGAGCAAAGAGAGCTTTTATGCTCAAGCATCCAGATGCAGGTTTGTGTGTGTGTGTGTGTGTGTGTGTGTGTGTGTGTGTGTGTGTGTGTGGTGTGGGTGTGTGGCCTAGCATTACTATACTTGTGGGGACCTAAATCTGTTTACACAGACACGTGTGGGGACTCGCCTCCCTTATGGGGACACATTGGAGGTCCCCATAAGGGGAATCATTCATTTTAGAGTGAAGACTTGGTTAGGTTTAGGATGAGGGTTAGGGTTAAGGGTAGGCAGGGTTGGGTAGGCATGTGGGTTATGGTTAAGGTTAGGATAAGTCTCCAGGAAATGCATGCAAGTCAATGTAATGTCCCCCGAAGTGATGTATACATGACGTGTGTGTGTGTGGGGGGGGGGAGTGGGGAGGGACTGTCAGAAAGCAAGATAACAGCTCATCTGAAGTTGTGGAGTACAGCGCCCCCCTGTGGTGATGTTTGGCTTGGATTATAAATGGAACAATGGATTGATCTGTAATAATAAGACCATTGTAATAGACATATTATATATATATATATATATATATACAAATATATATATATAGACATTATAATAAGAAACCAACAAAAACTCTGCTTAGTTCAAGTATTTACCGACGATGTGTACCAATAACTAGTTTGCATATATATATTAACAATAGTATTGTTATTTATTTATGTATATTTATTTCTATATATATATACAGTATATATATTGTTTTTTTCCAATTATTTCTTTTTTATATTTCTTATATTTTTATGGTTTTGTGTTTGTTTTGTTGTGTCGATAGTCCATATGCCCTTTGTGTCAACAAAGACTTGCAACAAAACAAACCAAGACATAAAAAGTTCAGATGGTAAATGTAGAAACATATATAAAATAAAGATATACCTTTCTCTTCATTTGCATATTATAGTGGATAGTGATTGGGATGAGAAAAATGAATGTAATATTATATTATGAGAAATAAACAGAATGGCAAAACAACCTTTACAACAGAGAGATGTTGAAGAAACGGTGCAGCTTTAGGCCTAACATTGAGAAACTAGGACAGACATTTATTCATACAGTTGAAGTTACAGGGATAGTGTCCATCAGGAGACATTTCTGTAAGTGTTCCACTTTAGCCGACAGCTAATTATCCACCTTGTCCCTTGGCAGGTGTATTGACAGCTACAGTATGACATCCACATTTAAAAAAGTCTCTTTATACTAAAAGCTGTGCATTGTGCACGGCCTGATTGTGGAACAGCGTATAAAACCAGCAGGGATGCTGCAGGAAACAGTTGTCTGAGGTTTGAATCTGCTTCTGAACTCAGGTGAAATGATGAAACAAGTGTTTTCATTAATAATGTTAATGTATTAATTGTCCAATTTGTTTAGGTTGTTAAAAAAAACAATTGCTGTTGATAACGCTACCACCATTTTAGTGTAGACCAGTGTTTCATATCACGTTTCTAGGACGATGACCCCGACTAACTTTAAGTGACATATTTCATGGATATGTTATAATTATAATATTACATTTTTTGTGAATTTTTTTTCACAGATATGAATGGCATCCTGAGATATTAGCCAACTGTTCACATATTTTATATATTTTTTGAATATCTTAAATCCCCTAAAACAAGAAGGCCTCGAAATCGATGTGAATTTTTTTGGATCTACTTTAATATAATGTGGTTAAATACAGTTTCATTACACAACTGACAAGATAGACAGAACATGGCAAACAAGAAACCTCAGTGAATAAAAAGGTCAGGATTATCAGAATACAAACATGTAACACATTCCTAAAAATGTATTTCTGTTCAATAAAATGACAACATTTTAAGAAAAACGCCTCAAACCTGGAGCCATTTACTGTAATATCGCACCATATCAGGACTGGATATCATGTGCAGTGCTCTGTTCACTGAACCAGACTGACACTGGTGGTAGGTGCACACTGAACACACACACGCACACACACACTGCACACAGCTAGCTCAGTGTTACCTCGAGGCCATGGTGGGTTAATCTGGCTGTAAGTAGGTGGGTGCATGTTTGCAGCTGTAAAACATCACATTACCTGACATACTGTATGTACACATTAATAGTGATTATACAACTCTTACCTTAATTCTGAAATGCCAAAGAGTGTGTAACAACATCAGTTCAGTTTCTTTCTTCACATTTCTCATCTCTCTCCTTTCATTTCCTCTCTTAATTTCACTGTTGCTGTCCATTAAAGGCAACATTCACTTCCTTTTAATTCTGTGCTAAAACAATACTGACAAGCCCATCTGCAATGGAATAGTGTTTGGGTTGCAGTAATCATTGCTGCTGCAAAAGCATCCTTTACTAAAGTGAATTAGTTGTAAGGGATAAGGGATAGAGGCCTCGTTCTGTGTAGAGATGTTTCCTTGCTGGGCTGCAGGTCATAAAAGTAACACAAATAGGAAATGTTGGGTTTATAAGTAATGTAACCACATTTGTCTCATCAGACTGCTGAAACGTCATAGTCAAAATAAACTTTCAAAATCATGCAAAAAATATATTTATGATTGATACTTAAATTGAAATTGTTTTTCATAAAAGGAATCACATCACTATGTTACACTTACGCTTCTATTGGCTAGCGCTCCAACACAGTGTACGTGATAGGCTAAGGGGCGGGACATCTCTAAAGGTTGACCAATCACCACAGAGCCGGCCAGCTAACCAATCAGAGCAGAGTGGGCTCTGGTTTCAGACAGAGGGTGAAATAATACAAATATGAACCTACAAATTAGCATAATAAGGCACGTTTAAATTAAAGTAGCATAATACGATATGTCTTCAAAGTCATATACAAGTAAAAGATCAAAAGTATCAGCATCACATACTTAAAGGTGGGGTAGATAAGTTTGAGAAACCGGCTCGAGATACACTTTTTGTTATATTCCATGGAATGCTCTTAACATCCCGATAGCAATGAATATCTGAAGTGCTTTGACAAAAAATACATTAAAAAATGTCATCTGTGGAAGCCGTAATACTGTAAAAAGCACGACCAATCATTTTAGGCTAAAATGATTGGATGGCCTACCTGCCTGCCTGTCAGCCTTCCATCTGGGCACAAACTTATCTCGTGCCCTCCTTGGTCATGTGCGCGTTCGTGTGTGTTGGAGGAGGGGCTCTGTGAGGAAGTCTGAAGGAAGGGGCAGATTTTTTCCGGCTGCAACCTGATCTCACCAGAATGCGTGACTCCACCACGACTCCTTAACACCACAATGCATGGTGGAGTCACGAACTTTGTTACATTTGCGTGTCGGCACCACGCAAACAACCCCAATGTAAAGTGAATGAGGCTCTTTTGTCGTGGTGCACACACGCATTTCTACAACGTCCCGCAGTGAGCTTTTATTCTATACAACGTTTTTAAAATCTACTTTATAGCTTGTAGTAACTCACGGGAGGCTTCTTTTATTTTATTTGTATTGATCAGGTTGTCCGGCTGCAACCTACTTTCAAATTCTAGCGCACTCGAGCTGGTTTCTCTATTCTTACCGACCATACCTTTCACTTGAATGATTGTATTGTACATCTGGCTACTTTTGCTTTAACTTTTGTTTTCCCTGTGCTTTTAATGCTTTTTGTAAATCACTTTCACTTGCCTTGTGGCTGCCTTGCTGATGCTTCATGCATTCCTATCCTAAATGTTTAAAAAGGCAAAAATGCCTCTACATTGTGTGTGTTTTAAAAATTAAATGATTTCCAAAATAACACATTTCACTGCTCAATAAAGATTAGAAGCCCTTAGAGAAGTTGATTTCCTGATATTGACTGTGGTGGATCCTCTGAGCCTCATCACTCTGTCTCGCTCTGCAGAACAGTTCACATTTGTCTGATGGTGAAAAGAGTGGGGAAACATTTAAAGGGATGTGTTTTTATAAACTCATTCAGGGTTTAGATCAGCCTTTTGAGGTGAAAGTGCGTGTAACAGACCTTAAAGCCTGTTTGTAGCCTTTTTTCTATTCTATTCTATACATTGGTTACACAACAGAAAACAAAAAGCACACAAACAACATAATGACAGGGGTACAATTTACAAACGTATTCACATTCACAATGACAGGTAGTATCAAATATCATTTCATCAGCTGTGCTTTAAAATGATGCAGGGGAACCAAAATGCTAATTTTCAAAATGTTTTGCAGAGTGTTCCAAGCTAGAGGAGCTGCGCACATCAAAGCTTTAGTGCCTAAAACAGTCCTAGCACTTGGTACATGTAATAAAAACACATCCTGGGATCTCAGGCAATAGCTGCTCTGTGAGATCAGAGAGCAGATGTAAGGTGGTAGTTTACCCAGCATGGCTTTATATATGAACACGTAGACTGAGTCTCCGAACAGTAAGTGATGGCGGACTTACCCTGGCATACAGGGTACAGTGATGAGTGAGTGCTTTACAGTTTGTAACAAATCTCAGCGCACTGTGATACGCGGCATTTACCTTGATCATGGTAATGGAAAGGTGTATTCATCACCATAGTCCAGCACAGGTGAAAAGGTCACAGAGACTATAGCATTGTCCTGGCCTCAAGCGAGAAACAGGACTTGTTTCTGAAAAAGAAACCGAGCTTCACCTTCAGCTTTCTAAGCAGATTATTGACCTGAGGTTCAACAGAGAGACAGTCATCAAGCCAGATACCAAGGTATTTACAACAGGCAACCACTTCAAGTACTTTTCCTTGCGTAGCAACAATATCCAAAGTTGTCTCCGGTGTCTTTTTGGCTTTTGAAAATAGCATTACTGTTGTATCCACATTTAAAAGAAGCTTAAGCTCAGAGATGGATAATATTACAAACAGCCTGTAATTTAACAACAGCCTCCTTAATGGAAGGACCTGCACAATACATCATGGTATCATCAGCATAAAAATGAGAGAGCTTGAGGGAGTCGACTGAATATATTTGCAGTTTTTCAGCAACACATCACGGATTCTGCTGCAGGGATTGTTGCTTGAAAAGCCACGGCAGCAGTAAATCTGAAATGACACCTTATAAAGGTCATTCAAAAATAAAAGCGTCCCATGAATGAATTGTGATTCAAGTGCCCTCTGTTAAAGTTCAGCTCACCCACAATCCCTCCCACTCCCAACATGGCTGATAATTCCACTTATCAGCCATGTTGAATTACATCTGTTTAGTACAGTATGCCTTGTCATTTATCACATGGTTGTCACCATGACGAGCTCTTGTCATCATCTTTGTATGTTTGTTTGTTTCTGAAGTGAGATGCTTGAGAATTATTTTAATCTTAGCTCTAGATTTCGTAATTAAATTATCTTCTGCCTGTTGTCATTTTAAGATAAAATAGATATGGTTATAATTTAAAAAAAAACTATTTCATAATAATCAAAGAAGATATATAAAAAAATAGGTTGACCCCACTGGTCACCTAGCACCGTGGATTCATATTTAAAAAATATATAAAATAAAATATTAATACGAATGTTTACATGGAGACAAGATGCTCTGTAATTATTGTTCAATTATTATTTCATGTTTTATTGTTATATATTTGAATTATAACCAAGATGTAGAAGGCAAGACACAAAATATTGTTTCGTGTTTTGAAAACTCAAAAGAAAATATATATAATTGCAGAAAATGATGATGGAGAAAGCATAAAAGCGGAAGCCGTTACCAGCTTCCTTCATCCATGAAAAGATCTCCCACTGACTGTGCTTTTTGAAATGTCATCTTTGCATTTCAATAGAGAGGACTGTCTCACCCCTGCATTGAAGACACTTTTTTATTTTTTATCTTCGCACACCAAACTGTGGATAATAAATACAGGAACTGTTTTTGCCTCTTAGAAACTCAGTGGCAGCTGACTTCAGAGAAAACAACTTCACTTCAGATGATCCAACAGATCCTCAACCATAAGAGCTCACGGGCAACACAAAGAAAAAAGGGAGAGGCGGAACCTGAAGACCCACCTTGATAAGAGAACTGACATATTGCCTTTTCATTTTGACACCAAAAGATTGGGATGTTTTTTCTTTTTGAATACCAGTGAAGAGCAGGCTAGGTTTCTAAAAGTGAAATGTAAAGGGCTGTTTTAATTTTCAAAGAGAAAAAAGCATTTTCATTTTAACTTAATTAAATATTGTTTGTATAAATGGAAAATCCTGTTGAAATCAATTCAATTCAAAACCTTTATTTATCCAGGTGAAATCCCATTGAGATCAATGATCTCTTTTTCAAGGGAGACATAGGGAAATGTTTATATTGCACTTTAATCATCACATTTGATATAATATTTGAATAGTGTGCACTGTACAGCCGGGTCAGACAGCTTTTCCATGTTGATTTTAATATGATCAGATTAGTATGTGAAAATGTAAATGCAAAAGTAGATATTGCCTTAATGGGCTTCAAGACATACACAAAAATACAAAATGCAGGTAAAGGTCAACGGCAACGTTGTCATGATGTTTCATGCTTATACTGAGGCATTTTTGTGTGAGCTTGGTTAAATGAAAGGTACGTTTTTTAAAATGTAAACAAAAACACTTTAATGTCAAGGAAAATATCAAGAGAAAGACAGCTGCAAGAGCAAACACACTCTAAAATAGAGTTTCCCCCTCTTTATATCTCTATAACTTTCCAGCCAACACGTAATAAAGAAAAATAACCTGTTTTTATTTGTTGGGATGTCATTTAAAATATTACATACTCCAAATACAAAATACAGGTGTGTATAAAGCTCAATGTTTGTCATCATGTGTCATGCTTTTACTGAAGAGACATTATTGTGTGAGCTTGGTAAGATAAAATAAGTTATTTAAAACATAAATGGAATTAAACCCTGAATGTTCAGGAAAATATTAAGAGAAATATGTCTGCTGCAATAAAACGTACCTTAACATAGAGTTTAATTTCCCCTCTTTATATCTCTATAACTTCGCAGCCAACACGTTATATTAAACAATTATATATTAAATATAATAGATGTCATTTTAAATATGAAATCGTATATCTATTGAAATTAATATGTCAAATAAACCGCAGGTAGTCTCGTCTCCTGGCGACCGCGGTACCGGAAGTGTGCTTTTATGAAGCCGTTAAAAGCCAGTTGACGTCGGCTAGCTAACGTTAGCTGTCAGCCAGGTTCAGTCATTGTGCATGATGGAGGTGACACGCCAAAGTAAGTAACCAGCCACATTTTGCTCTCATGATTCATAGCACGCTACATACACCTAAACATCGCACAACAGAGGAGTGAACTGATATGTATTTAAAATGGACAAAACTGGTTTCATTCCGTAGCTTTGTGTGCTGCTAGCTAGCAAGCTAGGTAGCTAGCTGCAAGCAAGGCTGCGGGGTTATGTGTGCTTCTGTTTGGCCACCACGCTTCCATTGGTATTCATACACTTTCCCTTCTTTACAGATTTTAAAGACAGCTTAAAGACGGTGTACAGTGCGATAGAAGAGGCTGACTTCCTTGCCATCGATGGAGAATTTTCAGGTAACAGTGAGAGTTGTTAGCATGAACTGCGACTTAAATGGTTACAGCTGTGAACATAAGTGGGAGAAGTACTCAGATCTTGCACTTGAGTAAAAGTATAAGTTCCAGAGTGCAGTAAACAAGTACAAGTCCTGCATTCAAAATGTTACTCAAGTAAAAGTACTTAAGTATTGGCATCAAAATGTACGCATAAGGCATTCATTGCCTCATATGAGAATAATACAACTTGTGTTTTTTTTTATTCAAAGCTTTATTGTCATATGATTTTATATTTATTGATGCATTAATGTTTATCAAAGGTGGAACTAATTGTTATTACTTTGCATGCTGCTGAGTAGCTTGTGAATTTACTCCAGGTATAACTAAAGTTTAATTAAGTGTTGATTATATTTCTCATCAAACTACATCTGCAAAGTAAATACATGTAGTAGAGTAAAAGTAAGAGTAGCAACAATTTGAACTACTCAAGTAAAGTTCAAGTTCCTTAAGTACAGTGCTATCTACTTAGTTTCTTTACACTACTGGCTGTGAATATAAATGGTGTGTTTATGTTCAGGGATAAGTGACGGTCCTAATGTGAGTGCCCTTACCAATGGACTGGACACACCAGAGGAGAGATACACAAAGCTTAAAAAGGTGAGTTGATAGTGCGCACATTGTGATGCCTTTTTTCCCTCCATTTTCTAGTATAATCTCATTTTGATCTCTCTCTCTGTTCGCCAGCACTCCATGGACTTTCTGCTGTTCCAGTTCGGCATATGCACCTTCACGTACGACCAGGCAAAGTCAAAGTGAGTCACAACTGGTTCACAAATACACAACTATAGATCTGACGTTTCTATTTGGGAATAAATTAGAAGCCGAGGCAAACCTAGACTTTGGGGCGCCCCGACAGAAGCAGCCTACTTTGGTGAGGCTCAAGAGCACAGCCTGTGTTTCAACATGGTGGGATGCATCATGCACATATTAAGATTAGAAGCCTCTCCAGCAGGACATATGAGATAACAACTAAACTCGGTGTGTTCTGATGAATGAAATGGCCCAAAGTCATGGTGGAAACGCAAAATTCAGATGGCAGGTAACAATTAAGCATATAAAAATATATTGCAGTAAGTGTTCTCATACATTATGTATCGCTTTAAATGTTTTATTCTCCTGTGAATCAACCTTTTCCATTTAATGTTATCCATATCGACAAACAGACATCCTTTTTTTGTGTTTTGTTTGATAAAAATAACCTGTAAATATGCACGGGACCATTTTAATTTTAAAAACTTGTATGTTTTCCTTCTAGCTAATTAACTGTAAATGGCCTTTTCTGGGAGGTTTAGTGATGAATGTGTAATTTCTAAAATGAGTGGCTTGAGCCATACTTAAGATGGATCCTGTGATGCATATTTTTAAATTCCTTTTAAAATCAAATGACCACTAACAGACCAAGGCTTTGCATAGATAAAATGTAGGGTTTCACAGCTACTTTTTGCCTGTTGATCTTTACCAGGCTGTGCTTTGGCGTCAAGCAGGTTATTTGTATTAATTTGCAGCTGGTTGAATTATTTAACTAACTCTTATTTTCCTGTTTTTCCTTCTCTCTGCAGGTATATCATAAAGCCTTTTAATTTTTATGTATTCCCAAAACCGTTCAACAGGACGTCCCCTGACCTAAAGTTCATCTGTCAGGTGAGGTGGCGATGTTCCTCGTGGTGATTGCATTGCTTCAGTGTGAACTGAGATGAATCCTTTTTTTAAAGGGACTATGGCTTGGATAGTTTTTGGGTTTCAAAGTTGGTCAAATAAAAGATCATATTTGTCATTTCAGAGTTCCAGCATCGACTTCCTGGCCAGTCAGGGGTTTGACTTCAACAAGGTGTTCTGTCATGGTGAGTAAACTGCAGAGTGACTGTAGCTCCATGCCAAGTCTCTGCTTTGTCATTTCCTCGCCTCGATCTTAGCTCGAACCGGGGGTTGTTTTTGTTAAAAAAGCAGAAACACAAAATGTCTCTCATCTTGCAATAGTCTAAATCAGGGGTGGGGAACCTCCGGCCCCCGGGCCGTATACGGCCCGCGAGACCATTTGGTGTGGCCCTCGAGGTAATTTATAAACGCACGCAAAAAAGAAAAAAATTAAGGAAATCTAGACCGCAAAATAATTAAACAAGTGAGTGCCTGTTTTTCCTGGCCAAGGTCATGGTCCTTGAACACAACACAAGGCTAACATGTCATCACGTGGTATATGTCTCCTCTGACAGGGGTGTAGTTCTGACGGCGAGCACCAGAACGCCGCTACGCTCCGGCACTTCCAAAAATTGCAGTACCAGTAGTGTAGGAGCCGTACACATGCTGCAGTTTTTGCGTGGCTGTGTCTTAGTTTGTAAGCTCAGTGGCCATCTGTCATACTGACGGTCAATAACTTGTTGTTATTAGCATCTGGTTAGCTAGCTATGCTAACGAATATAAGAAGCTTTTTCTCCAACCAGTGAGGTAAAGGCACATCTTTATATGATCATTATAGTTATACAAAAATAAGAGAATAAAGTAAACTAAAAAAAAATACTATATGACAGTAAAAAAAAGTTGTT
Source organism: Champsocephalus esox (assembly GCA_036324585.1). Taxonomy (NCBI): domain Eukaryota; kingdom Metazoa; phylum Chordata; class Actinopteri; order Perciformes; family Channichthyidae; genus Champsocephalus; species Champsocephalus esox. The sequence goes on along the minus strand of CM070480.1, from coordinate 11,591,088 downwards.
ATTAATAAACAAGAATACAGTTTGAAAGGGGAGTGATTTGTAAAATATCCATAAAGAAAATCTGCTTCCAGTTCTGTTTCATATGGGTGTTGAGAGATGTATCCATAAATCTACTAATGTTGCTCTCAAAGTGCACCAGATTGATGCTTTGAAAACATTGAAATGGCCCTTGAGAGGAAAACGGTTCCCCACCCCTGGTCTAAATGTTTAAAGCCAACCTAGTCAGTGTTTCCCCTAGGTTTACTGCCTTGGCAGGGTGCTGCTCCCGGAAGAAGAAGAAAAAACACAAACGGGCAGAGCTCGGGGCAATAATGCAGATTTGTTTGACTTGTTTACACTTTGTTGTTCTCCTCCTTTCCTCCGCTCTTGTCTCTGATTGTGAGTGTGTGTGTGGGGGGGGCCTTCAGAAACGGAGCAGAGGGAGAATGTGAATACGCAAAGCAGTGGACACTGAAACATGCACATTGGATAAATAACATGGGTGTTTAGTTTATTTAATAAAAGAGCACATGTTCAATGTGAAAAGTGACCGTAGATGGATTACTTCAGTTGCAATTTGGTGCTATATGTGTGTATGTGTGTGTGTGTGTGTGTATATATATATATAATGAAATACCTGAAATTCAAGGTGTTTTTTTATTTGTGTTTTTTTTTAATAAAAAAACACCTTGAATTTCAGGCGGGGCTCCGTTGGCAGGGCGCCCCGCCAAGACGATGGTAGGGGAAACACTGCTAGTCCTCGAGTAGAGAGACGAATAAACTAAGATGTTTCTCATTTTCAAAGGAATCCCGTACCTAAACAAGGAGGAGGAGACGCAGCTGAGGGAGCAGACGGAGGAGAGGAGGAACCAACAAGCCAACGGTATCAATAATCAATCCTTCACCTCCCCGTCCTCCAAAGGCCCAGCACACGTACCTCAGGAACACAAAGACTACATCAACAGGGTGATGTACGTGTCACGCACGTTTTTTCTGTACAAATGTGTACTTGTATGTTGCATTAACGCTTGTTGGTAACCTTTTTTGCCTTGGTGTGCGTCAATGATGATCACTCATAGTCATATAGTTCTTGAGTGGCTGCTAAGACTAAAAAAAGCTTCCATTTCCCATAGTGCTGGGGGGAAACGATTATTTTGAAAACGATTAATCGGGCGATTATTTGATCGATTAGTCGACTAATCTAATTATTTTTCTGTTCAATTCATAAAAAACGTAATGTAAAAAAAAATGTTCACGATACTGTGTCTCAGGGGATCTTAATATTTAAGAACCTATTAATGTGTTGTACCAGATTAACGGAAATAATCTCAGCTAACTGACGATACAAACCATGACCAAAACACAAGTCTCATAAGAAGCATCTAAATGACCCCTGAGCGAAAAATGCTAATGGACATTGGCACAGAACTCAAGATAAAAGTACCCTTATTACTTATCGTAGCTGCACATACAAGATATCCGATTAAAGCTGAGACTCCACAGATTATGTAGGTATATAGTATCATCACCGAGTGATCCGGACTCGCGACAGGGGAAGCAAATACAGTCATCACAACACGTACCTTTACAGAGCTTATAGGGAGATCGTCTCACCACAGTCAATCTGATCAAAAGACGTGTTCATCGTCGTAGACGATATTCTGAATTCGACGCGTCGCTACAGCACTAATTTTTCATCATGGCTTTTTTTTATCTGACAACTTACATTTTTGATGTGCTATTGTGTTTAATGTCTTGCAAATCTTTACTTTGCACAGTTAGTTCTAGTTCTTTGTTTTGACCTGTTCGAAGCAGCTCCAGATGTGTAAAGCTATAATTTAATACTTTGCATTAAATGATAACACTAGGGGTGTAACGGTACCCGTAACGAAATTATTCGGTCCCTTCGGTTCGGTACACATGTACGAGTGTACCGAACGAATATAACGTTAAACGTAAAAAATTGAGAACGTGAACTTGGAAGTAATCTCAGGTGCTGCGTCGCAGCGTTCAGTGTAATATGCACACATTGTGTTCAACGGGTCATAGAGCTAGCTGGTCATTTCATTGGACGAGAGGCATACTATGAGGGCTGGTCACAAGGGATGCGTTCAAATTTAGAACATTTTGGTTTCGCAGTTACGTACAAGGATGATGGACAAAGACAGGTGGACCGAACCAAAGCTGTTTGTCGGCATTTTTCAACTAACATTGGTTACGCGGCAATACATCAAACTTGCACACATTTGAAAAGACATCACCCGAACGTGAATATCACCGTGTTAGTGCCAGCAGATCTGCCCTTTCGGCAAGCAATGTGGTTAAGTTAATTTTTCTTTAAACAAACGTGAAAATACAATGACAAGCAAGTCATAATGTCAAACTGGCTGCTTAGGTGCTAGTACAGTTCAAATACACAGGTTATTTCAGTTCATCGAAATGCTGCACCTTAATGTTATATTTTGTATTTATTTGAGTGACTACATTATTCACAGTTTAATAATAATTAAAAAATATGTGTTTTGTGTTAATTTTTTCTGCTGAACCGTGACCTAAAAACCGAGGTACGAACCAAAATGTTTGTGAACCGTTACACCCCTAGGTAACACATTTGAAACTACATTGTCCCTTCTTCTGAAAGATAATTGTAAAAAAGGTGTTTTACTTGATCAATGTTATTTTCTATTATAAATTGCTTTACGCACGCTGCATAATGAGACCCTTTTCTGTGTTTTGACCATTTCTACCATTCCCCCCCCAGAGGGAAGGTGGAGGGTCTCTTCACGAGCTCAGAGAAGACTTTGGACCTGGAGCCATGCACTGGGTAATCTAGCAAAACTAACGCTACGTACATGTTCATTTTGTGTTTTTATTTTCATTACTTACATTTTATATTTCCTTAACAGGTTCCAGAGAAAGCTGATCTACCAGACACTGAACTGGAAGTGAGTCACTCAACATTTTTGTAACTATTGTAGATTTTGAGTGTGTTTGAATAAGAGATGTGAGATGTTTTCACAGGTTTCCCAAGGGGCTTCATGTAGAAACTGTGGAAACAGAAAAGGTAAGAATGTGTTTTTTATTTATTCAACCAATTTTGCCATTTTTTGTTTTGTATACAAGGTATTTTTAAAATATTGACTCTTCGTGCGCAGAAGGAACGGTTTATCCAGGTCTGCAAAGTAGATGATGAAGAGAGGAAGAGGAGGGAACAGCAGAAACTGGAGAGGGAGCAGGTAGAAACTGTCGGGAGCATCTTGAACATTAGGATGCAGCCGTTTTACGTCCCATCTCATAATTCTTTACCCCAACAGGAGGAGGTAAACGACGCCGTTGGCTTCTCCAGGGTCATCCACGCCATCTCCAAATCTGTGAGTCGACCTCAAGGGGTTTTTCTGTCAAACTGCACATTTTTATGGGATTAGTTTTTTTGTATTTATTTGAACTATAACTCTTAAAACGGGGGGGTAGCAAGTTCGAGTCCCAGTCGTTGTGTCCCTGGGCAAGATACGTCACCCCAAATTGCTCCTGTGGGGATTGCCCACAGTACTGAATGTATGCAAGTGGCTTTGGATAAACGAATGACATGTAATTTAAAAAATGAGAGTTGACTAATCGGCAGTTCAAATGCATTACTCGTGTTTAATTTCATCATTACTGGTCACTTTTTCTCTAACGGGGAATCTTTCTGTTGCTAAATCAAGTTTTTACACTAAATGTGGAATGAACCCTTTCCATCCGACACGCAGGGTAAACTCGTGGTTGGCCACAACATGCTGTTAGATGTGATGCACACCATCCAGCAGTTCTACCTCCCTCTGCCAGAGGTAAACAACCCGAGCTAGCTGTATATACACTTTCTGTTTTTGCAGGAATGTCAATTATTCATTGTTTGCCAATGCTCTTTCCTTCAGGATCTTCCAGACTTTAAAGAGGTCACAATGTGTGTGTTCCCGAGGTAATATCCCTCTGCTTTGCTTTTATATTGTTGAAATAACAGACACTTTTCTGTACTTTTTTGTTCTTTAACGCTTAAAATGATATTTCCACTTGCAGACTACTGGACACAAAGTTGATGGCGTCCACTCAGCCATTTAAGGTAAATGATCTCAGTCAGTGCTGAAGCAGACGGAAGCACCCATATGTTTTTGGTGATTTGAGAAACCTATATGTATTTAAGCCCTTACATGCTAAACTCGTATTGCACTTGTGGTAACGAGCATTGTCCACATCGAGACGGGTAAAGTTTAACCACACCTCAGAGCGCGTTCTCGCTGCCATCTCCTCCGTGTGTGTTGCTGCATGTAGCAGCTGTGTGTGCGTAAACGGCCCGGCCCCCTCGCAAGCAGCAGGGGAGAGGGGGGAGAGATCTCTCAATAGTCATAGGCGCATTTTGCATTTTTTTCACATATTAGAAACTGAGTTGGCGACACTAAAACTGCAATATAATGTTTATGTAGCAATAATACATATGACATATATTTTTTTTACATGTCTCCAGTACCGATAACAAGACCGATAGCGTTGGAGCTTAACGGTACCACGGTCTTTAATAATTCAGCCCCGCGGCCCGTTTGATACCGGGGCTCGGTACCATTCCCTATCTGTAATGACCAGAGAACCTCCAGGATCTTTGCACAAACGGATTCAGGTGTCAGAGCACCAAGCAAAGAAGTAGCACTAAAGCAATTCAACTGAGGCTATTGTATTACGTCTTTGGTAAAATGTGTAAAAACGAATTAACAAAGTTTATTTGACTTTGTGTTTTAGGAGCTGATCCACAACACATCTCTGGCAGAGTTGGAGAAGCGACTGAAAGAAGGCCCCTTCAAGTCCCCACTAGTCGGCAAGTAAACACGCATACATTTATTTATCTGAACCTCTCTCGACCTACTATAATCCTGTGACACATATTTTTCGTCTTTGAACATTCAGAAACGGCAGAAGGCTTCCACAGCTACGACACGGGCCAGGAGCAGCTCCACGAGGCCGGGTACGACGCCTACATCACCGGCCTGTGTTTCGTGTCCATGGCCAACTACCTGGGTAACGCACGCACACAACCACACTGATCCAGTTTGGGGGGGGGGAAAGGCTGAAGACATGTGGTTTGACTTGTTCTGATCAACTCTCTCTACAGGATCGTTTCTGACTCCGCCCAAACCACACATCTCTGCTCGCTCCAAACTAATCGATCCTTTTTTCAACAAGTAAGGGATGAACTCATGTACTGCATTTTCTGCTTTCTCATATTTCTCTGGTTTTATTAATGGGTATCCCTTTTTGTTCTAGGCTTTTCTTGATGAGGATAATAGATATTCCCTACCTCAACATCACAGGACCAGATTGTGAGTATGTCCCTCATGTTGTGTAAAAATGCACATTTCTGCACCAAGATTTGTGGCAGTATTTTCTAAAAAATATATTAAAATGCAAAGAAAAGCAGCAAACATAGATGACTACTACACCATTTTAGATTACTGTTCTAAAAGGATGCCTTGTGCCTTTTGGTGAAACACAAAATGTTAACATTACTTCAAATTATAGCCCAGGGCTGTGAAAACACAATCAAACGGTTTCCTATTGATTTGTTAGCCTGCCAGGGCAGCACCGACACCCAGCTGCACACGGACACACACCCAGCTGCACACAGACACACAGACACACTTCAAACTAAATAAAATGCACTTAAAGTAAATGCACAAAACCACTCAAAATACACGCAAAAATACTAAACATACACTCATACTTCAATCTCACCGTCATTTGTTGTCTTTCCCCCGTGTTCCTACAGTGACGCCTAAAAGAGACCACGTCCTGTATGTGACCTTCCCTAAAGAATGGAAGACCAGTGACCTCTACCAGCTCTTCAGTGCCTTTGGTAAGAGGTGATGTTTAACCCGATTCCACTGCCCTCACACACGACCCATTGTGTATCACTAACACTCAGCTTCTATGATCCTCCCAGGGAACATCCAGGTTTCCTGGATAGACGACACGTCGGCGTTTGTGTCTCTCAGTCAGACGGATCAGGTACAGATAGGTGAGTTTCATCCTGTTCCGACTGCACTTCGGCCACGACAAATAAAATACAAATCTTCTGTTTGTGGCACTTATAGTTAACAGCTGTTACAGGGTCTCCGCGGGCTCTTAAGAAGTATTCAAAGTTGATAAATCAATTTAGGGAAAATTAAGGCTATTAAAATATTAAACTGCATTTTCCAAGGTATTACATTTTGTAGCTTGTTTTCAATAAGTATATAAATGGTCCAAAGAGGTTGTGTTCTACAGTCTGCCTGAATGTAATCATGGCGTAGGTGTGTAGTGGGATTCTGTGTAGTTTATTGATGGCATCCCATTGGGTTTGACGTCATCTGAACAGGACATCGCGTGCTCACTGCTTGATGGCGCGCGAAGGGCCGTTTACGCCGGTTGTTAAGCAACATCGTTATGGGGAAATGCAAGTCTGTGTCCAAATGGTTGGAAGATAAGAAGGAAGGACAATCAATACTGTATATAGTAAAGCAGGGGTGTCAAACTCAAGGCCCCGTGGCCAAATCATTTTATGTGGCCCCATATGGAAAGGGTCTTAACCTGTTGAACCCCATCGACCTGCCCCTGGGCTGAAAAATGAATCACTTGCAGGAAACGGCGTCTGAGGGCTTCTTAATATTTAATAAACTATGAATGTTTTATATCCATGTAATGGGAAGAAACTCAGCTAACTGATCTTTTTATTTTGTTGCCAAAAAAAACACAAAGCTAATGCTGAGCCTCTGAATTAGCCCCAGAGTGAAAAGATGCTAACGGCGGTTGCACAGAAACTCACTCATAACCAGTGTTGGGCAAGTTACTTCCAAAATGTAATATATTACTTATTACTCTCTTTTGAAAGTAATAAGTTACATTACAAAATTACTGTCTCTGAAATGTAATGAGTTACACTACTTTAGTTACTTTTCTAGTTACTTTCACCAAAATAACCGCAAAAGAATGGCTAGGTATTTTAAACGCTAAAATGTAGTTTAGTGCAGCTCATTATACATCCAGTGAAGGGCGATGTGGTTTAGCATAACAACTGTGTAGGCCCTTAAGGCTACTAACAACTTGTATTACACGGGTTAGTTGAATACTCGATTCTGATTGTAAATTCTTAACATGTGACACGTTGTTAATACAGTAGTACAGACCACTGTCAAGGACTATAATGAAGGTTGCTAAGGAAAGAAAGAGAAAGGAAAAGAGGTTAAAAGACGGAGCGCTGGACGTCAGATAAATCCCCAGAAGAAGGCAGACGGGAAGTAAACACTAACGGGACACGGAATGGGCTCTGCAGTGTGTTTAGTATATGGCCGTGTACAGGCCCGGTTCCAGAACAAAATGACTCGGGGTGCTTCTGAGGTTACAGGGGGGGCAGCAGTAGCAGGTTTACATGAGCAATAGTGGCCGGCAACAGCAATGAAAAATAGCATTGATGGTCCCCAATGAACAGATTATGGCATTTGTTATGTTTTGAAACCAAGCAAGTGAGAACATTTCAAGTGAGTTAAAAGTGCAATCCTGAAATATTTCAAACAGTCCAAAGTGGACTGTGGCAAAGAAAAGCACAAAAGCTTCAAAACTGTGCTGATAAAAGAAATGAGAACATAATTGTAAATCAAGGCACATATTATTCTAACCAGCTCATGGTTTGAAATGGCAAACATTGAAAACCAAAAGTATTATTAAAACCATGTAGCCTACTAAACATCACCTTGGTCCCATCATACACTCTGGGAAGAGAATATTTACTGTCCTTGAAAACTGGTATCACATCATCATCATGTGAGGTTGAATTTGTGACCTGGAGATCATTTCAGCTGCAACATTAGCTTGTTGATAAGCTTGGGATATGAGATCTTTGTGTAGCCATTCGTGGTGAAGGCATCTGTGCTATTGTATGCATTATTTTTGACCCAACATTTCTACAGGCATGGCAGAATATGGCCCCATTTTCACATATTCTAGCCCTTGTCTATTTGTATACCACGAGCTGCAAAATGACCACCTAACCCCACTGTACAGGCGGGTACTTGTTTAGATATACCTGGGCAGGCTCTGTTTTGCCGTGGTATCCTGGCTGGCACCTGCGGGCCGCAGAGGGGCGGCGTAGTTTCGGGCAACGAAGAGTGCTGCTCCGGGGTTGAGGGCGGTGAGTCAGGCGGGAGTAAGCTAGTGTCCACAGCGGAGGGTAACGTGATGTCCCCATCTGACCAGTTGCTACGGTCTGCAGTAGATGCAGTGTTGCTGGCGTTTAGTGATGGTTGCTTTAACCATTTTCGTATAAATGATTATCCACAGATGTATGTCACTGCTGTGGAAGCACTTTGGAAATGATGCACGCGCAGCGGAGCAGGTCACGCGCACCTGACACAATTTGTTGTTAGTCTTTTTCGCTCCGTTCTCTTTTTTGAATAGAGGGTGCCTGAAGAGTAAACGCCAGGTTTACTAATCTACCTGCACAATTTGTCTGGTGTCGGAATGTCTCGCTATGTTAGTACATTGTTAAAAAACAAAACGCCATTTAATTTGGGTTAAAATGTGTTGTTACTGAGCATTGTAACGGGTAATATATTACCCACATTTCATTAGTAAGGAGTTACATTAGTTCGTTACAGCCAAAAGTAATATATTACTGTAACTCCGTTACTTTTGTAACGCGTTACACCCAACACTGCTCATAACACCCTTATTACTTATTGTAACTGCGCATCCAACATATCGAATAGCATCGTGAGAAGACACAGAAGCGATAGGTATCTAGACCATCACTCCATGATAAAAACTCACGACTTTATAAACAAAAACAGACATCACAACAAAAGTTGTCTTCAATGGCGTTAAAACGCTGCTGAAGTTAATCCAATGCGTGATTTCTGATAATCCAGCAGCAATAAACCTACTTTTAAGATTTCAGAGCGTGAGACAGGTTTCGCTTCAGGCAAACTGCATGCGCATAGCCCCACTTCACAATGGTAACATTGCTGTGTATGTGAACATTTCCCTTCGATTCTATTGGCTCTAAAGGTTAAAAAGAGATGTCAATCACCAAAATCGACCAATGGGTTCCAGAGAAACGGCTAACGCCCATTTCCACCCAAATCACCTCAGAGGTGGAGTTTTTTTTTGTGGCTAAACCTCTCTAAAAAGGTCAAATATTACTTGTTTTGCATCAATCTTGATACAGGGTACTTATTATATGTTGCAATTTGGATTACTAAAGCTATTGGTCTACTAACCCAGTGGTTCTCAAACTTTTTCTGTCAGGCCCCCCCCTTTGGAGAAAAAAAACTCGATTTATTTTTAAATATTGACGTTAAAAGCATCAATCTGGTGCACTTTGAGAGCAACATGAAGAGATCTATGGATACATCTCTCAACACCCATATGAAACGGAACTGTAAACAGATTTACTTTTTCTTTATGGATATTTTACAAATCACCCTTTTACCTGTATTCCTTTTTTACTGTCATATAGTATTTCATTTATTCTCTTATTTTTTTTATAGCTATAATGATCATATAAACGTGTGCCTCGGAAATAATTGTTTACATTAATGGTGACCAAAACGTTTGAGACCCACTGAGATAACACCGAGAGAGTCCTTTAGCTCACTGAGTCTCTCAGTCTGACCGGAGAGGACTCTCCTCCACTTTGTTATTGAAAAACCTCCTTATATCCGTTAGCGTAGCTCGCAAGCACCGGAAGCTAACATCAACGATCTCCGGTACCGGTGTGCTATTTCTCGCTCGCGCACACACACAAAATGGCTCGTTCCACACACACACACACAGCTGAGCTTTAATGAAAAACAGAGACCCAGACGTAATGGTACTGCATCATATTATTTTCGAATCAATAATTTTTCAAATTATGATTTTTTTTTCAACTATTTTTCCTCCTTGTCTCTCACGCCCCCTCCTGTCATGCCTGTGTGCCCCCCACTTTGGGAACCACTGTACTAACCCATCATTCAAGGGTAGTTTTCACTAGAAGTAAAAAATAATTTTTGGACGGACACTATAATTTACAGTTTTTTTTTACCATGTTCAATCTGAATTTTCTTTTAAAATAAAAAACATCTATATTGATTTTGACTTTTCTACATCCAACTCACAGGTTTATCATTACTTTGAGAAAAAGATTATTAATTTTCCCCTTTTTAGAAGTGTAGTTATGGTCATTGGTTCTGGAAATGTCATTTTCGAGTCTGAGACCGGAAAAACAGGCTTGGGGTCTAACAGGTTAAAAGGTATTAAATTTGACATCAGGATTCCTGTATATTCCCTGTGTTATAGGTAACGGCTGTTGTGTCACTTATAGGTAACGGCTGTTGTGTCACTTATAGGTAACGGCTGTTGTGTCACTTATAGGTAACGGCTGTTGTGTCACTTATAGGTAACGGCTGTTGTGTCACTTATAGGTAACGGCTGTTGTGTCACTTATAGGTAACGGCTGTTGTGTCACTTATAGGTAACGGCTGTTGTGTCACTTATAGGTAACGGCTGTTGTGTCACTTATAGGTAACGGCTGTTGTGTCACTTATAGGTAACGGCTGTTGTGTCACTTATAGGTAACGGCTGTTGTGTCACTTATAGGTAACGGCTGTTGTGTCACTTATAGGTAACGGCTGTTGTGTCACTTATAGGTAACGGCTGTTGTGTCACTTATAGGTAACGGCTGTTGTGTCACTTATAGGTAACGGCTGTTGTGTCACTTATAGGTAACGGCTGTTGTGTCACTTATAGGTAACGGCTGTTGTGTCACTTATAGGTAACAGCTTTCGAAGACAACACAAGGGTTAAAGTGGCTAATTGATTGTACTTGCAGGGTTTTAGTTGTACACCGTACAATGCCCTTATTGTATGCCACTTAAAAGCCTAAATCTAATAAAAAGTGAAATGCACACACCGGAATTGTTAAATGTTGATGCAATGATCTGGTCCCGCAGCAATGAACACCAGCCGCTACGCAGAGAGCTACAGGATCCAGACGTACGCAGAGTACATCAAGGGGAGGCAGATCAAGGAGAAGGTGGAACAGACTCCCAAAAGTTGGGGAGAGGACAGCTGGACCAAACCAAACTACACCCCCGCTACCTCTGCTGGGTTTGGATACCCCAGGTACACCCATGCGGTTTCAACAGCACATTCAGTGCCTTTACCGTGGAAGTATCTGCAGTCTTAATGTATATTGATGGCTTTTTTATGGTGTTTCTACTCCAGGAAGCGCAGCGCCAGCCCCGCTCTGGGAGAGCCGCGGACCGGAGACGCCGCCATGACGGACGGCTGGAGGGACTACGCCTACCCCGACAGCACGGGCAGCAAGAAGATGAAGACTGATGGTGGGTGACGCACGCTTCCTGCTGCAGTTTGGTAACATGAAGCCGGTTTCCCAGAAAAGTTTTAAAAAAATGTTTACCAATTTTGCAACATTTATAAAGGTTACGTTTATTTGAGTAAATACCTTTTACAAAGAGTGCCCATGGGTGCTTGAATCCTTGAAAATGTTACACTTAAAGGGGTAAAGATCAAGGCTTCTGATGTGTTAAATGTGTACAGAAAAAGGCAGTGCACTTGATGTCGACGTTTGAATTTAAACAATATTTATTTTGTCTAACGTTAGATAATGGGCTTCATCCTGCTGTTTGCCCATGTTTCTCTTTGTTTGTATGCCACCTGCCTATAAAGTATAAAAGTAATTAACCTTGATCTGTCTCAAACTATGCTGTGTTGTGTCCTTTGAACTTAATGTGAAAGTGTGACGTCACGGCGCTGCCTACACTGCGTTACTATAGTTACTGCCCCAGCTACTAAACTGTAATGGAAACGCAGCATAAAGTGAGCCTGGACTACCAAGGCCGTACTATGCCGTACTATGCCGTACTATGCCGTACTATGCCCTGCAGTGGGAATGTGCCCTAAATGTGTATCATGTCCTGGTATTGTAAATGAAGGCTCTCATGCAGTGGTGGTTGTTGTTGTGATTTTTAGACAAAAGTGGAAACGCAAACGCCATCGAGAGCAAGACCTCAGAAGGATGGCTAAAGACGGGGTAAGTGAAGTTGGGGTTAATCATTTAAAGTGTTAATGTTCTGTTTGTGGTGATTAAAGTCTCTTAATGGTTGCTGCGCCCTGCAGAGATGCATCAGACTCAGCGGGGTCGAGTCCAATCCCGGAGGAGGGAGGGGAGGAGGAGGAAGAAGAACAGGAACAGGAAAAGGAGGGGGAGGAAGAAGGAAGTCCTGAAGGCAACGATACTGAAGGGACGGTCACCTGGCAACAAGCCCCAACGAAGAAAGGGCAAAAGAACAAGAACAAGTCTAAAGGTGAGCCTGAGGGGCTTCACACTGAATCAGGCTGACTCTAAACCCTTTCCTCATAACTTCAGATCGATTCTACAAAGTCTGGCTTGCCTGGAACAAAAACGTATAAACATATTTTGGTCTCTTTGCGATAGCGGCACTAGAAAGAAAAAGAACTTGGTGCGAGCTGACATTTTGAACACTTATTTCAACCGTAGTTTAAACGGGTACGGTCGAGAAGAATGTCACTTTGTGTTCACAACCGTTTTCCTTCTTCTGCCACAACGACGGGATTGATTGTGTCTTTTTATAGCTTTCTTAAATGTGTTTCTTATATCGATGTGGCACTCTTTATCATCCATTTGTATAGAGAGAATAGATATTTGTGGATTGTTTGAAACCTGTTGACGTGATTACAAAAACATTCTTCATAAATCTGAAACATGAAAGATAATTGTATTTCGGAGCTAAAAGTTTTCAATTGCATATTAAGCCAACACAATGGGAATGGAAACTCAGCCAAAATTCTTCAAAAGCTTTAATGTTATCTTGCAATTTTTGGATGCTGTAAGTATATTTATTTGTTCAACCTTCTGTGCCTCTTATGTTAGGGACTGAATCCTCGATGTCGCTGTTTGACGTCCCGGAGGTGTGGTAGCGAGAGGAGAAGTCCCACATGGAGCTCTGGCTCACAGCACTTGGGTCGCTCTCCTGACACGCTGTTCACCACCAGGAGCGGTCCCCCCCCCCACCCCCACATTAATTATTTGACTCGACAGCTGCGGACAGCGTGTCCAAAGCCAGCAGCCGAGCTTCTGACTGGACGATTGACGGATTGAACACAAGCCATAACCCAACAGCTGCCATATTTCCATCTTCTACCAGAGGAGCAGGAAACTCTCCTCACTATAATCCTAAAAGCTCCAGGAATGATCATTTATTCAGACTGGACTCTGCCACGCTGTCTCTACGAAACCTGTTTTTAACCACAGTCGCCTCCTTCAGTCTTATATTTTGTGAGTTGTGCATGTGAGGATTTAAAACGCCACGTCAGGTCCTGTAGTTTACACCGTCTGGGTTATTTACTGTTTTAAAGCTGTCTTCTATTTTGTTCCCTTTTTTTTTAAAGAAAAAACAACAAGTTCTGTCAACTACCCCAGTTTTATTCAAACATATATATATATATATATGCTTATCAATGTGATGTGTATTGTTGGCGGCACTTTGACCTTTGTCAAGAGGTGCTTGTTTTGTACAGAATTGTTCTTTACCTTTATTTTTTTGTTTGTTTTGTAAACGTGTCAACCTGCAACAATGTCAAAGTATGTTCCGGTGTAAACGTTAATGAGACGTATACATTTTTGTAAAACAAAGTTTAAAAGTACTTAAAATATTTCCTAAAAAGGGAGATAATTAAAGGCTGTTTCTTAGTAACTCTGTTTTCTGTCTTTTCTCGTCCCACACACAGAGCACGTCTCTAATGCACCAGATAGGAAATATTTTAACACCTACTCGCGTTAAACGTCGGGAGTTACAATAATCTAATGTAAAAATGTCCTTCCAATTTTTCACTCCACAGACTTTTTTGTATCATAGCAATTACCTGGCGCCATGGAAAGCTGTAAGCTAAGAAGTTCTAAAGCAGCGGTTCCCAACCTGTGGGCCGTGGCCCCCCTAGTGGTCCGTGAAGGCATTGCAAGTGGGCTGCAACATTTTTATTTTTGTGTACAGGCTAAAGACACGAACATGGACCTAACAATATAGGAGATGACATTCCCACCTCAGACAAAAACGGAAAAAATAAAGATTCAGTCGGGAGGATCACTTCAACGTTTCACCAACCAGTTAAACAACATGGCAAGCATATTTATTGATCCTTTAATCCCACTCTTCGTTAGAGCTCATTATTTCCCATTTCATGGCGTGTTGAGCCTTTGATTTTTTTGTGGCAATTTTTTAATTGTATTTTTAATCTACTCGCACTCCTTAAATTAAGATTACTCCTTGATTGACTTTAAAAAATATGTATTTTAGCCAAAAGAATAGTTGTATTTATTAACTGTGTGTTCATCTAAAAGCCCAAATAAAATATTAAAGGGTGTAAATTCAATATTTGCCAACAAATAATTTGCAAAACATGATTTGTGTGGAAACAGATTTGTATTTGTTATTTGAACCTCCTTTCTCTTTCTCGATCCTCCTTAGCAGCGGTCAATGACCGTCTGATCTACTGGATTCACAACGTGTGACATGTTCTGAATTGACATTCGGAACTTTATTTAGCCTCCGTATTGCTTACGGTTGAATGTGGGCCCTGAGTTGAGAGAGGTTGGGAACCGCTGTTCTAGAGAAACCATTTAAATATCTTCAGTACTTTTAAGTAATTAATGAATAGATTGATATTTAAGTGTCCAACACTGTCTGGGAACAGAACTAAACCTGGTGGGCCTCGAATGTTTTAAAAACCATTGCTTTTACATTTTGTAATTGTCTATAAGGTCAGCTATCCCAAATGAGTTGTGCACGGATGTATTTTCATACAAAGGCCCTTAAACTGCAGAAATGTTGACATGCCATAATAGGAAAATGAAATAATAATACATGATATTTATATGGTGCTTTACAAGCAAATTAATGTAAAATGATAGAGTTGAACTGCTTCTTATTCAGCATCCTGGTATTAAACATGCTGGGACACTTTGATGACAGCCATTGTTAATGATAAAAATAACTCTTAATGTCTGTTGTGAAAAAGACCAACACGTCTTAAAGCAAAATATACTTAGCAAATACCAATGCAGTCAAGATGTCTGATTTCTTCAAGGTTCAAAATGCACATACAAATATAAACCTGAAAATGTAAATAATAAGGCCCCTTTAAATGTTCCTTTTATATAAGAACAAATAAAATATGTATGGTTCAGAAATGTGTAGCTCAGTGGCTGCTGGTGAAAAATATTTTTGGTGGGGCTATGGAAATAGGGACCAAACCATACTAAGGCGGTCCGGGGGGATCCTCCCCCGGAAGACATTTTTGTGAAATGACCCCTTCAATTATCTGGTGATGTTGGAGGGTACAAATCAAAAATGAGATAATCCATAATCTTCAGTGTGGTTGGCTATGAATCTTCCAAAACTGTGAGGGTAATGATACACGCTGCGGCCAGGCAAGAAACATGTAACTTTAGATATTGTAAAACAATTTTAAACGAGATTTTATTGTAGATTATACATTTTACTGATACCAATTATATAATATTAACTTGTTCATTAAAAAAATGTTTTTTAAATTTTTAATGACAAACATGTGGGAAGAGGGTGGGCGGCGCCCCTATGGGCCGACCGCCACTGCTCACAGGCCTGTACTACGAAGCCGGATTTTCGCTTAGCGAGCTAACTTCAGGGAAAACTCTAGGTTTCCGGTACTACGACGCCTGTTCACTTCTTAGCGGGCTAGATCTCCATGGTAACTTATGCTGAACGGCTAACCTCAGTGAAAGCACCGCCTGCTGACCAATCAGAGCTCAGTGTGCGGAGTTTAAAGCGAACAAGTAATATTACAGGAGAAAGGAAATACAGAAAAACTGCCGTTGCAGGAAAGACGGCCGGCAAAAATCACCGACTGTGTGAACGTGAACATTAATAGAATACCACCTCCATCTTCAGAGCAATCTGACTATTATAACATTAGCGTTAAGAAAGCTTACTTAATTATCTGCCACAACAAAAGTAACCGGATCAGAGTAACATTACGTACAGTCCGCGGCACTGAGTGCAGACGTCGATGTGTCCGATTACCATTCATATCACGTCATAATGTATCATATCTCCTTATCTGAGTCAGCTGAGCCGTATCTGGCCGTGCAACACTCAGTGTCACATACTGTATGCAGAAGTATTATTTTAAGCAACACATTAAGTTGAGGAAACACTCGAGTCAAATGTAATTAAAGTCAGATCCACTCGTGTCTTAGTGATATCATAAATCTGTTAATGTGCGCATTCGAACACGCTGTCAGTCCGCTTGTCCATGTTAGTCATTGGTCAAATGTTGCTAACCCCGCCCCTTTAATGTGAACGCACACTCAGCCGGACAGAGAAACCCTGGCTTGAGTTAGCGAGTTGATAACCAGCGTCGTAGGACCGCTTAGCGAGAGCGCGTTTGTTTTGGGTTAGTTAAACCGGGTAACTCAAACATATCCAGGGTCTGTTGAAGTGGATTCGTAGTACAGGCCTCAGAGGTAAAAGGGGGCTTGCAGCAAAGCTTTATTTCCGTATGCTCTAAAAAGACTCATATTCATTGCTTTCACTTCACAAGATAAGGCATCATTGCACTGGAATATATTATCATAGTCCCGGTGTATTTTAATTCCCACAGAGGTGTCAGTTCTCCTTAAGACTCCTGCGTGACCTCCATAAGACACAGACCAGGGAGGAGACCGTGATCACTAGGGAGGAGAAGAGAAGATTAGAAACGTTTAGAAATATTTGATTTAATAGCAGATTTATTTGAGACTGTCAGAGTCCTTACCTCGTGTGTCCGAGCAGCACGACCACAGACAAGGTGCCTTCTGGGAGATATCTGAACAGCTTCTGTAGCCGGTGGTCCAACTTCCCCATCAGGAGATCCATTTCCTCGTCCTGCATAGATCACACATTGGAGTCATGTGTTCAAAGGTCTATTAACTATCTGAAAGTACTCACTATGTTGAGTTATGGGCACGCTGTTTTTTCACATTGTGCTTAAATTCCAAAGAGCCCAAAAGCATCATCACTTCACCTCTGTGGTTTACAGAATACACTTTCAGAGTCTTTGTTATCATGTTAAGGCGCAAAAGTCAAATGTATTGTCACAAAGGCTCAATTTAGTCTCTGATGATATTTTCTTGACTCAAATAAATGCCAGAGCTTTGACTGTGCCTTCAATCTTAAAGGCTGTTCTGCCTCAGGGATGTGATGGCTTCTCCCAGTACAGCTTCGAGCTGTCGTCTTGGGTTTCCTTTTCATAACCATAGACTCTTTATGGTTTACACTAAATGCTGTTGTGCTCACACCAGCAAACCACCTTTCTGGAGAGATAGAAAATAAACTTATTCTTTGAGGCTTTTCCACTAAAAAGACGATACAATAGAAAAAGCAATGGCAGCCATCTTTAAAATCAGACGTTTGTTAGAATCTTCTCTTCACTTCGGTTATTTTTCATTTCCTCGCTCCTCGGTCTCTGTATCACCGGAAGTTGATTTGTCTGCGCCATCTTGAGTAGCGTCCTACTGCCCTTATTTTTGCCGGAGGATCCAGGAGTGATAACGGAGGAGCGATAATCGAGGAACTACCTCCGGTGAAATCCTCAGACACTCGCCCCGCCCCCTTACTGTGTATCGCTCACTGATTGGACGATGCAGCGCATGCACTGATCTGGCTGCTGTCAGACGATCAGCTGTGCGGCGTCATCACAAATGGACGCCGCGTCACGTGACGCTCCGGAGGAAACAACGTCCCATTTCCCTGCTTCTCGTGGTTCCCTTGCGTCTCTCCGTGCTTCCCTGGTGGGAGGGACTAAACGCCGGGAAACCACGCAAGTGAGGGACGCAAGGATTTAATTTAACGAAGTGAGATGCACCTTTAGTCAGACTTTGATCTATATTCATCTGTCCAAGTCGGGCTCAGCTACACCGCAATGTGTTGGCATGTCAAAAAAAAGAAAGTTGATAAGTTACGATATATTTAAAGCGTACAATACAACCATCTTTACCTGAGAGCTTATGTGCATGTGGCTCCTCTCCTCTGAGGTGGTCGGTGTTGTTACTGCCGTCCAGGAGGGAAGGTGGTGAGGAGTTAGTGAAGGACAGACGAGGTAGTTGTCCTTCCTGAGATCTTCAGAGGAGCTGAGAGCTGCACGTTTCCCCTCTGAGCTTTCAAACCCTGCCAACCAGAGACGTATATGTTAGAGACGCACAGAAAGTTAGTTTGACTCTGTTCCTAATGAATAATATCGTGGTTTACTCACTTATGATTGCATGTCTGGCATGTTTTCCAGATTGTTGCAGCAGGGCGACTCTCTCCACTGAACCAAAGAGACCAAACGTCTCTCTGACCGTCTCCTCAGACAGCTTAGATTTCGTCTTTGGTTGCGAATGTTGACCGTTTGCTTTTTTAACAGAAGCAACATCTGAACATTTGGCATTTAACGTATGTCCATTGACTCTTTCAGAAATGTGTACGCCGTCAGCCATACTGGGGTTTAGTTTAACAGCATAGAGGTGAGTGTTGTTGTCACACATCAAAGCATCCAGAGTCAGATCAGCGTCCAGCATCGACTCGTAGACAGGACGCTGGACCTGGAGAAGGGACAAATAAGATAAGTTGTTGTTGAACAATGAGCAGTCTACAGAGTTTGGGAATAAGTTAAAGAAAGAGTAACATCATATTCAACTTGAATTATTAAGCACTGTTCTTAACAGTGTTTCAAAGGACAATACGATAGGAAACAGTGCTTTGCCCCTATGCATTTTTCATATTTGATTGCATTAAAACCTGTAATTTAGGTAGATTTTAGTTAATGGACCCACACAAAATAGTCCAAATGGGTTAAGTTAAGAAAAATAAGCTTGTTTCAAAAGATAAATAAAGAATACAAACTGTACAAGCTGTATGTACAGGTGGCTCTACAACAGAGGTTGCGCTGCCCACCATTTTGACTGACAGGATCGTAACATTTCCGTCACAATCCATTATTACCCGTCGGTCTGTACACAACTCTGACAGGGGGTTGATTTGCTTTCAATGATTTGCAGTAGCGTGGCGTGGGAAAAACATTAGGGGAAGTCAGTAATACGTCCTTTCTTTTGGGTCGGGGGTGTGGTGGTCAATGTAATAACGTAACCAGATGAGTGATTACAGCACCCGGTATCATTTTACACACATTTGTATCATACAGATGCAGGACTTACACACGCCTGTTATCTAACGCAGGGGTTCCCAAACTTTGCCATGCCAAGGACCCCCATATAGCATTATCCTCTGGCGGGGACCCCCCTGTTGCAATTCTTTTTTAAATGATGAGTACATTATGATGGAAAATATGACAGCTTAATACATTTTCTTAATATATATTTGTATTAATAATTAATAATCAGTTATTCTTCTAAAAAATGTTTGTATTTATCTTTTGTTTGTCATTTCATTACATGCATTGTGTCTTCTGTTATAAACATTCTTAACACAATATTAAACAGTAATATCAACAGTAAACATATTTTTAAAGCATTTTTAAAGTGATTTCTGTCTTTATAATATTAAATAATTTTTAACAGTAATATGTAATATATTTTTTGCATTTTTGAAAGCTACTTATGCCTTAATAATATTATATATAATATTCAACAGTAATATTAACAATAAACATATTTATACTTATAAACATCAATATTTGGAACATCAGTGCTCTCATCCAGCTGCAGAGCGAAATATTTACGAGCTCTCGCTTGCTCCAAAAGCTGAGCAGAAACTCAGTTTCACTCTCAGTAGCGGCAGGTGGATTCTGATTGGCTTGAAGGGCGGTTGTGTGATTTAAAAAATATATATAAATAAAAATATTAAAAGATTGGCATCAAAGGATACATAGATTGATAGATATGCAGTTATTAATAACATCAACAAAAAAAAATGTAACTTTAAAAAAAATAAAATTTTCCTCAAACTTTGCGTGACCCCCATGACGGCCCCCCGGGGGGCGGGGCCCCCACTTTGAAAAACACTGATCTAACCGACAGGTCTGCAACGCACTCTCCAGCTGAAACTCTAATAAGCACTCATTCACAAACTAAATCAGGAGACCTTTAACGTTTTACGTCCGATTCGCTCCTGTTTTCCTCGCTGTACACAGCTCCACTTTGGGCATCGGCCTGTCATCAGATTGTATTTGTTGTTGCTGCTGTAGCGGAAGTTTAGTACAATTGTTTTTGATTAAATCCTCCAAATCTCCAACCTCCATAATTGCACTTGCTTCAGTCGCTTGCTACTTTCTAACGGTGGAGAGAATGGTGCAGTGAGGCTATCTATCTATCTATCGATTAGATTTATGATTAGAAAATTATAAAAGTAGGGAAGACATGTGGATATTATCCGACTGAACAAAACGTGCATTTATCTAACAGGTTCGTTTTCCATTGACCTTATTTCGAGCTATTTTCAAAAATCCTATGGAGAAATCCCAGCCGCCTCTGGCTTCCCTTGGCATGGCCCTGACTAATCACAGGTTGGCAGGGGCATGACATGAGCCTTGTCTGATTGGTCAACCCCTCCATTTTTTTTCACCAAGGGAAGCCAATTTCGGCTGGCCTCCTTTCGCAACAGAGAGTGCAATCTACTGTTTCACCATAACATCTAGGGGGGCGCTGTTTCACTCTTTGTAAAATACTCAATGAGAATGGGGGAGAGACGGGCCGGCAGCAACACACAACAAAGAATTTCCTAAACTAAACGAAGTGTTTTCATTTATTTATTAAAATTATAACTACAATTTGAAAAAGCAGGGGAAGTGGGAGGAATGTTGTGTACATCGAATAATAAAATCTCTCCAAAAGTCACCTTAAATGTTTTAATGCAGTAGGATACAGAAAAGACCAAAAGGGAGAATACTTTAGCAAGGCAGTGCAAAGCAGAGAAGGCAGATACAATGAGAGTAAGGCTCAAGGACATGAACACAGCGTATGTAAAAGCAATACAAACAAAGATAAAAGATAAGATGAAAAAAGTAAATATGAAGAGTGTTATTCAAACATTTCAAAAAGCAAAGTTTTAAACAGAAAAAAGTGCAAAAGAGTTACCTTGATGGACTGTCCCTGCATGTTGAGTCCATTCAACGTTTTTACAGCCAGCTCAGCTCCCTCCAGAAGCTCAAACTCCACCTCTGCATGAACCTGGAGAACAAACGGTGTCGAGATATAAAGATAATGTTTATAAATGGCATCCAAAACTATAGAAATCATGTTTACTGCTGTAGCTTCTACTGTTCTAGTTTAGGAGGAACTAAAGCAGTAATTATCACCATATATAAGAGGTATTCCGTTACATCTGTGACAAAAATACAGTTTATTTAACATCAAATGAAGGATAATGTATGTGAGATATACCCGGACAGTTGTGTTCAACATTTTGATATTTCGAAGCGGTCCACAGCAGCGAAACAGGCGCCTCACTTCCTGTTCAGAGGATCCAGCAGGAAGTGGACCGGCCAACACCACACACAGATCTCTGAGGTGAGCACACACCTGGGGGGGTAACACACACACTTAGTGAAGCATTAAGAAATAAACACTTAAAGGTCCCCTATTATACTGTTTTTCATCAATATACTACAGGTCTCAGATATATACAAAACATGTCTCTGAAGTCTTTGGCTCCAAACACAAAACAGATCATCGCAGCATTACCCATAATCCTCTCTGTTTCAGCCCTGTTTCCAAAGTGCTGATTCTCTGTCTGTGACTTTAGATGAAAATAAGGAGCCCCTCCCCACGCCCCTCTGAGAGACATTTGGTTACAAAGAACACAATGGTGCTCTAGAGGAGATTCAGGTGATAAGGTGGGGGGGGTTACCTTGGTTGCTGATTGGCTAATGGTTACACAAGACAACACATCGTTATGACATCACAAAGTGGCCAAAATCTGATCAGCTCATTTCCAGACAGGTTTTATAGAAATGGATCAAAAAGAGAGAGAATCTTTGTTCCTGAAACTTTCAGAGTCTCTTTCCACAGAGGGGACACATGTTGATGTAGAAGAGACATGAAGAAGAGGGGACACATGTTGATGTAGAAGAGACATGAGAAGGGGGACACATGTTGATGTAGAAGAGACGTGAAGAAGAGGGGACACATGTTGATGTAGAAGAGACATGAAGAAGAGGGGACACATGTTGATGTAGAAGAGACATGAAGAAGAGGGTACACATGTTGATGTAGAAGAGACATGAAGAAGAGGGGACACATGTTGATGTAGAAGAGACATGAAGAAGAGGGGACACATGTTGATGTAGAAGAGACATGAAGAAGAGGGGACACATGTTGATGTAGAAGAGACATGAAGAAGAGGGGACACATGTTGATGTAGAAGAGACATGAAGAAGAGGGGACACATGTTGATGTAGAAGAGACATGGAGAAGTGGATTTTGCATAATAGGTGACCTTTAAGATGTGTAGAGTTGTGAATAAAGGCCTCACCCTCTGCTGCTCCAGGTGGGGGAAGCTTTTCTTCAGATGGCTGGAGAGGGAAGGGAGCTGGAGCACGGAGAGGAACGGACACCTGGTCTGCCCCCGGAAAGACGCTAACACCTAAAGGAGACGAGATGAGGTCACAGTGATGAAGAGGAATTGGAGTTATGATGGGAAAAGACAGAGGACAAGGAAAACCAACGCATGTTTATTCCCCTATAAAACACTCAGTAATCTATAAAGTCTTAAAAAGAGCCGTGTTATCCTCAGTTCCTCTCCTTGTGACTTAATATACTTTGTTTTTACACAAGGCAGATAAACCACAAACGATTTGATACTTAACTTCCTATCGTCATTTTTAAGAGATAGGAAGAGTCTAAGATTTTATTTTGTATTTGGCATTATAGAAGCAAATCCTTAAAAACAAATCTGATCAAACTTCATTCTAGTGTTTCTGAGGTTAAGAAATTCTTAATACTCAATCCACATCGTTCATACTGTACATACAGTGGGGCAAAGAAGTATTTAGTCAGCCACCAATTGTGCAAGTTCTCCCACTTAAAAAGATCTACCATCAGTAACACAGACTGGCTAGGCCACTCCAGGACCTTGAAATGCTTCTTATGAAGCCACTCCTTCGTTGCCCGGGCGGTGTGTTTGGGATCATTGTCATGCTGAAAGACCCAGCCACATTTCATCTTCAATGCCCTTGCTGATGGAAGGAGGTTGTCACTCAAAATCTCACGATACATGGCCCCATTCATTCTTTCCTTTACACGGATCAGTCGTCCTGGTCCCTTTGCAGAAAAATAGCCCCAAAGCATGATGTTTCCACCCCCATGTTTCACAGTAGGTGTTCTTTGGATGCAATTCAGCATTCTTTCTCCTCCAAACACGTCTAGTTGAGTTTTTACCAAACAGTTCTATTTTGGTTTCATCTGACCATATGACATTCTCCCAATCCTCTTCTGGATCATCTAAATGCTCTCTAGCAAACTTCAGACGGGCCTGGACATGTACTGGCTAGCTGCTTACCTATTGCAGATTCAGTCTTCCCACTTTTGTTTCTGGTGTCCTTTGACAGCTCTTTGGTCTTGGCCATAGTGGAGTTTGGAGTGTGACTGTTTGAGGTTGTGGACAGGTGTCTTTTATACTGATAACGAGTTCAAACAGGTGCCATTAATACAGTTAACGAGTGGAGGACAGAGGAGGCTCTTAAAGAAGAAGTTACAGGTCTGTGAGAGCCAGACATCTTGTTTGTTTGTAGGTGACCAAATACTTATTTTACCAATTAATTCATTAAAAATCCTACAATGTGATTTCCTGGATTCTTTTCCCCCATGCTGTCTCTCATAGTTGAAGTGTACATCGGATGAAAATTACAGGCCTCTCTCATCTTTTTAAGTGGGAGAACTTGCACAATTGGTGGCTGACTAAATACTTTTTTGCCCCACTGTATACTATCATATGTATAGACAGTATAGTATAAGCCTATATTCCTGTATTTTTTAAAAGAACATTTTAGTTATCCAGAATGTTTTATATTTGACCTACTATTTTTTCATTTTATTTCTAATTGTTAACTCTATTCCACTTTTTAAGTATGTGTATTGTTGAACACACTGCTCCTGTAACAAACATAATTCCCAAATTGTGATTAATAAAGTATAAATCTATCTATCGTCATCTTTTCTGTATGTAACCTAACAACCAACGCTACTTTTCTCAAACAGGGATTCTTATATCCAACAAGTAGTTAAACCAGAAGTCCTTTTATAACCACTTGCTGTGTCACAACGAAAACAGAGGATCAATGCTCATTTTTGGAAAGAAAAACAAGCAGATTTAGGCCCAATCCCAAACCACGCCCTACACCCTATCCCCTACACACTCCTCCTCCGTGACGGAGTGAACTCTCGCTTTGGGACGGCCTCCCCTCTCTCCGGCAGAAGCAGGAAATGCCGTAACTGTGTAACAACGGTTTCAAATCAGCATCTCTTAGACAAAATATTAAAATTAATAACTAAAATAAAACTCATAACATCTTTAATTTTGTTACTTTTTTGTAAAGCTCTTTTAGTTTTAAACCTGATGTTTATAAGCTTCTTAGTCTTTGCAACAGTCTGTAAATATACACAACTTTATAATAAAATGTGGGTAGGGTGTGGTTTGGGATTGGGCCTTAGTGTGTGATCAGGAACATGTCTCACCTCCTTGTCAGAGTTGAGCCACTGCTGATTGGACAGATCCAGAGCGATGTCAGAGCGCTTCCCTAAAAAGGCAACAGACCGGCCATGTCTTCGTAGTACGTCAGGAAACCTGCACGAGAAATAAAGACGGAGAATCGAAAAACCTTTATATTAGTAACGATGGACCTGAACATTTGTCAGATCATTTTGTTAGAGATTTAAGTTATTATTATCCCCTTAATCTATTGTTTCAGATTATCATGCAGATTTTCAACTACATAAACCATTTCTATTTTGTTGAAATTACCCTGTGGGACAATTATAGCATAAACATACAAGTAGATAATCCAGGCAAAGACAGACTAGACAGCAGTTGGAGAGATTTGTAGATTGACTCAAACATGTCTGGGTTCCTATGTGTGTCTGAGAAGGTTAATGTCATTTCTTTTTTATCACAAAAAGCTACATTTTTGGGTGAAACATGCTGGCTAAGCATGGAAGCTAAACACCCAGGGGAAAGATATGTTTGAAGTGACTTAGGATGGACATCATCTGTGTAAAGGTATACAGCTTTGAAACGTATGTTACCTCTGACTCTGTGGGGGTGCAGGTTCAGCAGGTGCCACGTCTTCAAGCTCCTCTATTCTCCTATATCCCCACAGCTCCTCCATATGAAGCTCTACTACCTGTGAACATACACAGAACATATCATAACAACTGTGTGTGTGTGTGTGTGTGTGTGTGTGTGTGTGTGTGTGTGTGTGTGTGCGTGCGCGTGCGCGTGCGTGCGTGTGTGTGCAATTTTATTGTTAGAAAGTGTTGAGTTACCTGTCGCGGTCCTTTCTTTATAAAGTACTGAGCCAGCTCCAGGGCTGCCAAAGCATCCTCGATGGGATTGTGACCCGTCTTCTCTTCAGTTTGTATCTGCCGACTGGGACACAAGTGGAAAAGTGAATCATGAGACGAGAGAAAGAGAGAAGGACACAGAGAGACGGGCACACAGAGAGAGAACTTACTTCAGCACTGACTCTGTGATGACCTTCAGTTTGAACCTCTGTCCGAACTCTCTCCTGTACAGCAGCGAGGTGTCGATCACATGACGGTGGATCATCTGAGGACACACACACACACACACAACACACACACACACACACACACCACACACACACACACACACACACACAACACACACACACACACACACACACACACACACACACACACACACACACACACACACACACACACACACACACACACACACACACACACACACAGCATGTTTTAACTTCACACTTTAATTAAAGTTTAAATAGAGCCTCTTCAAAATGAAAATATCCATCTAAAATCAATGATTGATGTCCGCAGTAACTAACTTTCAGAGCGACGAGGTCGTTGTTTAGTGAGTGTCCCACCAGAACTGCATCGCTAGGCAACAGCGTCTTGAGCCTCGTCTGAACATTCCGTAGGGTCGTTGTGATTGGTCGCAACATCGCTGCAGTTATACCAGAGAACCTATCAGAGGGCAGCCAGCAGCGCAGGCAACACAAATGTTTAAAGTGTTTTGAAATGTGGTTTGTTATCTAAAAATGTGTGTGTGTGGTGTGTGTGTGTGTGTGTGTGTGTGTGTGTGTGTGTGTGTGTGTGTGTATGTGTGTGTATACCTGGTGAGGTAGTTGATGATGCTGTTGGGAGGTTTCACCAGCTCATCCACAACACACTTCCCATCACTGTCCACCAGAGAGACGCGAGCCAACTCATTACCCTTCTCTGTCAGACACTGAAGCGCAGCACGAAGACATTAGCTGACAGAAACCTTTCTCGAGCTCAGAACATGAACATTTTTCGGTGAGACGTTGCTAAGAAAAAGCTCAATAAATGGAGCGGCCACGGGAGAGGAAGAAGCCACATCTAGACATGGTTTATCTTTGTCATTTAGATGAGGTGGTTTTACAGTTTGAGCTGCACTTGGATTATAAATGCATCAAATGTTAAAAGCTCAATCTGTCATGTGGTACATTTCTTTCAAAAGGACTCCAAGTATAATACATATTCTAACATATTTCTCTCTATTTAAAAAGATACACTGGTTTGAAGGATGGTTCCTACCTTAGAGACATATTTATAGTACATTTTATTTTGACCTGATAGAGTGTTGCCATGCACTTAACATTACATGTTGTGCTGTTGTTGAGTGTGCTTTCCTGTTCTGTGTTTGTTGTACGTTGTGTAGAGTACCACGTGGGAAATATGTGTTGTACTGAAATGTTGCAGGGTGTTTGGGGAAAGAGCAACTCACCATTTCACAGTCGAGTCCATACAGAGGGCTGCTGTCAGTCACACGGTCAACACTGTCTGTGCACACAAAGTCCTGGAAGTCTGGCATTCCTGTGCAAAAGCAATAAGTATACTTTAGAGACAAAGATATTTTGAAAATGCATTCTGGTGAGGACGAGGTAAAAACAGAGCTTTTGTAAAATACATTTCCTATATATTCAGATTGACAGTCTCACCTTTGACAGGCCAGCGCTTCTTGACCATCTCCTCCTCGGGGAGAACATACGCGGTCAGTCCTCTCCTCTTGGTCCCAAACTTGGTGATTACTGGGTGAATCCTCAGGCCTGCAGCAGTGTTACATAACACACAAACATAATTAAGAACAAGATCAAAAACAGTGAGAAAACTAAAGCACAACTACTGCTGAGAGATAAGATAATGTTTGACTAAAAGCCGCAATAGCATAATATGATATTGTGGGATAAGAGTTCACAGAGGATAATTACCGTACTTTTCGGACTATAAAGCGCACCTGCATATAAGCCGCAGCAGCTAAATTGTCCGTCTGTCTTGCTCTCTTCTGTCTCTCGGTTCCACTTTTACTTTGGCGAGCTACCTGTCTCACTCTTTTCGCCTCCTCCCGCCGCTTAAAGGGGCGGGCGCGGACCGGTCCTAGAGCCCATAGCGTTAAAGGTGGTTAATTTTACCTGTAAAATCCATAGATTTAGGAGGTTCCTTAGTGGCCGTTAGCTGTACAAAAAAAATGGGGGGAAAAGTCGCGGCTTATCGTCCGAAAAGTACGGTACCCACGAGATGATCATTTCTAGTAACAGTCAAATGAAATGTGGATATCACACAAGTTCAAAAAGTAGCCTTTAATATTCAGGAACGTTTTTGGGCTAAATTATATTTTCTTGACAACCAAACTCAAACAATAGCTACTCTAATGTCATACTAATGATACATTGTTCATGTATTGCCTTGGTATACGCACACTTACTTCAAACATATCCACATAAGATTCTCACCTTTTGGTAAATCACTGCTTCCATTGTGTCTTCGGGAAAGAGAGGGATCGTCTGACTCGGGAACTTCACTGCTGAAGATTCCTGAGGCCAGGTCGGTGGAGGATGGAGTAAACGTGACTCTCTAAACCAGGCAGATACAAACGTTTTAACTACTGTAGGGATGCACAATGAGGACTGTTCAGTTCAATCAGCAATAATAACCTGCTTTTCATGGAAGAAACCGGATCAGTTATCATATTTAAAATGTTGTATTTAAAAAGAGATGTATGATCTGTAGTTTCTGCACACTTGAGCTCACTAAAAGCTAAGATTTATACAGCAGAGATGGCTGGTTAATATTCCATAGCTCTTACTCTTATTTGCATATACATTACAAAAACTAAATGGTATTTCAAATTGCCGTGGTTTCCTCTGAAACTGTGTAAAATGTCCTCAAACAGGAGACCGGTTTGGCCGTTTAGTCGACGTATTCAAGCAATAACTTTTGTATGATTGGCCGAAAATGAATGGGCTAAAATATAATAATCAGAATATACATAATAATATTCATTTCCCACTGTCTGCAAATCATTGAATAGCACCGTTATCCATAGTTCAAACCAAAAACGAACACTGGGAATGAAGATTTATCTTAAAAGAAGCCATCTCCGTCCCCTCTGGTTACTCACAGTGCTGTAGTTGGTCCGGAGGTGCTGCAGGGTGAGGCAGTGTTTGTAAAAGTGACTTTGGGTCAGCCCCTCTATCATCACCACATTCACAGCTTTAACCTTCTTCTGGTGGTGGAGGCGGCACCAACTGAAAGAGACACACAGGGGGGTTTTAAAAAGATCATTTAGATTATTGTTATGGCACAGGGACAGGGACATTATAGAGACGTATGTGATGCAAGCAGATGAAGTACATGACATCTAACTACCACAGTCATTACCTGGGCTGTTCAACGCCAGCTGTTTTCCCCCAGAGCGGCGTAATGCAGCAGCTCTGTCAGATCATTCGCTGTTATGGGTTGCTGAAGGCGGTCGGGCGGCACAGAGATCCGCGGTGAGCGAGAGGAGGGTTCAGACTCCAGAGTCTCCTCTCCTTCCTCTGTTTTTAATCTCTTGACCTCCTCATGTGCTGCAGGGGCGATCCTCTTTCTCTTCCTCCCGTTGCATGTCACTTCTGCCGATGAGGGCTCCATATTCAAGCCTGTGTTTCTAAAGGATGGTAAAAAAGGATATTGAAAACTACATTGTGTCATGGCTGTCACATGTCTAACAGTATACGATACGATATTACTTTAATGGTCAGATCAAGTCTGACATTTGACTGGCATCAGAGCAGCTCCATGTGTAACATCAACTTAGACAAATATCAAGACACAATACATGAAAAACAAACAACACACATTTAAGCAGAAGTATATCTAAGATTCACAGAATTGTATTGTTTTACTTGTGAAGTTAGAACAGGGGAGCACTGTGGTTATCCACACATTAGTAGTACTAAAAATAATTTTGAATATCAAAAACTGTCAATTTAGCGTCAGATGTGGTTTACTAAGTCTTTGATTAGATATTTCCCTACTTGAATCTTATTTTTAACGGTAGATTACAATGCGGATACTATTTGCTAAGACACAATATTCACAAAGAACAATATAAATTAAAGATGTAGCTAAGATGAAGGTTTTCATGTCCTAATTTTGATACAATTATAAATATCCCGAAATCTATTTCTCAGAACTTCACCCTTCATGATGTGTTATTATATTATACAAGTAACACAGACTTTTGTTAACGATATATAACATATCATGGTTGTGACTTGAATTCATCTTGATTACTTCAGCAGTAAAGCAACAAAGTGACTATTGAGCCAAGTGGACTTGCGAACATGTAAGGGTGTCGTTTACTTCATCCCATTATTAAAGGATGTGTACAGTGAAAGTATAATGATGTGTTTACTTTATTTGTCAGGTAAATAAAGTCAGTTTAAGCTTTAACAAAAATGCATTAACTGGTGAATATATTCACCAATGTATTCGGCATTAAAACAGGGTATCTGAGCTTTCAAATCCATACAGACGCTTAAACTAAAGTAGGAATTAAGAGTAACAGTTGCACTAGGAAACCAACACACCTAGCTTAGCTAATACTTTAAAAAATAAATATACACATATACAATTACTATTAAGGAGTAGTTATAAGTTGGGCAAACGTGTGGGAAGGGTATCGATCATTAAAAAATGTAAATACCAGATGTTATTGGTCCTGAAGGTTAGAAATTCATGTTTTTTCACCATTGGTCGAAGCTAAAAACCAAAACACATGGGCACTCCACGTTGAAACTTGTGATATAAAGTAAAACAACTAGTACGACTTCCGGTGAGAGACGTTCAAAATAAAAGAATGGTCAACTCTGTAATGTCCTTTAATCAGTACATGTGGGTAGCATTGCGTAGATTTGAACATATTTAAAAATATAAAACGTAAAAGATTATACTCACACTATTTTAAGGGGTTATAGTTTGTTATGGGCTGGTGTATTTTACGCTTTTGTTTTGGTAACCAATGGTAAAACCGGAAATGCTAATCGTTTCGATAAACTCCGCCTTTTTTCTGTGATCGATGTTTTTTCTCTGCAGTTGATTTACGATACTATCAGACCCTGTTAATCAAACTCGTACTGATGGATGGACATTTGAAAAGAAACAGCGCGACCCTTTCCTGCGTGTTTTAAGAATCTTAAACAACGTAAGAAATATCCAACATAATGACTACAAAGAAACTTGCTAAGTAAGTAACTGACTAACCGAGTGCCTTTAACGTTAGCTAAGCAGCTAATGCTAACATAAACAACACCGAGAAGATTAACACGTTGCTTTGTATCTTCTGTAGGAGATTCTTTATTTACCTCACGGCAGCATTTTGAAAGTCAATCTACACAGGAATTACACAATTACTTAAAAATGAAGATAAACCATTACATATTCTCAATAAGAAAGACCTATAATTGGATGAGTATCTAAACATTATAAAATATACAGAATAAATTAGAATACTAATCTACTGATCATATACACATACAAACTACCACTAATATTAGTAGTAGCTGCTAATAACAGTCATCATTAGGTTTAACTAAATACTTAATACGTAAGACGTATTTATTATATATTAATGTTGTATTGAACAAATTGCACACCACACACTTTACAATAAGAAATACCAGGGTTCTTACGGTCATTAAAAACCTGGAAAAGTCATGGGAATTCAAAATGCTAATTCCAGGCCCTGGAAAAGTTATGGAAAACAATATTTGTCCAAAAGTCATGGGAATGTAACTAAAGTTGCATCAAATATAATTTATATTTAATCTAATCGCCGAAATAGTAATACTATAATGATAATACATACTGTATCGTATAGTAATGAAACGTAAAATGGCATTTAACTGACGAGGTATTTTGCTGGTGAGAGATTTTAGTTGCTTTCGCCTGTAGAAGCAAGCAAGCCTACTATTTGATTTGTTTTAGATAGGCACGACATGTTTCATATGCAGACCTTATGTTCCTGTTCCATGTTAAAATAAACAATTTTCAGTGGTACCGCTGAGCGAGTCATTTTTTTGGTCATGGAAAATTAGGGAGAAGTCATTGAAAATAATTTGTGAAAAAGTGTATGAACCCTGAAATACGTTGAAAAGTCATTCTGTTTAAGGAAAGAGAAATAGGCAAAAATTAAGGGAATATTTCCAATTACGAAACATTATATATATAAAAAATATATATTTGCATACATAGGCAACGCTTGTTGAAGATGAATGCTTTGTTGGTACAAGATTTCGGCGTGCAGCATAAAGAAAGGATTTTTTTACAATCAATAGATTAAAAATACACTGTGTCTTTTCTTTATATTTTTAGTCGTTGTATAGAATCCGAGTATAACTTGTTCATAAAATAATGCAAACTCTTTGTACAAGATGCCAGTAATATATTTGTAAACTGATTTTAGAGTACTGATAATGCCAGAAAAGATGGGGCAGCGTTTCAGGTTGAGCTGTGCAAAGTACAATATGTTGGTGAATAATTAACAGAGGAATCCCTCTCCGTCTCCACAGAGAACTGGGACTACTGAGGCAGAGGAGTCAGTCAGCAAATGGATCCAAAACATTATCAAGTAAGAATGACTGATGTATTGATAATGTGCATACAGAGTTTGGACTTGATCCTCATGCCAGTACACTTTCCTTCTGCATTACATGTTTACACTTGTGACTTATACGGCTTGTTTCCTTTCAGATCAAATATTTGCATACCTGATAGTGATCGATTTTGAGTCAACTTGCTGGAAAGAGAAAACCAACTACGGCCAGGAAATTAGTGAGTAGTTCTATAACACCTTAATGTCATTATTTTCCCTTTATTGCTGATAACCTATATTATGTTCTCTCCTCCCGCTATGCAGTTGAGTTTCCTGCTGTTCTGCTCAACACCTCAACAGGGGAGATCGAGTCAGAGTTTCATACTTATGTTCAACCCCAAGAGCGCCCCCTTCTGTCCGAGTTCTGCACTGAGCTGACCGGGATTAAACAGGTTTCTGTGTTTAGTCATAAATGCAAAGCCACAAACTCACCAGTGCATTTGTTTGGTTCTGTTTTCTTTACTGCATGTAGCATCATATCTGACCGGTTTGTTTCCCTGTAACAGGCGCAAGTGGAGGCAGGGATCCCCCTCCAGATCTGTCTCTCTCGGTTTAACCGCTGGCTGCAGAAGGTGCAAGTGGAGAAGGGTTTGGTCTTTCCAAACAGACAAGAGAAATCTTCGGCACCTTCACCTTCTCAGAAACCGTGTGCTTTCGTCACGTGGTCAGGTGAAAGTCACTTGCATTGGTATACAACGAATAAACTGGTCTCTGCCTTGTGAGGTTATTTCCTGCATTGGAGACACACTAAGCATCAACTAGACTGCCATTTCTATCTTCAAACATTACAACACTTAGACAAGAACATTAAATACGAAATTGTCTGTTAATTGCATTAGTTTTATGAAATAAAGAAATATCAATTTGTTTAAAAACAAAAAAAATGTAACTAATTTGTTCCCACCTGTGTTGTATATCAGATTGGGATCTCGGAGTTTGCTTGCAGTACGAGTGCAAACGCAAGCAGCTCCATAAACCTGATGTGCTCAACAGCTGGATAGACCTGAGAGGAACCTACAGGGTGAGTGGGAGTTTAATCGCTTTGTCTTTGCACCGGTTTTCTCTTTCATGCTTCCTTATTCTTTTTTTGGTAAATGTACATCTTAAGTTGCCAAATACTACAGGGTTTAATTTGCTTATTCTGTGTGACAACAGTCAAAAACACAAAGGTGTTCAATTACAAATGTCATGTTACCTGTTACGAACTGTAATAAGAAATAAAAAGTTCTTTAGTATCTAAATATTCCATGCTAAAACCTTTTACTAAATAACTATATCAGTTATACGAGGCATAATCATTTCAGCCCTGCTCACGTTGCGATTAACGCATTTTTTCGGTATTTTCAGATGTTTTATGACAAGAAACCCAAAGGCTTGAATGGGGCGCTGCAGGATCTGGGGATACAGTTTTCAGGACGAGAACATTCTGGTATGAGCATAAAGCAAAGATTACTTTTTGGAGAATACATCTACATCAAAAATAGGCCTAATCGATGCTGTTTTTCCTCTTCCCTCAGGTTTGGATGACTCCCGAAACACCGCTTGTCTGGCAGTGAGGATGATGAGGGATGGGTGTGTGATGAAGATCACCCGGAGCCTGGAGAAGGTGAGTGGCCGTCGTCCAGCGATGCATCTCAACGCCTAACGCCCCTATTCTGCCTCCGTGATCAAACCTGTTATGAATGATGACTTAGTTCAAGTCTACGTGGATGAAGCTTGTTTTACATTGGGGTTTTTTAAAGTTCGTGAAGGTTTTGTTAATAAACTAATTTATAACTGTTGGAATCATAAACATTGATATTCAAGCCGTTTACTTGGTTTAACTTAAACGTCACCTATTATGCAAAATCCTCTTCTTCATGTCTCTTCTACATCAACATGTGTCCCCTCTTCTTCATGTCTCTTCTACATCAACATGTGTCCCCTCTTCTTCATGTGTCTTCTACATCAACATGTGTCCCCTCTTCCTCATGTCTCTTCTACATCAACATGTGTCCCCTCTTCTTCATGTGTCTTCTACATCAACACGTGTCCCCTCTTCTTCATGTCTCTTCTACATCAACACGTGTCCCCTCTTCTTCATGTCTCTTCTACATAAACACTTGTCCCCCCTGTGAAAATAGACTCTCTCTCTTTTTGATCCATTTCTACCGCGCAGCACATACTACAGAATTATTTGACTATGTGGTTTCAAGAAAAATCAGGAATAAGGGGTACTTTACTGATATCTCTTGTCTTATCTTCTGCTTATAGGCGCCATCAATGGTTAAACCCATGTTTGGAAACACAACTGCAGACAGCAAAAAGGAAACATCGAAAACTGATAAAGAGAAAAACACACCGAACACAGAAAAACCTTCATCATCCAAGATTCCTCCTAAATCACGTCAGATAAAATCATGCTCAGAGGACATTACAAAGTATTTCGACACAAAGGAGAACTCTGTTCAAAGCCTGATCTCGCCACAGACACTGCTGAACGGGACAAATACACCACTAATGGGCTGCAGCAGGATGTCAGTCTCAGCAGGGGCGAATACTTCCTCTTTAGTTAGGGTAAACTGTCCTTCGCCCCACAATAACACCACCAGTCTGGTTCTGTGCTCCACTACTCTGGGCTGCCTCTCAAACCTGCCAAACCAGCCCTGTAAAACAAGAGAAGAAGAAGAAGGATATGGGGAAGCGTTTTGCGTGGAACCGGAGGACAGGTGTGGTTCATACGATGACGTGGTGTTGGAGGAAGAAAGTGTCAGTATTGGTGAAACTGAGAGAGAATTTGATCAGGATTATGTGTCAGATTTTGACAACGGGTGTCATGTGTGGGGAAAGCCTGATGCTGCACATTTACCAGGCGGTCATGTCACATTAAGGGACACGATAAGAGAAACAAAGAGCATTGTTGACAACTTTAAAATTCATAATATGACCGGTGAATCATCAACAACGTCTCTACCGACAAACAAAATCCTGTCCCACATTAATGTGTCCAATAACTTACATGAAATGAGGCCGCATTCAACAATCTCGGAGCACGGTACTTTCGCTGCGCCTCGAGCAGTGCCCTCGGACAAATCAAATTACAAAACGGGACTTAAAGCCTCTCGACCAGCACAAGAAAACTCGTATTCGTTTAACAAAATGACTCAATTATTAAACACATCCTCTCGAGTCAAGCACAAGCCCTTCGTCCCAGAAAAGACCTCCACCCCTTTCACTTCCTTTATCAAGCCCAGAGCAGTCGTCACGCAACACCCAAAGCCCAAAGAGACTCCACGACATTCCTTCACCATCTACACCGACGCAACTAAAACCTTGGTTTCTTCCACCGGTGACTCTTTGTCCAAGACTGTCCTCGCCTCTTTGTCCACCAACTCACTCAATCAATCCTCTTTTTCTATATCAAAGAGAGTAGGTCAGAGGATCACATCGCCTCTGTGTGGGTGTGGGCGTCGTGCAAAACGTCAGCTGGTTTCTAACGGGGGTCCGAACCACGGGCGAGGGTTCTTCTGCTGCCCGGTTCGGCGCTCAGGCAGCGGAGGGAGGATCCAGAAAGGCTGCGAGTTCTTTAAGTGGGAGTCGGCTGTGATGAAGAGCAGTTTAGTGGTCGGTTCCTCTGTGTCACTCTGTCAGATCAACTCCTCTCTGAGCCGTCCTCCACCCCTAACCCTGCTGAGAAAGAGCTATTAAAGATCCCATGTCATGGCCATTTCTACTGATTATAATTCCATTGTTGAGGTCTACTAGAATAGATTTACATTGTGCAATGTTCCAAACTCACATTGGTTTCTCATCTATGTAAAGTATGTGTATTCACTCTCTGTCCTAAACGGCTTGTTGGAGCTCCTGCCTCCCTGTGAGCCCAGTGTGCTCTGATTGGTCGGGACGTTGAGAGGCTAGTTGCTGCGAGGAGCGGACAGGCTTCCGGGTCGGCGATACAGAAGAACAAGCGAAACTCATCCTGAGCACACAAACACTCACAGCCGAAGTAAAAACAATAAGTGTGGCTTGATATTGAGTAAGAACAAGGTTTCTAACGCTGTGAGAATGGAGAGCATTTATCCGCGATCCCAACGTAGTAGCCCGAAAAACGTTTACCCATTGAAACAGTCGTGGTAGATATCTTGATTGTTTTAAATATCATAAATAAAAAAACAACAATGAATACTTACAGGTTGTGTACCCGAATCTCCCGCTGGTCCAAACAAAGTAGGAACAGCATCGTTCTTCAGAGCCCTACGCTGTACATATCCGGCATGAATCGCTGAAAGGTTTGGGAAGCTTTGTTACGTGAAAGGCTGGCAGAGGGCGTGGCCTCTGGGTATCCCCACGTCAGAGCACCCAGGAAGAAACATGGAAAAAGAGACATCCCTAACGTTCTGGGGCAGCACAGACAAGTATTTTCTGTGTTAGAGTTGTACTCACTACTGGGTGTACTTTGAGGGGTTGTGACTCTGCAGACAAACCTTCATAACACACAAGGGGACGGGTAATAACCAGCAAAGCATGACATGGGACCTTTAAAGCGAGGGTTGGGAAAGTATTTAAGGGGAAACATGGTTGTACTTGTTGAAATACTTTTAGAATCTCAGCAGTTAATCCAATGCTCTGACAAAAAAAGATATAGCTGTTGCAGGGCTTAAATAACTTAAACCAATACTTTTGGGATGGCCAAACTGTCTACCTGCAAGTTATCTGCTAGTTTGACAGCTGTGAGTACTGACAACACCAATTTGTTGTTTTACGTTCATTGTGGTGTGTTGACGTTTATGATTATAGTTTGGGGAGGGGATTTGGAGGGAGGCTCGTTAGATTTAGTGTATTTTAGATTATTGGAAAATAATTTGAACCCTGAGTTGGATTTTTTGTTTGCAGCCTGTCCATTACGCTTGCTGGCATTATCAATTGTTCTAAGCCCAAGCACAAGCTTTAACTTGTTGTAGAAAAATAATCTAAGAAGATGTGTTTTACCTCTGTGATAGAGATTTGGGTGTTTTTATATCCCCACAAAGACAAACATTGTGTTTTATCAAATGTGTTTTTATGTTTTGTTTGAAGAAGAAAAAGATTGAAATAGATGCTTATGAAAACAGAGAACTATTTTTATGAACTACCTTTAGCAGAACAAATCAAAGTTGTCATTTAATTTAGTGCTATAAAGTTGAAATGACCCAAAAAATCTGCTTAATTGATTTCTGCATTTCACATCATTGTGAAGTAAACACTTGTTAATGTCCGTTAAATGTTGTTATACCTTTAAAGGATATTAGATTTAATTTGCACTAATGAAAATGCCATTTACCTCAGGAAATGTGTTGAAATGATTGTATTTTTTACATCTTGACCACTGATGAAGTCTGATAATTAACTCCTTTTGCCATATCTTGTACAGTAATTACATAATTTGTTTTGATCAAAGTTTTTGTTGAATAAAATGAAGAGGCGACTGTTTTAATGATGATTTTGTTTCATGATTTTCTGGACAGTTATCTTCTAATGTTTAAAACGAGCGGAACTATGGTAAATATCCTATTACAAGTCCTGCATACAACATCTCAGTTAAGCAATATTAACGCACCCTCCTAATACTCTGAACCTGTGCACAATTCTATATCCTTTCAAACTGAAATGCCCTCTACTTTAATCAGATATACATAGTTTCACAGGTTTTAGACCTCTTTTTATTACACTTACTTTTTTTATATTTAAATGCATCATGCACATTTCTTTACTCATACTTTAAAGGACTCACCATTTTCATTTCTCTTACTGTTTTCAAGATTAAACAGTTGTATCAGAATTACAATAGCTGTAGTGTAGTTGTTGGGAATTCACATCTTAAGTCCCAGGTCCCTCCAACAATACTGAAACAAAAAAGAAAGTAAAATAGAGCAATAGAAAATAACACAAGTTATATAATGGTATAATATGTACAACATCTAAGATAAAAACGTTGTAGCTTGTATTTATGCAACAACACATTTCAAAATCATATGGATAAACACATAGGCCTAGGCCTACATACTTTCTTTTTTTAAATAATGTATGTCAGTTTATATTTTTAAATGTTCTTATATGCTCGTTTGTATCTTATATGTTTGTTTGTATGATTAAGGTGTGGAAAGCTTCACGTAAGAATGTCATTGTACAGTACAACTGCCTGTTATAGCCTACTTTATGTGTGTCTTTAAAAGATCTTGAATTTGGAATCTACTTCTGGTTTCGAGTATGCCGTTAATGCTCAAAACCAAAGGCGAGCACCGTTTCGCGAATCACTGAAGACGTATGTCCCTCCTCCCACGCCGTACAGGGCAACCGAAGAACGTGCTATGTTGTGACTGAATGGAAACATCGGTTCTCTGAAACTATTTCACTTCATTTGAACGCACATTAAGGCGCACACAGACGGTATCATTTCTCTAAAGTCCACATGACTTTTACTTTGTAGTCGCTATAGCTTTAATACTCCTTACAGCCGTACTTTTTTTTACTCGGCGAAGTAACCTAAAACAGCACAGAATCGCTGCTTGTGGAGCTTCGGTAGTGAAAGCCTCTCTGCTAACATGTCTGCTGCCGTGTCCAACGACAGAAAGCGGGGGAAGAAGCGGTACGGAGGGGGTCACGGCAACAAGAGATGGAAAGGCTCCCGGGAGCTGGAGGTGGGCATGCAGGGGATCCTCATCACATGCAACATGAACGAGAGGAAGTGCACGGCGGAGGCCTTCAACCTGCTCAATGAGTACGCAGACCAGCTGTATGGGCCCGAGAAGGTGAGGAACACTTCAGTTTGAAATGTCTCATATCTTGGAGTGTGTTTCAGTAGTAAAAGTATTGTCCATAGACTTAAATTAAACTGTTCCAGGCAGTATCTTAAAAACCAGTCTTGTTTCTTAATTTTTGTTGGTAAAAAAATTATATTTGGGATAACAGTAATCCGTCCAAACAGTTTGGATGGACAATAACAAAAGTTGTTCACATTTAGTTGGTTCAACCTTATTACATTTGAGGAATTTATTGTTTTATATTGTTATGCATGTGGTGTTTGGAGTGTTGATTGAACAAAAAAGTCAATTGCAAGCGACATTGTTTGTACTTAATTGATATTAAGTACAAAACCCCTAACCCAGGGGTCTGCAACCTTTTTGAGCAAAAGAGTAATTTTGCCCCATTTTCACCAACAAAAATTGTCTGGAGCCGCAAAACATATTTGATTGCTTATAAAGTTGTATTTATTGTTATATCATAGACAAAAACTACAGTTTTTTTGCATTTATTATTTATTACATTATATAAAACTGTAAAAGGTGTGGTAGGTAAGTTTGAGAAACCGGCTCAAGATACACTTTTTGTTATATTCCATGGAATGCTCTTAACATCCCGATAGCAATGAATATCTTAAAGGTCCCATGTCATGCTTTTCCGGTTATTACCTGTCCCCTTGTGTGTTATGAAGGTTTGTATGCATGTAAACGGTCTGCAGAGTCACAAACCCTCAAAGTACACCCTGTAGCGAGTAAAACTCTAACACAGAAAATACATACCCAAAACGCCTCGTTGGAGATACGTCATTGTTTACTTCCTGGGTATCGTGACGTAGGAATGGCCAGTAGCCGCGCCCAGAGCTATGACGTCATGCGGTACCGCGGTACCCGGAACCAAATTGACCAATCCGGAGTCATTACGTTACGCCCCGGCTGATTGGTCCAAATTGAGCAATCCACGGACTTCCTCACACACTCAGTGCAGGCAGCTCTGCTGATTTCTGCTCCCTGGCTGCAGGCTGATAACAGACAGTTGGGATCGCGACGAAATTCTCTCTGCAGACCCATTCTCACAGCGTTTATCAACCTTTTTCTTACTCAATATCAAGCCACACATATTGTTTTTACTTCGGCAGTGACTTTGTGTGTGCTCGGGATGAGTTTGGCTGTGTTTCACTGTCGCTAAACAAGGAAATCACACCTCCACGGAGCTCAGCGCGATTCACAACGTCCCGACCAATCAGAGCACACTGTGCTCACAGGGAGAGTGGGGGCTGGAGCTATTGGAGCTACAACGAGCCGTTAAGGCAGAGAGTGAAATTCAGTGAATACACGTAGTTTACAGAGATGCTGTTTGAGAAACCAATGTGAGTTTGGAAAATTGCACAATATAAATCTATTCTAGTAGACCTCAACAATGGAATTATGATCAGTGGAAATGGCCATGACATGGGACCTTTTTAAGTGCTTTGACAAAAAATCCATTAAAAAAAATGCATCTGTGGAAGCCGTAATACTGTAAAAAGCACGACCAATCATTTTAGCTGGCCCGGCAAAAGTAACTGGATGGCCTACCTGCCTGTCAGCCTTCCATCGGGGCACAAACTTATCTCGTGCCCTCATTGGTCATGTGCGTGTTCGTGTGTGTTGGAGGAGGGGCTCTCTAAGGAAGTGGCAGATTTTTTCCAGTTGTTTATTTTCTAATTCTAGCGATCTCAAGCTGGTTTCTCCAAAATTACCTACCCCACCTTTAACCTCTAATAAGAACTATCAGGAGAATATAAAAAATACACAGGGTTACTTAAAATAAATTAATCAGCACTTGGGGAGTGCTCTGCACATTTGAAGAAAAAAAAATACAATTAAAATTGACCCACTAAAAATAGTTTACTGATTGAATTATGACTGAAGGTCGTCAGCTGTCTTCCTCTTCCGTTTTTCTCCTCGATACGTAAAGGCTGCAGCACCTTTGACAACTTCTCTCTACATATCAGACAGACCGGTAAACCAGCATCGTCTGCTGTGAAAGCATATAACTCTGTCTCTGAATTAAATCCTGTGTTCCTCCGGTACTTGTATTCTCTTTGATTTATCCATAGTTCGCTCATCGAGCCGGGGGTCAGGTTATTCGCCTGCAGGAAAAGGCGCTGGCGCGGGACCGTAGCAGGATGTGACGCATCTTTTAGTTGACCTAATTAAAACCGTTTTGTTTTTTATGTGTGTCACAGTATCACCTCAAAATACAACATACGAAACATTTTCAACAATGCAATAAAATATAAGTCCTACAAATACTTTTATTTTATTTCCTTCTTATTTGTGTCTAAGCTCAAGGGAGCCAGAGCAGAGGGCTTAAAGAGCTGCAGGTTGCCGACCCCTGCCCTAACCCAGTGTAATATTGAAGTTGCAGTGTAGTATACTGAAAATGCCTCTTTCACGACCACAGTTGCAGGAGAACAACGGGAGCAGCAGTGACGGGGAGGCCGAGGAAGAAGATGTGGATGTAGCGCTGAAGAAGGAGGTGGCACAGCTCAAAGCTTCTGGAGCCAAACGGGAGAGACGCTTCATGGCTTTGGACAGCGGAGCTAACAACGTCATCTTCATAAAAACTCAAAATATAGGTAGCCCCTTTTATTGAATTCATCTTTTTGTGTTTATCGGTATTTTCTTATTGAACAAAAACCATGTACATCACAGACACATGCATACACACACCCTCAACTTGCACCAGTATTAAAAGCATAGGCCTACAAATAAAATAAATAAAACAAAATAATTTCACAGATTCCTTTCAGAGGCAGTCCACATTCCCATCCCTCATAATGTGAACATACGGCTCCCAGAGCTGAACAAAGTCATTGAATGAATCATTGATGTGATTTTAAACTTGAATATTATTGTGGCCATAATTCGTTTTTTTGTTTCTCTCTCCTAGAAGCTGACAAGTTGGTTCATCTCGTCCTGTCTGACCTCCACACCACCAAAAAGCACAAGTCACGTGTGATCCTGCGGATGCTGCCAGTGAGAAGCCAACATTGTTTTTAATATACTATATCTGATGACAGAACATTGTGACTTCTCAAACCACGTTTATTTGGTTTGTTTGTTCATTGCAAATGAGATTTTTGGAAATGATCCATTTTTTTGTGGTCAGTTTCTAAAAAAATATAGCTTTGTCATATTTGCTGAAACTGCAAATATATCCTGACAGATATTCTCAGTTCTTCCTGATCACATTAGGTGCCCCAGAAGGAAAACAACAATCCGAGCGAGATGTCTTTAATGCAGTATTCATTGATTACGGCTCATCCACTGCCAGACTAGGCAGCGCTGATCATTTATTAATTCATATTCTGTAACCGTGCTTCTTATTTCTCAACACACATGTCTTCAGAAACAGATTTCTGAATCATTTTGGAGTTGAGAAAAAGAAAAAGTGCTTAGTTTGTCATGCACATTAATCTTACAGCTAACCCGTACACTAAAGTATGTTTCTGAAAACATTTGAGGCAAAGAACGGGGAATTATAGTAACACGAGCTTAATTCATTTTTGATTATCGCTACGTATTCAGAGTTCACTACCTGAGAGACTCATCGGCTCGGTTGTGTTGGTTTCCTTAGGGTGTGTTTTCATCTGGCTAATGTTAAGAGTAGTCGTTTGTCACAAAGCCTATTGAACTCTCGGGACACATTGACAGTTATTGTAAATGTGATTTTAAATAAAGAGTGTAAAAATACTAGGCTTTTGTGTCATATGCACAATAGCTAAAGTGTAGTTGTTGGAGATTCAAATCTTAAGTTCCCCGCTCCTCCAACAATGCAACATATAATAAATAAGGATGTCAAATAGTGCAAGTGAAAGAATTAAGCTTACTTACGGTATATGCTGTTGAACGCAATTTCTTTACCTTGCTTTGGTCTCTTCCAGGTAACGGGGACATGCAAAGCGTTCCAGGAGGACATGGTAAAATACCTAGCGACTTTCCTGGAGCCTTGGTTCAAAACCCCGAACTGCGGCACTTACCAGATCGCCTTCAAGGCCCGCAACAGCAGCCACAACAAGAGGGACGAGATCATCAAAACCATCGCAGGTAGGTTTGAAATCCAGCTAACATGCCCTGTAGGGCGGTCCTTAGTGCCATGTACATTTTCCAATTCATTTACTTTAAGCTCCAACCACCGGAATTCATTATGATAGTAGGGATGCTCCGACCGATCGATATCGGGCGATACTCACTCTCTACCGATCGTTCGGTGCTCTCTAAACATGCCGATCGCATGACGTAAAATACATGACACTTTTCTCTGTGTGCGGCAAAACAAGCTCGCCAAAATGGCTTCACCGGTCTGGCATTATTTGAAGGTGTCCGAAAAGGACAGTAAAATAGCGGTATGCAACGTGTGTGAAGCAGAAACCCTGCAGCTCCGCCCGCCAGACCGGTGAGCGGAGCGAAACACACTAGAGTAAGACCTAACACACTTTTTTATCTACCTCTGGAACAAGCTAAACTAGTTATAAATATATTTATTCTTCACTGTCGGGTCACTCATTACTGGATCAGTGAGATGCAGGAGAGGGGAGAGAGAGAGAGGAAAAGAGAGCGCTTCCGCTCATTTCTCCCGTGTTATTCTCCAAAGTGAATGTTAACTTGAAGAATGTACATAATTTGAATGTAATAATTAAGTTGTTTGTGGAAGCGCCAGTGAATGAGCCCCATTAACTGAGTTTAAACATCACTTTAAATGGAAGATTTAAAGTGATGTTTAAATCTTCCATTTAGGCCCCGCCCACTCGATCGGATCGGTATCGGCCCCAAAATTGGCGATCGGAGCATCCCCAATGATAGTCAAGAAAACTCTCCTGGTGAATTTTATTCAAATTCCAACAACATGTACCCCTCCCTCAATCTGACAACATGTACCCCTCCCTCAATCTGACAACATGTACCCCTCCCTCAATCTGACAACATGTACCCCTCCCTCAATCTGACAACATGTACCCCTTCCTCAATCTGACAACATGTACCCCTCCCTCAATCTGACAACATGTACCCCTCCCTCACTCTGACAACATGTACCCCTCCCTCAATCTGACAACATGTACCCCTCCCTCAATCTGACAACATGTACCCCTCCCTCAATCTGACAACATGTACCCCTCCCTCAATCTGACAACATGTACCCCTTCCTCAATCTGACAACATGTACCCCTCCCTCAATCTGACA
This sequence comes from Champsocephalus esox, assembly GCA_036324585.1. NCBI lineage: Eukaryota > Metazoa > Chordata > Actinopteri > Perciformes > Channichthyidae > Champsocephalus > Champsocephalus esox. The sequence goes on along the minus strand of CM070480.1, from coordinate 11,546,887 downwards.
ACATGTACCCCTCCCTGAATCTGACAACATGTACCCCTCCCTGAATCTGACAACATGTACCCCTCCCTGAATCTGACAACATGTACCCCTCCCTGAATCTGACAACATGTACCCCTCCCTCAATCTGACAACATGTACCCCTCCCTCAATCTGACAACATGTACCCCTCCCTCAATCTGACAACATGTACCCCTCCCTCAATTTGACAACATGTACCCCTCCCTCACTCTGACAACATGTACCCCTCCCTCACTCTGACAACATGTACCCCTCCCTCACTCTGACAACATGTACCCCTCCCTCATCGAGTGTTCTTGACTAATAGAATGAATTCTGGGGATTGGAGCTTAGACTTTGAATTGTAGGGACCACCCTAATGTTGTAATGTCAATTACAAACTATTTCCTCTTTTTGGTTGTCATGTAAAACGGACACTTGTGTTTGACTGTTCCAGGCATGGTGGGGAAGCTGAACCCAAAGAACAAAGTTGATTTGACTAACCCAGAACTGACAATCGTTGTGGAGGTCATCAAAGCGGTGTGTTGCCTCAGTGTGGTAAAAGACTATTCGCTGTACAGGAAGTACAATGTCCAGGAAGTAGTTAAAGAGGACACACCCAAGCCTGATGCAGAAACAGAAACACCTGGGGAGAAGGACGAAAAGGATGAGAAGGAGATGAACAAGGAGGAGAAAAGAGATGAGAAGGAGACGAACAAGGAGGAGAAAAGAGATGAAGAGGAGATTAACAAGGAAGAGAAAAAGGATGAAGAGGAAAAGAAGAAAGGGGAAGAAGACCGTGACAACAATGTGCCACATGACAAGAAGGAGGATGAAGGGGACGGGGAGTAAAGGAGCTCATATTCAGAGAAGAGTTTAGTCATTTCTAAAAAGAAACCATCATCTTACGTTGCATTATATTGTAGTGCTTTTGTTTGTTTTTAACGACTGAAACGACTCTACAAGAGAAGTACAGAATCCTAACGTAATTTAATTTCTTTAAATATTTGTAAAAAGATATCTGATACGTTAGTACCAACTTTATTGAGATGTTGATTTTTTAATTGAACTGTACGTGTCACCATTCTGCAGCGTTGCTGCCATCAGCTTAGCTTTTATGCTGAATTCGATTTTTAAGTTATGGTTTTTGACATTTTACTCAAAGAATGAAGGGTTCTGTTCAGGTTCACCGGTCTCACATCTAGTAACTGTGTTGTGTTGCTGTTATTTCCCAAAGCAGTCCCTGAATTAAAGTTACATGTGTGTTCTACTGGTTTTGTCGCATATCCTTCATTTGTCAGACATTTTGCTTCAGTGTCTGACGTTACAAGTAAACTAGAAGAAAATAGCGTGAAAACGACAAGCATATTAAAACAAGTGCTCTGCTATTAAAGTGCAGCATTTATGTGGTCTTGCTTTTCCCATCATGTAGTCAGATGTCCTGTTTGACATTGTTATTCACCACCATCATAGAACTGGCATTTCTTCTCCCTTCCACAAGATGGCGTAACTGTCTCATTTTGTACCAGGACATTAACCACTGCAATCTGTGATGCCACAAATCTGCATTGGTCTCTCGGTGAGTTTTTTTTTAGTGATATCACAATTTTCAATATTTTATTGTTCAACAAATGTTTGTGAACATGATAAATATCCACACCAGACTCAAAAAGTATTAAATGGTGATGCACGAAGAGTGAAAAGCGACAGCAGAGTTGACCTCACGGAGCTGCATGCTAACATGGCTATATACTAATTTCACCATTTAAATTGAGCCAGTCATCACATAATATTTAGCCGTAATTTAGTCTATACCAAATGACATTGCAATCCATTCCGTAGTTGAAATCCGCCTCATAGGGGCCATAGAGCAAAAGGTAGGATCACTAAAGTGAGTGTAGATTTATCGTCTGGGGACCAATAATGTCTACAATAATTAATGGCAATTCATTTAATAGTTAATGGGTCTTTTTCCAGATTAAACGGGTGCTCCTTGCTATTAATGATCAGATATGAACTGCTTTCTGGGTTTGGTTTATTTCCGTGTTTGCTGTACTATTGCTTATTGCGACTTCTGCACGAGTTTAACATTCAGTTTTACAGGAGCCAAATTGTGTGCTTATATTTTTGTAGAATTATCTCAAATATCTTCTGCATCCACTGAGCCGTTCTGCAAAGCTCGGGAACTGTTTTCTTTGGAAGAAATGACCTGGAGGATTAGGCCTTTTGGGTAGATTCGTAAGTAGACACATACAAACAGAATATCTTATAGGAATAAACATGTTCTCTTAAGCAGAAATGTTGCAGTATATAGTAAAGACGTCCACTGTTCTTCCTCTCGGTCACGCACGCGCGCACACACACACACACACACACATGCATTAACGGCATTGTGAATTCCTCTCACCGTCTCATTACTCCGTGTTGCTGTGACCCGTCCGTCGTTATCTGCACCACATTCAGCTAAAACTCACAAATTGCATTCTCCTGCTCTCAGGTGCCCCAATCAGTGTCACCTGCGACGAGCTGATAGCTGCAACACTGTTGTTTCCTGCCTGTGTGTTATTAGTGAAATGCCAATTAGACTGTGACTAGCCTACATAATGATTCGTCTGTGGCGGCATCTTAACGGTATCTCTGCTATAGGGGGGACATCATAGTTATTATATCATATATATTATTGTATTAAACAAATTCATGTTATGTCAATATTGTGTTGAATTAAAAGAAGCATGATACAAAGTGTAAAAGTTTAAAATAGTGAACAACATATTCAAAAATCAAGAGAATATTTATTATTATTATTTCTTTCTGCTTAATAATTTGAGAGGCGGCATCTTAATAGTATCTTTGCTGTAATTTAAAAACATTATAATACAAATAAAAGTGTGCAGATGCCAAAGCAATTACATGATTGTATTATAACTGCCCTATGAAGCTTTATGGGTTATCCCTTGCATAGGTTCTCTCCCACACCCTCCCCCCCTCCCCCTTCCTGAAATAACTCCATTGTTTACTTCCCTCCGTAACAAAGTGACATCAGTATGCAACACTAACGCTTCTATTGGCTATCTCTGCAAGACATTGTACGTGAAAGGTCAAGGGGTGGGACATTTCTAAGCGGTTGACCAATAACAGAGCCGGCCAGCTAACCAATCAGAGCAGACTGGGCTCTGGTTTCAGACAGAGGGTGAAAAGAGGTGCTGCAGCACAGACAGTATGAGAGCAATAAAGCATGGAGACATGTCACAGGAGAGACTCTAAATACTGATATGAACCTGGAAATGAGCAGAGAAGGGCCCTTTTAATCATTTTAATTTTAAAGTGGTGGCATCTTTGCTGTAATGTCAAAACTATAGGTAGAGAACATACAAAATAAAAGCAACATTGTGTACAGATGCCAAGGCAATTATATTGTTTTATTAAAACATATGCAGGTTATTGAAATGTTTCATTCACTCCCAGAAAAAATGCAGAATCTAAACGTTTCTAATGGTAAACAAAATCAAGATAATAGTTACAGGACTAACTGCTGCCTTTTGTCAACATGAAAACATGCCTTTAATGTTTTAATTGACCCCGAGGCCATTTCTAATTAAACCTCACTGACTCTAAAGCCCCCTGCTTCCAGCCAAACAGTAGCACACACACACACACACACACACACACACACACACACACACACACACACGTACACCCAGGATGGTCTGCTCATTCAGGTTTAAATGTCACAGGACTGTGAAACAATTGCATCCACAGGCGCATGTGCACACGTCCCGGGGGTCAGGATTAGCATCCACTGGTGTGGCTCCATATCTGACCTTTATGAGTGGCTAAGTAGTACTCTCCAGGGCCTCATTTGTCTCACTTTACCCCAACAATGCCCTCACCCCCCTCACGACTGCCTCCTCTCTCTCAGAGCAGAATAAATGTGCCGAGGCGCAAATGTTAAGCTTCAGGGATTTTTAAGGACTCTCGGTCTAGTTTGAGGTACTTGTGGGTAAATGAACCATGAAAGTGGCTGAACATTTGGTGAACGCATCGCATGATTTTAGAAATAGAAAAAAGGAGTTTATCTTTGAAAGAAAGATACCCTTTTGCCTTAATAAGTACTGTGCAGGTGTGGTTTAATACATTTGATTGACAACATAAGCTAACAATCTTTCATCACACTTTTGATTTGTGGGTTGCAAAAATTATGTTGGTGCAAGTACACGACGTCACCTTTTCTAACAAGGCCTCACCCTCTGCAGCCCACTGAACAGACAACACACTGACAAGTCTAATGGGAAAATAAGTAAAACTAGAGATGCACAAAATAGATAGATATTTCCCAGCCTATACCGATAACCAAAAGTTCCCTAACTCTTAAGGCCGATACTGGAAATATAGCTAATTAATTTACATTTTTGTTTTTCAAAAATAAGTTTATAACCTGTAGTACTTCAACCCCTGAGGGTACGAGATGTATTGAAGTAACATGTATGATATATTATTACTATTATCTTCCTCTGAATCTGTAAAAACATTGTTTCCCCATTACACCTGTTCTTCTTCTCTGTGTTAATTTTTTTTTGCTTTGTATCACCAGAAGATGATGTATTATATCTATCTATCTATAGCTATCATTTCCTTCTCTGAACAATAATATACATTTCCCATTAAATGCTGATAATTCGGTACCACTTTACAATAAGACTACCCTTATAAAGGATTCATAAAGGGTTTATAATTAGGTTATTAATGAGGTTGCAAACACTTTATTCATCATTAAAGGTCCCGTGTCATGGCCATTTCTACTGATCATAATTCCATTTTTGAGGTCTACTAGAATAGATTTATATTGTGCAATTTTCCAAAATCACATTGGTTTCTCACAGCATCTCTGTATGTGATGTGTATTCACTCTCTGTCCTAAACGGCTTGTTGGAGCTCCTGCCCCCCCCCCTCCCCCTCCCTGTGAGCCCAGTGTTTTACTCACTACAGGGTGTACTTTGAGGGTTTGTGACTTTTCAGACCATTTACATGCATACAAACCTTCATAACACACAAGGGGACGGGTAATAACCGGAAAAGCATGACATGGGCCCGTTAAGAACCATTTATAAACCAGTTCTAACATAGTTTTCATACATCAACATAGGCTCACTATTTGGCAAGATTAATAACCCTTTTGATTGATTCTCCCCCATCCATCTTGATGTTTCTTGGCATCTCTTTATGGCCATTTATTTATCATTATCATAACATTTATAACTGCCAAAAGGGAGCCTTGTAATGTGTTAAACACATTCCTATTTTTTACGAGTTACTACCATTTCCAATTGGTAAAAGGGAGCCTCATTGTAACGACAAATCACCATTTATTAATGAATTACTACCATTATGCATACATTAGGGCGTGGTCACATTGAGTGACAGGTCTGTCCAGTGACAGCTGCTGTTAGCTTTCTGCTCTGCTAGCAGCTCCGTGATGCTACAGAGGCTCTGCTCAGCTCATCCGGGGAACATAACTTGAACTCGGCCGTGTTTGTTGTGCTGGTGCCTTGTGGACTATTCTTCATGCTTATATCAGACTATTGTGACTCGCTCCACGTTTAAAACAGACGGTGCATGAATGCGGTTTTGCGGTAAGTGAAATCGAGTACTTTATTTATGTGTTGCTTATGTTTTTAGTCAGCTAACGTTAATGAACGTTAAGGCTTGGGTTAGCATGTAGTAAGCAAGTGGAGGAGGTGTGTGGCGCAGTGGGTTGTGCGTTGGTGTTCGGATCAGGGGGGGCACAGGTTCAAACCCCACTGCAGTCAGCATGTCGTTGTGTCCCTGGGACACTTCACCCCAAATTGCTCCTGTGGGGATTGTCCACAGTATTGAGTATGTAAGTCGCTTTGGATAAAAGCGTCTAACAAGTAACATGTAAAAGTGGTAGCTACATCTGTGCTAACGATGCTAATCGTAGCCTCCAAATTAAAGAAGCGTTAAGTGGGATAATGAACAAACGTCTTCTGTTTGAGCTTGGTAAAATAAGGTCATCCGTTGTAATTTAGAGAGATATTTTACTACGTAGGTAACTTTATGCATTGCTAAGGTTAATTTAAATTTGCTATGATCGATGATGTAGACAAGCTAACGTCAAAGTAGTGTTGAAGAGCGGTGTAGTGTATGTGAAACCAACCTCACAATATGATTTATGTTGTGTTAGTATGCACGTGGACGCTTTGGACATACCTGGAGAAGGAAGAAATGGGTCTTCGGAATGATGGGAGTTAAAGGCAAAAGACGGAGACTAGTGTTGAGACTAATGGAGAAACAATCAAGATGCCACCTTGTCCCTCTGATTAGACGGCATGTTAAGTCAGGAAGTAGCATCATGAGTGATGAGTGGAGGGCATACAGGAGAGTGCTGAGTAACATGGGGTACAACCACTACACCGTAAACCACAGCAGGTGGTTTGTGAACCCCCAGACGGCAGTCATACCCAACATACAGAAAGAGCTTGGTCGACCATCAAAGGACATGTCCGTAGACTGAGAGGAACCGTTTGTTGGAGGAACACCTCAAGGCTCTTGAAAGGTCATCTTGGCTTGGCTCTGCTCACCCTGATGGACTGCTTGGACGCTTGTTCAAGGATATACACAAAGCCTTTCCAGTCTGAGTACCATTATGTCTTCCCAAGTCTTTCATTTATGTCTGAGCAAAGATGGCGGCTGTGGATCAGTGGATAGAGTGCTGGACTTTGAATCAGGGGATAGCAAGTTCAAATCCCACTGCAGTCAGCATGTCGTTGTGTCCCTGGGACACTTCACCCCAAATTGCTCCTGTGGGGATTGCCCACAGTACTGAATGTGTAAGTCGCTTTGGATAAAAGTGTCTAATGAATGACATGTAATGTAATGAAAAGCTTTTATGTTTAAATATGTGTAACAGTCATTACTTTGAGTCCTGATTTTCTTCATGTGTGAATAAAATGTTTTGCTTGGTTCTGTTGCGTCTTACTTTGCATTTCATGTGAAAAATGTGTATTAGGTCAGCGTGAATGTTATAACTCAGTCAGAAATGGACATGTGTATTAAACTTAAAAACAATGCACCCTTTCAGCAGTTATAAATGTTAGTGACTCATCAATAGATGGTGATGTGTTTCACACTTTACAAAGGCTTCCTTTTACCAAATATAAATGTTAGTAACTCATTCATAAATGGTCATAAGAGATGGCAAGAAACATCAAGATGGATGGGGGGAGAATCAACTCAGTAAGCAACAGATACCAAGGATGCTGGCTGATGAAGAAGACGAAGTAAGCTCGGTAGCCAATATAAGGCTTAGCAGTACAGATAAATGTCGGCTCACTATTTGGCAAGCAACCGGTCACAGTTGCCCTGTTTATCTCATGTCTTATAAAAGCTTATTAATGATTTATAAAGTGTTCACGACCTAATTAATAAATGTAGTCTTATTGTAAAGTGGCACCGATAATTCACGCCCAAATATACTGTTTATTGTGCATCTTTAACTGAAGCTGTTCCAATTTTGGCATAAACATATTTTATGATGGAGCGCTTTACTCAGAGTTAGAAACTGTCTGAGAACATGTTTTTCCTTTATTTGCCTGGTGTGGTAAAGCAGCTTGTCTTATGACTAGTATGTTGCCTTTATATCCCATTCATACAACTATTACTTGAAGTTTATTGTCTGGAATAATTCAAATATGAACAAAAAGTGCACACATTGTTTGTCCATAAATCAAGAAGAGAAGAAATATATTTTCTCGCCCAAATCAACAGTGAAACCAATAAACACACCCTTGCAAAATACAATGCTATGTTACATGGACTGCATTTGTATTTCTGAATTAAATTAGATTGCATGACTTTGTGGAGAACCAAGAGCTGCGGATAGTTAGAGTTAATTCTCAAAAATCCTGGAGACGGACAAAGCACGGCTGCGTTCCCTTGTCAAAGCTCAGTGAATGTTGTTGGAAACAGACCAACTTTCCTGATGGACACTGGATTCTGTGTTTGTCTGATAAAAAGTATGCCCTCAGAAATGACCACTGAGAACCCAATCGTCTGACAGCAACAACAGCAAGCGATTAAGAGCTTTGTCAAACATGTATTTACTGCAGAGCTATTGTACAAGGAGGCTTTTCTGGTATTTTGTCCATCCCAAGATGTCAGTTTGTCTCTCCTCACATGCATAGTCAATAGATGCACACCAAGGACTTCTTTATTTATGTATCTATTGTTGCAATGGGAATTTGGTTCGGAGGACATCTATTTCTCTCTCAGTCTAAGTGTGTGTGTGTGTGTGTGTGCGTGCGTGCGTGCGTGCGTGCGTGCGTGGCTGCCAGCTATGTGAATGGGAATGTGTAATGAGAAATGCTTATCAACGCTCTACAGCCTGTCAGCCGGCTGCTATTAGCCGTTACCCCAACAATCCTACAGGTAGGCCAAGTGTGCTCGTATTGAACCCAAACCCTCATTCGTATTGGTCCCTGCAGAGAAGAGCAATCAGCAGACGGATTTAGTTGATTTGGATTATGGGGATGTAATTTGTGGAGGCAATAAGGGGGCATTTTTTTTTGCAATAAGAGGTCTATTAATGTTGTGAAATTAGTTTCCCTAATACCTGGGATGATGTTGCCGTTTGAATGTTAATGACTGTTTACAAGAGGTTTTTAGGAAAGCTACGAAATTGAAGGATGAGGAAAAAAGCGGTCGTGATCAACAAATCCAGGAGCTGTTTTTCCCCTCAATAGAACCAGACACACACACACACACACACACACACACACACACACGCACACTCATTGTGTGGCTTTTGCAGCAGAGAGACGCATTTTTGCATAATGCTAACAAGGACCTTGACAATTAGTTAGACAGGAGAGGGGCCGTGGGGGCGGAGAGGCAGCCGGACGGCGTGCAGTGAAAAGACGTAAACAAAAAGTAGAAGAATAGGAGACTAAGGAGGGGAGGTGGAACTGGGACATTAGCTGTGTGACTCTAAAAAGGTTTAATTACTTTACTTCTTTTAACTTTCCAATGATCAGAGCAGGACATGAATCAAAGTGCTGTTTCACTAAAGAGACTTGTCTGGATTATCCTTCATACTGAAAGAACTCAAGATGTAATTGAAGCCAATCTAATTGTTTGGAGTCTACAGGCAACATACACACAGTGGCCCCTTTATTAGGTGCACATGTACAATGTAATTCAAACTAAATAAGCCTTAAATACAGCATAGTGACTTTTTTATTTTAATGTTAATCTGAAAGAGTAGTCCTAATAATAATAAAAAAGGAAAAGTACACTTGGGAGCTCTTTTGAAGTAGAAAACAATGTAATGCTTTGATCAAAGTGACTTGCTGTATACTTGTATGAATAGATATACAATGTACTGAAGGCTAAAGAGCGGAAAACCCTGGAACCTTTCGTGGTCGTCTAACAATAATGCGTCATGTTGAGTTGAATGACATTCAACAGATGTTGTCTACTTGGGTCAAGACTTTGACATGTGAGTTTTCAAAGCAACACTTGAGACACCTACTGCGACCAAAGAGTCCTGGGAAGAAAGCTTAATTAACTACATTAGTATCAGTATGCCAGATAGAGAAAAACTACACTGGAAGTAATTAACCATTTTGATTTCAATGTCTCTTTTCATAATTTGGTCATTACATTACATGTTCCTGTTAGACGCTTTTATCCAAAGCGACTTACATACTCAATACTGTGGGCAATCCCCACAGGAGCAATTTGGGGTGAAGTGTCTTCAGGGACACAACGACATGCTGACTGCAGTGGGGTTTGAACCTGTTGATCCCACTGCGCCACACGCCTCCACACGGTTATGTATCATGTATATCCCTGCACATCTGTAGGCTGCACAGTACATCTTTATTTCTTTCTAAATATAATGAATATGACTGTGTGTTTGTGTGCGTCATAACTGGGCACCTCATTACCAACAGGGAGAGGAGAGAATACACATTTAAAAAAGGAGCCATGCATAGTAGTGTGTTCAGATATATATGAAACTAATTGTGTACCTTACTGTCACCTTCAGTGTGACATCTCTGTAAACACTCAGTCTATTTTGTTAAGATGTTCAGGTTGCCCGAAGACCTTGCAGCTCGGTGTGGAGGAGTTGAGACGTAACATTAAATGTACAACGTGTTTTAAGCTGAAAGGGAGATGGAGCAGAGATGGACTGCATATTTATACATTTAAATTGGATTATAAACTGGGCATTTTAGCGAGAGGGAAGGCCAAAAGTGGCATGTACTGTATGAACATGCATTTTTATGCTGCATACGATACAAAGCCATCAAAACATGAATACCTTGCTGTAGCTAACAAGTTCGCTGTTAAGAATAGGTGCTGCGCAATGATTTAACTATGGTTGATGTGATCGCATTGGGGTCAATGTTTTGGAAATGACGGTAAATAGGAAAATCAATCTTTGCAAAAATATGTTGGGTTAGGGTTAGGGTTAGGGTTAGGGTTAGGGTTAGGGTTAGGGTTATTTACAATGTATTTGAAATGTGAAAAACAATAAAAACAATATCAAACCAGAAATTATCATTGATTTGGCAGCCCCCCCTCTAGTGTCTCTGAGGACCCTCTGTAGAAGATTCTGGTTTTACTAAGATACGTTTTTTGAGCTTTTGTACAGACTTCTAAAGCAATAACTAACATTGTAAATTAGCATTTATTCTTAAAAAAATATAAAATATTAGTTTAATACTTTTCTATGTTACACAGTATGACAACTCGCTCGAAAAGTTAATACACTTTTTTTTTCTTAAATTCACTATTTCTGTTCTTTATCTTTGAAGGTCAGACACTGTTTGGCAACTCTAAATGAAAGAATGCTAAAAGTAGTAAAAACAAGTTGTTTGGCTTTATTCTGTTTGCTAATATTTAATGTTTGGTCAAACGCTGCTCCTTCTGTTGCTAATGTTGTGTGTTTTTCGGTGGGGAACATCTCACTGGATTGGACAACAGCTGCCGCGGAGGATTGAGAGTGTGACAGTGAAACATGTATATGTGATTTTCAGGCAGATGACAGACAGACAGAAGGGCTCCTCCAGAGGACATACAACTTTTAACAGGATTGGAAATGGTGGCGACCAGCTGTAAGAGGTAAGAGAGAAAGAGCAGGGGATGAGCGTCAAAGTGGGAGGAAGGAGGGGCCGCCACTCAAGGAGGAGTCTTACTAGATCAGGAATTAACTGTCGTTTATCCACAAAGTTGACCAAAGGACACAGTTGTGGTTGTTGCAACAGCTTGAAGAGAAGGCGTGGAAAGGAACGGTAGCAACAAGCTTTGGGATGAATAAAGCCGTTGAACACATCATCAAACGCTACAGGCACAGCAGGGGGCCTCGGGATACAACCCGTCTGAGAGATGGGTGGTGTGGGTGTGTGTTTAGTTTTGTATTGGGCAAATAAACCATCCAATCTGCTGGGAGAGGAGAACAGTGGATGCGGGGAGCTCAGGGGGGGGGTTACAGGACTCCATATTTACAAAACCCTTTCAAATGCACGGAGGCACAGATCTGCCCAGAGGTTTTTTCTTTGATGCTCGTCGATACCGCAGCGTGATGATGTCATACGGCAGAGAGCAAGGGAGGGAGGCATGATCAAAGCAGAGAGGGAGGGATGAAGACGCAGGAGAGGATATCCAAGACAACAACGGGACAAAGATGGCGACTGCTCCTGTTGTGGGACGTCCACTGGCGTCCAGACCTCCGGATCTCCAGGAGGAACCCGCCAATGGTTTTCACTTCCCTTTTTCTAACAGGATGACCACCAGGATGACACACTGGAACCACCAAGCCAACATCCTCCACCGGCACCATCACCGCCGGGCTAGCACGGTAAGCTTTCCGTCTACCTTTAGCCTCTCCTCCGCTGCCGTTAAACCATCAAAACCCTCAACGCCCCGACGTCTGGCTTCCATCAGTCCATCCCCAAGTATTTATCATGAGTTGCCATTCTTTCTAATAACACATTTTCTACCCATTTTCTTTCTTTTTTCTCAGCGCCCTTTCATCATGGTCTTTTTGCCCGTTAATATAGGCCTCTCTTTGCCATCAAAGGCAGCACATCAATTGCCTTGACTCCCAAGTGTATGAGGGTGAAAGGGAGAAAAGGGAGAGAGGGGAGAATAAGAAGAACACCATGTATCAAAGATCAAGGCACGCTTTCATGCCTGATTTCGGCCCTGGTTTTGGGTTTTCGCTTTCCATCATCTTTCCATCCCTCCCTGTTTTCCTAGGGACGCTCTCCGAAACCCAATCAACGTTTTCTTCCAAAACCCTCCATCGCAAAAAAAAATGAAATCAAATGCTTTTGTAGGGGGGGGGGAAATGGACATTTATTGTGGGTTTTCTTTGAGAATATTCTGTAGCTTGAAGGGCTACTGGGCCAGAGCTCTGCTCCGATGATGACAATACGTGAAACAATATTTGAATAAGCAGCAGGAGGGCAGGCAGCTAATCCACTGTGGCTAATCCAGTATTGGTGCAGGCCATATTGGTAGCTGGAGTATTCAGCCCCATCACAATACACATCAGCAGGGCGCCATGGCAGATATACTGACACTCTTACTGCAGGCATGGCTGGGAAAGGCAAGCAGATGGACGGATGGATAGGTGCATGGAGGGATGGATGATATAGAGATATGTGAATGGACAATGCGTGGACGGAAACGCTTGATATGTATTCTTTATTTCACAAGTGCAACTTGGTGTATTTAAAGAAAAAGAAGAACATTACTGAGTTGTAGGATTACGAGATAAGCTTCATATCTCAATGTCAATGTGTCTACATTCACAAAAAGACCTGAAAACATCGATATCTCCCATAAATGTCCGCCATTATAAAAGGAGTCACTGTACAAGAGTCTCCCTTTCCTTTGTTTTGGAGCTCTCGGTGCAGCCAAGCAAAAATACTTGTCTCCAATTAATTTTCTTCAAGAGCAAGAGGTCTGTTTCTCTTTCAAGAGGTATATAATGAAGATTTCACTCTCTGTGAGCATCTAAATGGGTCTTTGTGCTGGGAGGCCCCCAAGAGATAAGCCTGTTTCTGACAGGCCTCCGTACAGACGCCCAAATCTGCTGTGGCAGCTGGAACAAAGGGACCCCTGAGCTGGACCCACACACTGACAAAAAGCTCCGTCTCAATAGTCTAAAGGAGGCTGCCTCAATTTAAGAACTAATAATCCACTTTTATCTTCGCTGGATGGTTGTTTTCATACTTGACAATATTTGGAGAGTAATTCACGGGGCTTTGTCTTTTTGTGAAGACTAGCTAGCCAGGGTCATCAGTCGATGGAGATAGATCGCTCATGTATTGACAATATAATAATTACCTGTTGCATTGTAATAATGAATGTTCATTACAATGAGTATGCTAGAATCACATACAATGAGTATGCTAGAATGTGTTAGAATGCACAGGAAGTGAAACAATGATAAAACCTTAAATCAGTGAAGAATGGGTTATAAAGACGATATCTTCGACCACAGTATGTCATTTCACATTAAAGTACAATGCTTTTATCCAAAGTGACTTATAATAAATGCACTAAAGCATGAAGATAGAAACTCAGAACATCAAACCATTGTAGGTGCTGGTGCACTCGTATGAGAGTTTTTGCGACGGATATGAATATGACAAAATAGATTTGTTGTGATATTGTGCATTCTCTGGAAATTCAGCTGAGACTGAAACACCCTTGAATAATCAACATTATTCATCACTTGAATTGATTGATAAACATATTTAGAAGTTGGAATAAAGCAGTCCTACTCATTGATTTGCGTTTCTTTTTGTGTTGGTTCTAACGGCCTCGGCCTCGGCACAAGCACACAGACAGCAGTCCAAGTCATTGGTTTGTAATCTTTACCCACAATAGATATTTGGATACGACAGAAGTCAAAATATAATAAATGATGAAGATAACGGTGTCTGGATTACATTTAGCTCAGTTTCAGCCTCCTGGTGTTGTGCTGCCTCGCTGTCACTCTGTCATGGTTTCACCGAGACACTTGAATACAGCAGAGCCATGTTAATGTTATTAGTGACACCTGGGCCGTTCCCTGCTGTGACAGGTCAGGGCAGTGTTTAAAGGGGACTGCTGTTCATGTTAAAGGTCAGCTTTCAATTTGAGCAAGGACTCATCCTCTCATTCAAATAAAACCAATAAGTGTTGATGTCACGATGTCACCTGTGTCAGTTTCACATTTTCTACTCTGAATTGATAATAGAAATAAGAATACATTTTATTCGAAGCACATGTGCAGCACAACAGGCTTTCCAAATAAGGAATATAGACATTAAAAGAACATTAAAATAAGGTATAGAAACCGAAATTAAAAATATATTACTTAAAATAGTAGTGTTTTATATAGGTTTGTTTACCCCCTTAAACATAATGACATTACAATGTAACACTTGCGCTTCTATTGGCTAGCGCTCGCTTATATATACAGTCTATGGCTCCAACACATTAAAAGTGATAGGCTAAGGGGCGGGACATCTCTAAGCGGTTGACCAGCTAACCAATCAGAGCAGAGGGTGAAAAGAGGTGCTGCAGCACAGGCAGTATGAGAAAAATAAAGAGCTTTTTGAACATTACACATAAAAACATGTCACAGTAGAGACACTAAATACAACTATGAACCTGAAAATGAGCATAATAGGGCCCCTTTAAAGCAAGTGAGAGTATTTGTAACTCATAGCTACCGAAGTCAATATAGTTTATATAGAATAGTATGTGTATATTGATGGATACAGAACGAGAAAGAAGGAGCATGCAGGTGTGTTAGTGCCCCCCCTGTGTGATGACCTTCCTTCAGCTCAGAGCTCAGACCTTTGACACACACACACACACACACACACACACACACACACACACACACACACACACACACACACACACCCATATAGCCGAGGTTCATTATAGATTCATAAGTACCAACATGCCCCCAACCCTTCCTCACCAAGACATCATAAAGGTCAAGTTCATCTTCCTCAGTATTCTCTCTGTGTCTCTCCTCATTGTCTCTGGGGGCTCTGCAGCAACCATAACAACACCATCCTGTTGTGTGTGTGTGTGTGTGTGTGTGTGTGTGTGTGTGTGTGTGTGTGTGCGCGCGTGTGTGTGTGTGTGCGTGCGTGCGTGTTTACTGTTGAGCATATAAGCCAAAGTGCTATGAATACATTTCCATAATGCGTGTTTAGCTTGGCGTCATGTCAAGTCTGCCAATCAAACATACTGCGAAACATTTCATCATTATATTCTCAGAGCATCACTGCGAAACAACTCTGCCCGTCTTCATTACTGCAGACTGCATGAAGGCTTCTCTCTCTTCTTAACAATGTCTGACTGATTGAATGTTTGAGAAGTAGAAGTGCCAAAAACAAACATTTCCAGTGGAAAATCTCCAATATCTCTGTGAGAAATCATCAATATGTGATCATATTTTAGGACAATTTCTGATGCTTCAAGCAAGTATTTACAAAACTGTAATATCATAATACTATAATATGGAAAAGAGCAAAAAAAATTAAGGAACAATAGTTAAATTAGTCAAACAATGTGCATTGATTATGCCAAAATTAGCCTTTAAAACTAAAATCTTAAGCTTCAATTGGTTTAAAAAAAATCCAAAACACTCAAAATATCTATTCTTATTCACATCATGAATATCCTGTTGTTCTGTAATTTGTGCATATTATGGTGTTTTATGATTTGTAATGCAATAGAACTGTTACAAAAATCTGTTTTAAATGAGATGTTGCTGTTTTTCTGTTCTCCAGGTTCAGATTATCATGGAGGAAATGTCCATTACGGAGTGGACGGAGGTGAAGACGGGGTGTCTGGACCTCACCTGAGCCCCCTGACCCGCCTCCTCCTCATGGGACAGCTGACTGAGTGACTACAGGAGGCATGGTAGGTATTATGTTAAAACTCCATGATTTCCATGGTGTTATAATCCCACAGCCATGACATACTGCTATTTTAATACGCCTTACACTGAACACCAGAGAGACCGACTGGTGAAGTTCACATTTGTTTAATTCCTAATTTACATCAAATCAAATATGTTCAAAATATGTTCAATGTATAGTCAAAAGATCCAGACACTAATAACATGTTGATGCAAACTCCAAAATGACTTCGTTTTTTGATGTCTACATTGATTAAATGGTCAGATAATGGTGGTAGTGCTTTCATATTGTTTGTGATAAAACAGAATCATATAATATTCTATCATAACATACTCTGAGATTTTTTTTAATGCATATTAATTACTTTAACCTTAGATACTCTCAGTCCATTTTTATAATATTTCACATTTCATCAGCAGCCCTATAATTTAACTTGCTTCTGTATAGCCTATATTAACAAGCTATTTCTAGTTTTGAGAGGAATTTAATGTCCGGCGGTAACTGTAATCTCTCTCTCTCTCTCTCTCTCTCTTCTTTCTCACGCAGTCTCTCTCTCTCTCTCTCTCTCTCTCTCTCTCACACACACACACACACACACACACACACACACACACACACACACACACACACACACACACACACACACACACACACACACACACGGTGGCAGCCCGGTGCTCCTGACTGACTGACAGCCCGGAGGAAGAGGGTGACAGGCGGCATGCTCTCTCCGTCCTGTCCGTCTCTCTTCCAGTGGAGGTGGGCTTTCCGTTTACTGAACACCTGTCCAGAGGTAAGAAAACATGTCTCCTTGTTCTTTTTGTTTTCGGTTTCTCTCTGAAATCTGGTTTATCTAAGATTTGTCCCGCACTGTGAGCTGTATCTTACCTGGTCATGTTGTCTGTGTTGCTGTTCCTGCGTCTTTTCTTTCTTTGCAAGTTTTAATTAATTCTGCCTTTGTCATCATCCGAAGCGAAATTAAATGTAGTACATCCACTTTATCATAACTACTGTAATGCTTGCTAAATAGAGTCAATTAGAAGCGTCTGTTGCAATTCACTTTATGTTGTGAAATGTGTAATGACATGTTAATGACGCTAGGGGCGCTGTTGGGCGTGATTTCGCAAGCCTCACATAGAACCGCAATATATAGAACTGTAATGATCCATACATTGTTGGAAAATCATTTTATTTATTTAATCAAATGTCAGTGTGAAACGGTATTATGGTTCACGAACTTAATTACTGTATTTGAGTACAATTATCAGTTATTTTGTAATTTAATTATTCTTATTATACCTTTTACTCCACTACACGTATAAGGGTACCAAGATCCATTTTACATACACAACATACGATCAGTTTAAAAAATATGCTTGGATAGTTTGATGATGATGTAGGAGATTTAGATTGAGCATCTAAAGTAAAATGCTTATTTTAAAGTCGTTAGACCATCGCACAGTAAATAGGTAGAAGATGCTCTGTCGCAACCATCGACATTAAAATACTGCTCGCATGTATCAGTCATGATAATATAATGATGTAACCCTGATGGAGGAAGATTTGCTTGCATTGCGTGTACCGTCATAAAGTACATCTTATCTTTATCTTATCGAAATATAATGTACTATGATGTAGTTCCAAAATGCCTGTATACATTATTTTTAATGTTGCAATGTACGGGCCAATTTTTCCATAGTTATCTCCTTAATATTGTTGTGAGTTCCTTTGTCGACGATAATAGTGAAAATCGAATGACAGTTTAATTATTTACAGTGTTTTGATGTAAACACTCATCTAAACTTAATTATTTTAAGGTACTAGAGTATTTCCATTTTCTGCAATTGCATACTTCTGCTCCACTACATTTGTATTTTTTACTGCAGTCTATTTATTGAATACTTCTAGTGATAAATAAGTTACACATAAAATGAGCTCCACCTTACCAGCTGCTATAAGATAGTATTATTGCATCAATATTCATAATATAATAATGTAATACATATTATTCTGATATGGATCAGTCGGCATAACTAGTACTTTCACTTTATGTATATGTTGATGCTAATACTTTTGTAGTGGTAAGATTTGTATTGCAGGACAATAATGACGTATTGATAGCCTCAGAAAAGTTCTTCACCTCTGAAAATGTAAATGATGTAATCTAAATACTTTCTTTTCTATCTTTTATTCAAGAAAAAATATGCAGTATGTGAAGATAATACATTATTAACACAACACATTGACATCAGGGGCTACACGGTTACACATACGCAAACTTTTCCCAAATTGGGTTCAATAAAGTACTATCTTATCTTATCTTATACAGGAGGGGTGTCAAACTCAAATACACAGTGGGCCAAAATAAATAATTGGGTACTAGTCGAGGGCCGGACTGGTTCAATGTTTATTGCAAAACTTATTGAAATGAACTTATTGCACATTAAACCTGGAACTAACAAAGCTTAAATAAAAACAATAAATTGCCTATAAAAACAACATTAAACATTAAATAATCAGTTGCATTCATTTCTTATGGCTCTATCTGCAGCTTTTCCAGAGTCACTTCTTATGAGTACATTTTTCCTCAGGCCAACAACAGCTTCAAACAAACAATTTCCTTCAAAGAGAAAACCAAACATGCCCTGCTGTCTCAAGAAAAAAAGTGCAGAAGGAAGCATCCATTGAGCTCAGTGTGCTGCTCTGTGATGCTAGCTCAAGCAGATACTTGGCATCTCATCTCGGGTGCAAGGTCATCAATGTTTGGGCTCAGGCTCTGAGCGGAGGAGATCCTCAGGATTGAGTGAAGGTGTGCGTGCAATATACCGGCGCGCCAGATTTAATAGTCATTTAAAATGATCCTGAAATTAAATCCACCAAGGGCCTGATTTGGCCCCCGGGCCTTGAGTTTGACACATTTGTTATACACATACTGTATATAATGGTTATACAGAGTAGCCTACAACGTCAAAACAAATTATATATAAAGAAATAAATGTAAAGAAAATAATGATACAAATCAACAGCTATCATTTCAAGTATAATATCTATGAAATACTATTGGTTTTGATTGCCTTGTTATTGTATTTTGAAATGGTGGTGCCATATTGTTGTAATTCTATGTAAACATGGGCAACATTTGGTTTGGAGGAAGTCCATTTCTTCTTTTGAACGTGACATTTTCCTCAAACTAAAATGATATATATATATATATATATATATATATAAATATATGTTTTACAATACTTTCACCACTGCCAAACATGTAGCATGGTGACGCGCAGTGTGTGTCTCTTTTGGTAGTTGTAGTTCTACAAACGTACTACAACACCGCACGGCGTCGACGTGCACGCACGTATTCTCTCGCTCTGTATTATTGCTCAGAAACCCAGCCACCATGGGGAGTTAAGGGGGTTAGTCGACGGGTCATTTTCGTTAATATTTAATACCAGAAAAGCTTTCCATATGCTGCTTTTTGGGGCACACAGTTCGCGCCAGTATCCCCAATGCAGCGGATTACGGGGATCGGGCTTTCAGAGACGGTAGGACGGACACTTTTGTTGGAAAACAAACGGGACGTTAGCTAGCTAAGCTAACAAGCTAACCAAAAACTAGCTAACACACCAAGCTAGCTGGCGCTGCAGCCAGTAGAGTGGAAAACGTGCCCTCGCTTTCTTGTTTTGTTTGATGTTAGATCGGCTGGTTTGTTGGTGTTAATCAGTAGGAAAGTTGCCCTTGCTTTGGTGCGAGTTAACTTGTTATGAATACGTTAACAAAGTACGCTGGTGTTGGGAGTGTTTTTGCTTTGCAGGCCCGTCTTGTGTGGTTGTAGAGTTTGTTTCTGTACCCATCCCCCCACCGTCTTTTTGCAGGCCAAGATGAATGAGATTCCCACTTCAAAGCACTGGCATTGGTGGTGGCATTGCTACAAGGCTAGCTAGCTGTCTTAGCTTGTTAACATTACACTTGGTTATTTAGATAATGATGCCCAGCTATACAAAGTGATAGCCAGAGGTGGAAGAAGTATTCATATCTTATACTTAAGTAAAAGTAGAAATATCACAGTGTAGGAATACTATGTTACAAGTAAGAGTCCTGCATTGGCATCCGAATATACTTAAAGTAACCATAATAAAAGTGCTCATTATGCAGTTTAGTCCATTACAGAATAGTATCTGTTACATGTTTTGAGTATAATTGTTGGTGCATTACAGTGTTGCAAAAGCTTATAAAGGTGCAGGTAGATGTAATGACTTTGTATACTGCAGGGTAGCTTGTGTATGTTGCTCCAGGTGTAACTGCAGTCTGATTTAAGTGTTGATTTACATATTTAACATCATTGATCCCAATCCGCAAAGCAGAGGTGGAGGAAGTACTCATATATTGTAGTAAAAGTAGAAGTACCATAGTGTAGGAATACTATGTTACAAGTAGAAGTCCTGCAATCACAATTTTACTTAAGTAAAAGTACAAAATATTGGCATCTAAATGTACTTAAAGTACCAAAAGTAAAATAACTCATTATGCAGATTGGTCCATTTCAGAATAATATGTATGATATGTTTTATAATGATTGATCATGAAAGTGTTCTCAAAGCTGGTAAAGGTGCAGCTAGTTTGAATGACTTTGTATACTGCAGGGTAGCTTGTGGATTTACTCCAGGTGGAACTAAAGTCTGATTTAAGATTATATTTCACATCATTCATCCACATCTGCAAAGAAACTAAAGGTATAAAATGAAATATAGTCGAGTAAAAGAACACCATATACTTTGAACTGTAGTGGGGTAGAAGTTTGAAGTGAAATAGCAAAGTATCTAGTACTAGTATCTCAGTATTGAACTTGAAATTGACAACACAATAATAAAGTGTATTTTGAGTCCTGCTAGTTGCAATTAACTACCGGTATTATTAACACACTGATAATGATGCTATGAGGATAATAGTGTTGTGAGATGTTTGTGGCTGCAGAAGTCAATACTTGTTGAAATATCATGTAAACGTGTGTTTGCCGCTGTAAGGCGTATCAAACATCAGGTTTAGTACGACACGTACCTGTCCCAATCGCTGCAGCCATTTGTAAAGTTATCTCTTTGTAGGGTGCTGATTAACATTGTTTTTAAATCTTTAATGTCTTTTCTTCAATGGAAGCTCTTGTCTTTGATCCTACCTTTTAGACTGTTATACAGTGTGAGTTATTGCTTGGCTGGTTTACGTGTGAAGTTAGCATTTTTGTAGTGAGATTATTTCATATACTTGTTCATAATCTGATGTCTCTGGTAGCTACTAGTTGTGTTGGTTATTAATAGTGCTTCATATATGTGTGGTCTGACACAATAAAGAGGCTGGGGGTTATCTCTACCATCGTATCTCAATGTGTATATCCTTTGCATCAACGTCCCACTTCAACCACTAACCACTTTTCTCCTTTTATCACAGGGTGAATTGTTTGCCAGCAAAATCATTGCGACAGAGGAAGATCTGACCTCTGCTTTGAGCAACCAGAGACATGAGTGTTGTCAGAGAATTACATGGGATTGGGTTCAGGGGCGGTGGGGGGGGCGTTGTGGCCTCTCTGAGCGGCCCGTCCCACTTTACCGAGGATGCTCCGCGACCCCCTGTTCCCGGGGAGGAGGGATCTGATGTGGACCCCCCAGTCCAGTCGGTCAGCACCCGTCCAAACACCCTGTCCCAAACGCTCGGCTACCCCCCGTCATCGTTATCATCTAAAATGGGGGATCAATCGAGTTACACGCCCTCCTCGTCGTCTGCGACCCCGAGGCGCCCGGATCTGGACTTAGGGTACGAACCCGAGGGCTCGGCTTCACCAACTCCTCCATACCTGAAGTGGGCCGAGTCGCTTCACTCTCTTCTGGACGACCAGGAAGGCATCCAGCTGTTCCGAAACTTCCTGTGTCAGGAAGGGTGTGCGGACCTCCTGGACTTCTGGTTTGCTTGCTCCGGGTTCAGGAAGACGAGCCAGGAGAAGAGGGCAAAGCTGGCCAAGGCCATCTACAGGAAGTACATCGTAGATGGAAGTGGGATCGTCTCCAGGCAGATCAAAGGAGCCACCAAGAGCTTCATCAGAGACTGTGTGGGGAAGCCTCATCCGGACCCTGCCATGTTTGAACAGGTAATAAAAACCCTGATGCCATGTTTTCAGAATACCTTTTGTGTGTAGTGTGCAGTGTGTGTGAGTGTGTGGTGTGTGTGTGTGTGTGTGTGTGTGTGTGTGTGTGTGTGTGGTGTGTGTGTGTGTGTGTGTGTGTGTGTGTGTGTGTGTGTGTGTGTGTGTGTGTGTGTGTGTGTGGTGTGTGTGTGTGTGTGGTGTGGTGTGTGGTGTGTGTGTGTGTGTGTGTGTGTGTGTGTGGTGTGTGTGGTGGTGTGTGTGTGGGTGTGTGTGTGTGTGTGTGTGTGTGTGGTGTGTGTGTGTGTGTGTGTGTGTGTGTGTGTGGTGGTGTGTGAATATATATAAAACACATGACACCCAAAAGTACGAACATTTGCTTTGATCGCAGCGCTGTCTGCAGACCTGTGCTGCGAACATAGCTCTTCTCACTTGTCCTCAGTACACAGCAGGGGACCAGGTGGCTATGAAGCCGTCTTAGTTCAGTTGTCCGTTTACTTCTAGGTTTGACCAACTTGATAACACAGGCTGCCTCCTTCATGATGTGTAGTGAGCCTTTGAACAGTGCTACAAATTGTAGAGGGTGTTCTGTATTTGGACAAGAACGTGACCAATTGCATTTTGAAGCGTAGAGACGTGTACGTAGTAACTATCCATGAAAGATTATTCACAAGGACGGGAAGGTTAATCATGTTTTCCAACAACAGTTGCTGGCTAAATGCTTTGGAAACATCCGGGACTTCCCCATTTAAGAGACCTTTTTAGGCGGCTGGATGTAAAGCTAGACCGGCATCCTTGCAGTCGAAATGCAGTTCTAGTAAATGAGTACATCAAAGGTTCGGTTGCTCTGTTTTGTGGTCATAGAAGGCCGTCAGAGTTTTTCAAGTGTAAATGATGTACACACAAACTGTTACTTCACGCATCACCTGCCCCAAGAGTTAGGTGCCAAAAGTTTAGACGTCAAAATTGAGCTTTTGTAAATACTGCTAGTTTCCAATATAAAATAATCTTGCTGTCGTTACACCTATATACTGGTTCTGTGTGTTAACTCTGCGGTGTTAGATCTGGACATGTGCAATGCGAATGTGATGTTTAAGAAGTTGTTGGAACGCTGGTTATGAAAAACAAAACGGTGATTAGCCGATAACAGAAAAGACTGGTTGGCCCTGTGGTTGTTTAGCCGGAAGAATACAAATGTGATGCAGGAGCCAGGTCCAAACCGTTACACACCATTAACCTTGAGTTTGAGAATAACATGTTTATTGATGAGAAAATAAATGAAGATATCTGCTCATTTCGTTTTCTACAAGCTCTGATGTGTGACGGCTGCTTGTTTGCTCCAGGCTCAGACAGAGATCCAAGGCGTGATGGAGGAGAACACCTACCCTCTGTTCCTGAAGTCGGACCTGTACCTGGAATACACTCGGACGGGAGGGGAGAGCCCCAAGCCGAACCCCAGCGATCAGAGCCCTTCATCGGGGCCCGCCAAGCCCGTGCCGGGGTACCTGCCCACCCTCGCTGAGGACGAGGAGTGGAGGTGAGATCAAGCACCACTAATGTGTTGTAATGCACAGGATCCATGTCTGGCATGTAGGATCATTCAACAATCAAATATGGCTTCTTCTTTTTTTACATTCAAAGCTTTTATTGACTTTGTTTTGTAGAGATATATCCCTAAAAAAATCTTTACTTTTAATATTATTTAGTTTGTCAATGTTTTGAGTAAATAAATGTTGTTAAATTTAACTCATACGTTTCATCAACATAGTTACATATCGGCAGCAGTTTAAGCTAATAAGGGAAACAAATGGTAAGGAAAAATAATACTACTTTTCTTTAGTCTTCTAGAAATATTTACCTTTTTATATAATCATTTATAAAAGGTCGCAGAAATTGATTTGAATACATGTCAATTATTAGGGATGCTCCGATCGATCGGCCGAGAGTGATCGGTGAAGGCCGATCAGGAGAGCCGATCGATCGGCCGAGAGTGATCGGTGAAGGCCGATCAGGAGAGCCGATCGATCGGCCGAGAGTGATCGGTGAAGGCGATCAGAGAGCGATCGATCGGCCGAGAGTGATCGGTGAAGGCCGATCAGGAGAGCCGATCGATCGGCCGAGAGTGATCGGTGAAGGCCGATCAGGAGAGCCGATCGATCGGCCGAGAGTGATCGGTGAAGGCCGATCAGGAGAGCCGATCGATCGGCCGAGAGTGATCGGTGAAGGCCGATCAGGAGAGCCGATCGATCGGCCGAGAGTGATCGGTGAAGGCCGATCAGGAGAGCCGATCGATCGGCCGAGAGTGATCGGTGAAGGCCGATCAGGAGAGCCGATCGATCGGCCGAGAGTGATCGGTGAAGGCCGATCAGGAGAGCCGATCGATCGGCCGAGAGTGATCGGTGAAGGCCGATCAGGAGAGCCGATCAGATGACGTAAAATACATGACACTTTTCTCTGAGTGCGGCAAAACAAGCTCGCCAACATGGCTTCACCGGTCTGGCAGTATTTCAAGGTGGCCGAAAAAGACAACAAAATACGGGTGTGGGGAGAGAGCCAATATTCCCGATCGGAGCGTCCCTATCAATTATGTTTATGTTAAAATGCTGCTATACCTCCATGCTAATGCAGGTGTGTGCCTCCCTCTGTGTGTTGGAAAGCAAACCGTTTTTTGAACATAGTAAAGAAAAATAAATGTTTTCAAGTCTATCAATACATTTTGGACTTTTGCTTCAGTGAAGAAACTGGTCCAATCACTCATGTGTGAAATGATGATGATGAATGTTTGACCAATGTCTTTTTCAATGTGGTCTTAGGTGTGGAGGAGGAGGGAGGGAGGATGACGAGGAGAAAGATGAAGATGAGTGTGAAGACACCCCGGCTGGAAGGCTGACTCAGAGCCTGCTGATGCACACGGCCCCACAGAGATCCTCGAGCAACAGGAGGAGGCCGGACAGCAGGGAGTACAGGTGGTGTGTGTGTGTGTGTGTGTGTGTGTGTGTTACCCTAACCATCACATCATCATTTACCATCACAATGTGTTATAATGAAATATTTGTTGATATCCGTATCCAGCTTTGAACATGACAAAAATATTTTAGTTTTCATTTTATATCAACATGTTTAATGAGCACAGTTTTGCAGTAAATCATTATGGTGCACATTCAATCAGTTCAATTCAGTATTAAAGACACTTTTTCCTATCCATTCACCTATAATAAGAACACAAATCCAGAAGTACATTTCACCCCAGGACTCTGTAATTAAAACATTGTTTATCAACTTGAACAGTTAGGTTGTTGCCCCTTTATTTAATTATATATATATATACACATATATATATATACATATACAGTGGGGCAAAAAAGTATTTAGTCAGCCACCAATTGTGCAAGTTCTCCTACTTAAAAAGATGAGAGAGGCCTGTAGTTTTCATCCTAGGCACACTTCAACTGTGAGAGACAGAATGGGGGGAAAGAATCCAGGAAATCACATTGTAGGATTTTTAATGAATTAATTGGTAAAATAAGTATTTGGTCACCTACAAACAAACAAGATTTCTGGCTCTCACAGACCTGTAACTTCTTCTTTAAGAGCCTCCTCTGTCCTCCACTCGTTAACTGTATTAATGGCACCTGTTTGAACTCGTTATCAGTATAAAGGACACCTGTCCACAACCTCAAACAGTCACACTCCAAACTCCACTATGGCCAAGACCAAAGAGCTGTCAAAGGACATCAGAAACAAAATGGTAGACCTGCACCAGGCTGGGAAGACTGAATCTGCAATAGGTAAGCAGCTTGGTGTGAAGAAATAAACTGTGGGAGCAATTATTAGAAAATGGAAGACATACAAGACCACTGATAATCTCCCTCGATCTGGGGCTCCACGCAAGATCTCACCCCGTGGAGTCAAAATGATCACAAGACCGGTGAGCAAAAATCCCAGAACCACACGGGGGGACCGAGTCAATGACCTGCAGAGAGCTGGGACCAAAGTAACAAAGGCTACCATCAGTAACACACTACGCCGCCAGGGACTCAAATCCTGCAGTGCCAGACGTGTCCCGCTGCTTAAGCCAGTACATGTCCAGGCCCGTCTGAAGTTTGCTAGAGAGCATTTAGATGATCCTGAAGAGGATTGGGAGAATGTCATATGGTCAGATGAAACCAAAATAGAACTTTTTGGTAAAAACTCAACAAGATGTGTTTGGAGGAGAAAGAATGCTGAGTTGCATCCAAAGAACACCTACTGTGAAACATGGGGGTGGAAACATCATGCTTTGGGGCTGTTTTTCTGCAAAGGGACCAGGACGACTGATCCGTGTAAAGGAAAGAACGAATGGGGCCATGTATCGTGAGATTTTGAGTGACAACCTCCTTCCATCAGCAAGGGCATTGAAGATGAAACGTGGCTGGGTCTTTCAGCATGACAATGATCCCAAACACACCGCCCGTGCAACGAAGGAGTGGCTTCGTAAGAAGCATTTCAAGGTCCTGGAGTGGCCTAGCCAGTCTCCAGATCTCAACCGCATAGAAAATCTTTGGAGGGGGTTGAAAGTCTGTGTTGCCCAGCAACAGCCCCAAAACATCACTGCTCTAGAGGAGATCTGCATGGAGGAATGGGCCAAAATACCAGCAACAGTGTGTGAAAACCTTGTGAAGAATTACAGAAAACGTTTGACCTCATTGCCAACAAAGGGTATATAATAAAGTATTGAGATGAACTTTTGTTATTGACCAAATACTTATTTCCCACCATAATTTGCAAATTAATTCTTTTAAAAATCAGACAATGTGATTTTCTGGATTTTTTTTTCTTCTCATTCTGTCTCTCATAGTTGAGGTTAACCTAGGATGACAATTACAGGCCTCTCATATTTTTAAGTGGGAGAACTTGCACAATTGGTGGCTGACTAAATACTTTTTTGCCCCACTGTATATATAACTGGTTATGAAAGCTTAAACACAAACAGGACACATGTGATGAGTGATTTTGCTAACTTCTTGGAAGGAAGCCCCCTGGAAAGTGATTATAAAAAAACTGCAGTGCACCCTGGGAATGTAGTTTGGCCATACAAATGTGGAGCTCTACAGGTCTACCCATTTAGATTCCCACGTGTGACTTAAAATACCTCCAACTGTACTTCACAAAATGACCGGGAAGAAGATCATAGCGTGTTGAAAAGCTGAATATTTTCTGATCATTGAAATAAACATCCCACTGCTGAGTTAAAAGCAACCAAACAGTTATAGATTGTATTCATTGCAAGAAAAACCCTGAGATGTCATCCTCGCTCTACGTGTATTCTTGTCAGCGTGTGCACGGATGTGAACATGTATCAGCGTTTGATGGTGAGCTCACTAACCTCTCCTCTCCTCTCAGGCCGTGCAGGGAGCCGGTGAACCCGTACTACGCTAACATGGGCTACGCTCGCGCTCCAGCCACCAGCGCCAACGACAGCGAGCAGCAGAGCATGTCGAGCGACGCCGACACACTCTCACTGCCCGACAGCAGTGTGTAAGTGCCTGCACACAGTCACTAAACTATTGCATACATGTGTTATTCACACACCTCTTCATATTACTTCTACTATTTAGAAATATTCATGAACACAGTTAAAACTATGTGTATACAATTTAACGTTTTCAGACTGTAAGTGTAAATATGCACATTGACATTGAATTGTACCTCGTTGCACTGTCATCGCTTTTACCACTCTTATTTATTTGTGTCTATTTTACTGCAGTGAGATTTACCAAAGAAATGTGGTTGTACTTTGTATGATGACAATAAAGATATATTCAATGCCACGGTGACGAGTCCTAAAACCCGGAAGTAAAGTCCTTCCGGTTCCTTCGACAAAAACGCTTTAAAAATAGCTGGAAATCAGGTCTGAGGTTAAGACACATTTAAGAGACGGATCACGTTTTGTTCAGCCGGATACTCTCCACATGTCTACCCTACTTTTATCATTTTCGAATCTAGTCGCCAGAAGCAAAATGCTAACGTTATGCTATAAACGAATTACAGCAGGGTCGCTGCTTCAACGTCACGCCAACTTAAGATCCATATTCAAAATGGTACAAGTTGAAGCGTTTGTTTTAACAGTTGGCACGAGGCAGGGACTTGCTTTCAAGCAGAACACGGGGAAAAACAAACTTAGCGGAGTGTTTACGTGTTCGGCGTAATGACGTAAAACGACCTCGACAACTTCTGTAGTCCTATTCAGCCACTTGGTAACAACCATCGTTTTTCAGACACGTAAACTCTTCAGAAATCACCAGTGGGGTCACAGCTGATGGATTTAATGTCGTAGATGGGGATGGGTACCGAGCCCCGGTATTAAACGGGCCCCGGGGCTGAATTATTAAAGGCCGTGGTATCGTTAAGCTCCGACGTTAACGGTCTTTTTATCGGTACTGGAGACATGTAAAAAATATATGTATTATTGCTACACAAACATTATATTGCAGTTTTAGTGTCGCCAACTCTGTTTCTAATATGCAAAAAGCGTGCAAAATGTGTCGTCTTAGTATTTTCGATCTTTCCAATCCAGGCGAGAGATCTCTCTCTCCCCCGCCTGCTTGCGAGGGAGCGGGGCAGTTTACACACACGCGGCTGCTACATGCATGCAACACACACACGGCGGAGATGGCGGAAAGAACGCACTCCGAGGTGTGGTTAAACTTTACCCGTCTCGATGTGGAGAATGCTCGTTACCAAAAGTGGAATAAGAGTTTTAGCATGTAAGGGCGGTAACACGAGCAATTTATCTAAACATTTAGCAAAAGTGCTCCACATCCAGACGGAGGAATGCACCGGGTTCGACTGTCTTTCTAGCAGCTCTGTAGCCCCGTCCACGAGTAACGT
Organism: Champsocephalus esox; assembly: GCA_036324585.1. NCBI lineage: Eukaryota > Metazoa > Chordata > Actinopteri > Perciformes > Channichthyidae > Champsocephalus > Champsocephalus esox. The sequence continues at coordinate 11,517,931 of CM070480.1, read as the reverse complement.
TTCCACGTCAGGTGTGTGTTGCTGCTAGCATACAGAACAACTCCATGATACAAACACGGGTTAATGATTAGAGGTAACTGAGTTATTTAATTTGTTAAAGTTTCAGCTATTCTGTTTACAGTTCTGTCTTCAGATTATTTATTATGATTTGTTAAAACATTGTTGTTTCTTTTGATGTGAAATATTATTTATTTTATTTAAATAAAAAGCAATGTTAGTTTTGTAAACAATTTGTTTACCTTTTTTTTTCTCCAAAAGAACCGATAAGAGTACCGTTAAAAGACTGGACCGAGAAGCGGCATCGATAAAAGTAGTAGTACCGGTAAAACCTTAACGATACCCATCCCTAGTCGTAGAACAAAACGTGATCCGTCTCTTCGATGTGTTTCAACCACAGACCTTATTTCCAGCTATTCTCCAAAATCCTATGGAGAAATTGAATTGCTTTTTGTCGAAGGAACCGGAAGCGCTAAAATGCTAACTTACGTCCGGGTTTTAGGACGCGGCACTGCGGCACCCTGTTGAACAGCAACACTGGTTTTCAAATGGAATTGATGGCTTGGGTCTGTGTTTGATAGTTGTGTATCTTTGTGTGCAGAGATGGTATTCCTCCATACAGATATCGGAAGCAGCATCGTAAAGAGATGCATGAAAGTGCCAAAGCCAATGGACGTGTGCCCCTACCTCATATACCTGTGAGTCACACTGACGCCACATAAACTCATACCGGTCTTCATGTAGCAACAGCAGTAACTTTAATACACCTGTTGACCTCATTCATATATCTGCAAAATGTTTGTTTATCAACGTAAAGAAATATATTTATTCAATAATTAAATCACATTGAGATTGTGTCCTGGCTACAGAGAAAAACAGTTTGTTATACCAGAAATTAAATTAAATGAAACGTACAATAATAAAATGGCAAGGTTTAGCAGCACACAGAAATATTAACGAAATGCCGGAAATATCCTCGGCGCAGATATAAGAAGGAAATAAAAATACAAGCATGTTATAAAACAGCCACACCTTTTTTATATGAATTACTTCTGACCAATTTTTTGTATTGCCCTATTGACATCGGTATGTGGAGTTTCAGTCTCTTTGAAGGCTGTCTCTCCAAGATTAGTCTTTACTGCAGGAACGTGTATGTTAAGAAAGCCAGGCTTGAAAACTGATTTTATAATTACAACGCCTCAGGCAGAGGAGTCGCAGACAACACGGCCGTTAGGTGAGTCCTTTTTATAGAATAATGGAGAAAAGTGTTTAGTTTGTCTGACAGAGAGGGCGGACATGGCTGTTGCCAAGTTAATTATTATAACTGACGCAGGCAACAAACAGCTGATTATGGATCACCTCGTCAAACATTTTTAACATACTGAGAAAAACAATCTTTTACTTTGTACATCTTTATTAGTAATTTCATGGTTGTTACTGTTTTTCCTGCCTAGATTAGTTGATAATTCACATATAGTTCACAGAAATGTAATCTTGTTTTACCCTACTGTGTAGAGCAGGGGGGTCAAACTCAAATACAGAGTGTAAAATGTGTACGAGTCGAGGGCCGGACTGGTTCAATGTTTATTGCAGAACGTATTGAAATGAACTTATTACACATATTAAACCTGGAACTAACAAAGCTTAAACTATTGCCTATAACAACAACATTAAACATTAAATAATCAGTTGCATTCATTTTTTATGGCTCTATCTGCGGTCACTTCTTATGAGTACATTTTTCCACAGGCCAACAACAGCTTCAAAAAAACTATTTCCCTCAAAGACAAAATGATGAACATGTATTTGTTGTGTCTCAATACAGCGCACGTACCGCATGCCAAAGGACATCCACGTCGAGCCGGAGAGGTTTGCAGCGGATCTCATCGGCAGGCTGGAGACGGTTCTCCGAGAGCGAGAGGCTCAGGAACGACTCGAAGAGAGGCTGAAGAGAGTACGACTGGTGAGTGTGTCCCTGTGTGTCTGTGTCTGTGTGTGTCTGTCTGTGAGTGTGTCTGTGTGTCTGTCTGTGTGTGTGTTCCTCGTGATGTGATTCGTCATGCCAGTTACTCACACAGTGTTGGTGGTGTTCTCTCAGAAACACTTTATTATTGTGAGAATCACAGCAAGTCCTTCACAGATATTCTTTTTTTAATGAATGACACTATTCAATCGGTAAATCCGGGTGCTGGAAGTCCTTGAAAATGTGTTGAAGGTGTGCTTTGATAAAAATGTGCTTTACACTTACAACTCAGATTCAATAGCATGCCACGCCTTTTTAAAAGCCGGTGACTTATTTTGAAAAAGCATAGAAACGTTTATTGTGTTAACGAAGTGCAATAGTGTCATGTATACGATGCGTACATATGTGGTGGTGGTTTAACACACAAGGTACAAGAAACAAAGTTAGCTGTAGCGGGCAAACAGAAAGAATAGCTCATAACAAACTAGCCCTCTGTGAATGATCTAATTTCCATCATATAATAGTGTAATAACTACAGTGTATGGATACAATAAAGCACTCGGGTCTCAAATGAAAAGTGTAATGCCAGATAGTTTCTATACTCCTGTATATTAGTTTGCTACGGGCATTTCATCGTTGAAAAGTGACATGCCTGAAAAGTGTTGAATTTGACCATTTTAAAAACATTTATGACTTAGATCAGTTTGTTCAGCCCACTTCCCTCAGTCTGTGTATTTTAAATTCAACACTAATATATTTCTCCCAACAGGAAGAAGAGGGTGACGATGCTGACGTCTCGGTGGCGGCCTCCGTCTCCTCTCACAGTTTACCCCTGCTCCCCCTCCCCTCGTCGGCGTTCCCCCCGCTCTACGGCGCCCGTTACTCGGAGACCACCGCCAACACGGTCGCCACGTACGGCGGCCTGGTTGCCATGGAGGATTCCCTCGACGACGACCCGGAGTCGATCCTGGATGAGCACGTGCAACGCGTGATGAAAACGCCGGGATGTCAGTCGCCGGGGGCAACGAACAGCACCTTAGGAGGAGGGGGCGGTCGACACTCTCCCCCAAAATCATCCCGTTCACCCGACGGGGGGATCGGACCGCCTCACTGCCCCCCACACAGAGGGGGGGGGCCACAGTCTGCCTCCTGCGGGGGTCAAAGGTGAGAAGCGAATCAAAACACAAACACATTACTTTCCGTGTGACTTTTTTTTAAACTTTTTACAAATCCTGACATAAGACTTTTTTTCCATTCAAAGCAAAATTAATAATATGGTAAAACAGAATATGAAATCAAATAAAGTAAAACAGTTACAAGTTAAAATAAGGAATAAGATAGTTATAAAAAAATGATTTTATTAATAATTTTACACAAGAAGTGACATGTTTAGCAGAGCAGGATCGGTTACACGGGGACATTTTCCATAATGTTCTTTTGAAACTCAATTAAGTTAAAACAACCCTTTTCAACTAGCTAGACATCCAGGTATCCTTTAACACCGTTCCACCTTTTGATGAAGGAGTCCATTCTCATTTGTAGACTTTAATGACTTTAAATGCCATTTTCTTAATGTCTTTAATTTTTGAAAAGCACTTTGAGTTGCCTGGTGTTGAAAGGTGCTATATAAATAAACTTGCCTTGCCTTGGACATACTGCTGTTCTCACTGGGTTCCTTATGTGAACTAAAGGCACGGAGAAACCCTGACCATCAATGTGTTACTCCATCTTTATTTTATGTCTTTCACACACTGCTTGTGACACTTAGTCTCAAGCCCAGTGGTTTTCATCTGAAAGCTTGCAGCCACAGATATATGGTCTAAATCTGGGGTGTCAAACTCAATTTCATCACGGGCCACGTAGGATGTATGGTTGCAATCAAAGGGCCGGTTGTAAACTTTGAGACTATATCAAAAATACATATATAAATATTGAATATATATAAAATAATGTATTATATTACATTATTGCCTCTGCATTGGATTATTATCGGATAGGGTAATAACTTCATAATTAACTACGTCTGAAAGCAGAAGTCTAGGGCAAGTAATTGCAAGTCTCTTCAGTGAGAATGTCACAAAATCATTTAAAAAGAAAAGCTCAATTCTGGGGGGAAAAAGTAAGAAAAAAAGGGAAATTTTGAAGGAAAAAAAGGTAAAAGAAAGAAGAGATGCATTGTGGGACATGTAGTTTATGGGCAACGTGTTTCTGTAAATCGCCATGTAACCATATAATAAACATATAATATTCTTTCAGAGCTCTTGCGGGCCACATGAAATGAAGTCGTGGGCCGGATTTGGCCCCCGGGCCTTGAGTTTGACACCCCTGGCCTAAATGGCTTCAAAGTGTCCTAAAACCGTTGGAACGCTGTCGTTTTTAGCAACATTTATTCAAACAGGAGGAATAAAGTGCTGTTAGGGGACGTTTTCAGCAGTGGAAGAACATGTATTGATACTTAACTGAATGTTTTAAACAGCGAGACAGAGATGGGATTAATACTGTTGTTATTTTTTTTTATCCTATTGTGGGATTTGTTGACTGACAATATTACCATCCTTAGACTGAAATATAAAGACCGTGACAAGTTTACAAACAAAACATTTCCTCTTGTGCCTTAACGGGAGGGATTCAGGTGTAGAATCATGAATGGTTACAGACACAAGTACTCGATTACAATTGTGTTTTCTTTTTATAATGCAGTGTAAAAATGCATTTTTCCAGATGCGTCGCTTCATCTTAAACTGCAGCCGTGTTATTGTGTCACTAATGGTCTCACTGTGTCTCAGGTATGCATCACAAGCAGCTGTATCACCACAGAGGGCAGGAGGAGGCTGGCTCTCGCTCTCAGGCGAACCCCATGTGGAACGGAGACCCTGCCAGTCAGTACGCAGGGAGAAGTCGCAACTACGCCGACGGGGCTGGAGCCAGCACGCACGAGGGCATGGGCTACAGGTAAGACAGTCTGTTTAAATGTGCTGACATGTTGCTCTCTGTGCCGTTATAAAAGAGATGGGGTCTCCAGGAAATCAGCTTGGCAAGTTGGCTCAAGAATATGAATATGTGTCCTGGTAGAGAACATGGAAACAGACTTTATCTATTTAAGCTGTGGTCTGTAACGATAATACAAACAATGGGGATTATATTAGCATAACAATTAGGTGAACATTCATAGACAAATAAGGACTGTTACAACTCCAACATATCAACAACTAAGTTACTGCTTGATAACTGCACTCAATTAGGCTTAAAAGCTACGGAAATTATGATCAGAAGTTTTAAGTTACCACTTAATCACTCTTATATGTTCGATCGCATATACACACACTCACCCTTATGCACATATGCACAGCATGAAGACACAAAACTTACTCAATAAACAAGTATCATTCCACATGTAGGCTTTCTTAGTCTTTTGCTCAGATGACCTGACTGTATGTGTGGTGTGTCTCTGCAGTAGTAAAGGCAGCACGCTGTCACGGCGAGGCTGTAAGAAGACATCGGAGACGCCGGGCAAAGGAGAGGAGAGCGGGCGAGTGACGGAGGGCCAGCCGCCGATGGAGGATCTGGAGAGGAACCAGAAGATCCTGCAGTGGATGATGGAGGGAGACAGACAGAGGAAGACCTCTCATGGGTGAGGAATTGGGGCCGAGAATCAACAAAGTCAGACCTTTTATTATACCAGATTAATTTAAGGATTTTGTTACGGATTTCACGATGGACCATTTGCAACTGATGTGTCATGCTTAATGTCTAAGAGATATAAGGAAATCTATCAAATAGCGCACTCACACTTCAATTGGGTTCGCCAAAGAACGCTTTGAGCAGCATATATAGAGATATGGAGATATTCGTTAAGTCCCCACACATTTTCCATAAAAACAGGATTCAGGTGACTATTAACCAAGGTGTAAGCATTTTTTATAAATGTAATAATACATTTTATTTGTCAAGCGCTGTTTCAGTGGTAAAAAATAAATAAATAAAAAGTGTAATTAAAATCGAGTAATGAAAAAACTTTTAGCACAAGGACACAACATTAGTCACGAATAGAAGCAAGTCTGAAAAGGTGAGTTTTGGTCAAGGGGACCTATCATGCAAAATGCACTTTTTTATGTCTTTTATACATCAACATGTGTCCCCGGTGTGTCGGGGAACTCACGCAGCGTCAGAAAATAAAACCCTCTCTTTTCCTCCGTACCCAAATCTCTAAAAACGGGGATCAACGGAGCTGATCCAGATTTGCGTCCGATATGACGTAATATCTGAAATGTGGACCCACGGCCCAATCAGAAACGTTGCTATCAGAAACAATGCCCGACTGTTTTGGACGTAATATGGTCGGTGTTTACATTAGCATCGCTAACACTCAGAGCTAACCTGTACTGGAGAGCATGTGTGTGAAGAAGCAGGAAGTAAAAAGGAACTCACCTTGTGGTATAACCGGCAAGAGAAAAGCCTTTGACTCCAGACTGTTTCAGAGAGAATCCTTGATAATCCATGATATGGAGTTTCATCACGGCAGCATTTAGTTTAGACGGTAGCTGCCGGGTCCCGCATGAGCTCAGACCCCTCCATTTTTTATTTATGAAATTATTTTTTATTTTTTAAAGCTTTATACCCAAATCAGCACTTTTGAAACAGGAAGTGAAATAGAGGGATATGAGGCATGGCTAGAATGGGTGATCTGTTTGGTATTTTTAGCAAAACACTTCATAGACATGTTTTTTATATATCTGAGACCTATGCTATTGCCTAAAAATAGCATGATAGGTGACCTTTAAAGGTGGGGAGGTCAGTGCCATTTCTGATTGGTTGTGGGAGTGAGTTTAGAGAGAGGGGGGTGAACGTCTGCTTAAAACAACAATTTAGTATGTATATCTGTATCAATCTAAATGTGGGCAAAACGTGTATATTTGTAGCCCTTTGACATTATTCCTGTTGTTCTCCCAGTGGCAGCACCAGCAGCTCGAGGAGGGGGGGTCCCAGCAGCGAGTCGCCGCACCCCACCTCAGTGGAGCGACCCGGAGCCGTGCACCCCTGGGTGTCGGCGCAGCTGCGTAACAACCCTTCGTCTTCAGTGTCCCCCACCCTCCCCGGATCATCGTCCACACAGGTCCAGCCCTCGCACCCCTTCATCCAGGACCCCGCCATGCCCCCCAACCCGGCCCCCAACGCCCTCACCCAGCTGGAGGAGGCTAGGAGGAGACTGGAGGAGGAGAGGAGGAGGAACGCACTACAGCAGGCTAAGCAGAGGTGGGTGTGACGGGGGATTTACCTGTTAACTTGTATATAGACTATTCTGCACAATTTCTATTTATTTTATTTACTTGCACTTTTATCTGTTTCATTGTGTTGCACGGTTGGAGGAGCCTGTGACCGAAGAATTTCATTGTCATAACTACACTGTAGCTATTAGGGATGCCAGCGATTATTCGATTATTCGAATATTCGCTACAGTCTGCATAATCGAATATTATTTTTAAAAATCGATTTTATTTTTTTTAATGTATTTTTTTTTCTGGCTTAGTTTCAACCAAAATATATATAAATATATATATATGCTAATAATAGTAATAGTATTAATAATTGTAAATGGTCATTGGTCACACCACCAGTTTGTTTTACTGGGGTCGGTCGAATAATCGATTATTATTCGCCAGGGCTGCCGAATAATCGATTTTGATCATGGTCAGTTTCTGGCAACCCTAGTAGCTATGCACACATGACGATGAAAGCCTTGAATTAGTGATGCATAGACTATTCGGACACAGGGCGAAACCGGCCGCTTGTTTACACATTTCATATATTTTCTTCTGGGTTAAAAATGTAAACACATGCTTCTGATTGAGGCTATTAGTGCTTCTGCAGACTGTCGAATAATACACATCATGTTGTTATAAGTTACTAAGTAGAAAAGATAGAAAAATGCAACTTTATAATGACTGCATTTTCTGAAGTAAAAATGGGGGGGGAAATGGAATTACTTACTAAGTCAAACAATTAAAAAAACATTATCCCTGTGAACATTGCACATTTAAAAAGTGAGAAATGGACCTGTAACTGGATGCAATGTGGAATAAAATGCCCATTTTCCAAGAAAGAAAACATTTTAAAATACATGCCGTCAATATAGTTTTTTATAAGAAACACATTCTGAATAAGCAAATAATTGAATATGTAGTATATGCTTAAATACACATTTTAAATCTGTGCATCTGTACTCCAAATTCTAAGTGGTCTCTGTGTTGTGTACTTGAGTGTTTCAATACGGATCTCTCCTTCTTCCAGGCATAAATCGTCTGGTAAGCGCCAGGTGTGTGAGAACATGACCGTCGCCTACTACTTCTGTGGAGAGCCAATCCCATACCGAACATCCGTCAAAGGCCGCGTGGTGACTCTGGGCCAGTTCAAGGAGCTGCTTACCAAAAAGGGCCATTACAGGTGAGGACATGCATCTATATAAATATGTATAGATTGTGTTGGAACATCACGTTCTTTTCTTTGTCATTTAAATCTGCATTGTCACATTGTACATGGCAATAACATGCTGGTTACAACAACATTACAATCATGTAACAAAAGGCCAGCAAGGCAATACAATAAAAGGGATATGTCTTCATGTTGTTATATTCTTGAAGAGACATGTAGCTATTGTTCCAGTCAAATGTCTTTTGTTTTGAGTCCATTTCCCCCACTTTCTGTTGAGTCAGTTCTTCCATCAAAAAGGTTTCTTCCACGATTGGTACCCATTGTTGGTGGTGCTTCCTTACCCCAATTCCTAGTGATAGCTTTCTTGCTGGATATTAGCAGCATTTTGATCACTTGCAATTAGGGATGCTCCGATTTTTCCAATTTCGCCGATACCGGTCGAGTGGGCGGGGCCTATGGGGATCTTCCATTTAAAGTGATGATTACAACTAGGGATGCACGATATTGGTTTTTTGAAACCGATACCGATAACTTCCTGCTTCTCAAGACCGATAATAAAAAAAAATTAACGCCACTAATTATTTTAACGTGATTAACGGGAGAAACGGAAGAAATGAGCGGATAAGCGCTCTCTTTTCCTCTCGCCCCCTCTCTCCCCCTCTCTCTCTCTCCCGACAGCCCGTCTGTATCCATTTCATGCAGCTCACTGATCCAGTAATGAGTGACCCGACAGTGAAGAATAAATATATTTATAACTAGTTTAGCTTGTTCCAGAGGTAGATAAAATGGCTGTGTGTTCCGCTCACCGGTCCGTCACAGCGGGCGGAGCTGCAGGATTTCTGCTTCACACACGTTGCACACCGCTATTTTATTGTCTTTTTCGGACACCTTAAAATACTGCCAGACCGCTGAAGCCATGTTGGCGAGCTTGTTTTGCCGCGCTCAGAGAAAAGTGTCATGTATTTTACGTCATGCGGTCGGCATTTTTAGAGAGCACCGACCGATCGGAGCATCCCTACTTGCAATCAGTCCTCAGAGCATTTACATAAATAGATTACCAAACAACTTTTAGAAACCTCATACCAGAACATCACGTTTTAAATGAACCATTTGTCTCGGTGTTTGGCTCCTAGATACTTAAGCATCTCTGTCCCCTGCAGGTTTTACTTTAAGAAAGTGAGCGACGAGTTTGACTGCGGTGTGGTGTTCGAGGAGGTTCGGGACGATGACGCCATCTTGCCCATCTTCGAGGAGAAGATCATCGGGAAGGTGGAGAAGGTTGACTGAAATGTTGGGAACTGGAAGATGACGCAGAAATCGGTGAAAAAAAAGATCATGGGGAAAAAAGGAGATGAGAACATTGGATAGAAATCCAACCGGGAGGAGTGAAAGAAAGTAGAAAGATGGAAGAAGCAACGTGTGACAGAGGAGGGGGGGGGGAAGATGGCGCTGAATGGTAGACGCTCGAGTATTAAGGAGGTCGGTTATTTGTATGGACTATCTGGATGTCGTGCCTGGATCAAACCCACATAGAAGCAAAGACCACATGAAGCAGGAGCTGAGGAAAAAGGAACATAAGTTATTTCACCTGTCTTGTCTCCAATGTGGATATTCGAGGAGCGCTGTTGAAAAAAGAAATCCGACCGGTCTTCCACTGCGATGGATGGAAAACGGGTGAAAGGTGGAAGGAGAGGAGAGAAAGTAGTCTTCCACTTCGGCTCTGGAGGAGTCTAATCCTCCGCAGACCATTACGATGCTGCTACATTACCACGGAAACTCTTCAATCGGTGCTCGGGACGGTAAAGAAAGCAGTTTTTTTTAGTTTCCATTCGGGAGTCTCGCTGCCTTTTCGCTGTCTCTGTTCCTCATCAGCTGGAGACGAGAGGACAGAGGATTTTATTGGAGGAGCCTGCTAAACGTGCTCCTCCTCTCGTTGACTTCATAGCCTCAAAAACGTTCTCGCCCTTGATTCCTAGATGTCCTGTAGTGACCTCTCACATCCACACAACAACAGTTCTCTACATAACTTGTTTACCAAAGCTACATATTTTTGATAAGACAAGTATCCTAGCTACTTGTGTCATTTTATTTGAATTGTGTATGTACAAGGCAGGTACTATTACTTATAAATGCAGCCTAATTTCGTTATATCTCAAACTTAATGTTGTATTATTGTGTATGTTTTGAAGCTAGTTCATTAGCCATTTCAGGGCAGCCTTTTGTTTGTTTTTCCTCTATGATGCACCCCTGCAGCTCACGTCTGTACTGTTTACCTGTGAGTGTGTACTTCTGTTCTCCTGCGCCATGGGTTTTAATTATAGGCTTTTTCTGTATACACAATTATGAAAAAGAGCTGTGCACACTCCAGTTGTGCCGTCTCCGACCACAGTATCACACCGTCACCACCTCATGTTTTTCTGCTACACTGTACGTAGCTCCGCACTCAGTCTAGCTGCCTGCCTTATGGCCAGTGCCATTACAATCTAGAGTATTCTGAACGTGTTGGCGAGTGTGAAAGCCTGTGCTATGTACGCCTGAACTCAGCCAAAGAGCATTATGCGGTGCGTCCCTTATGCCTCCATGCGTGTGTCTGTGCAGTCCAAGTCCACGAGCATCAAATGTATTTGTTCGTCATGAGCAGAAGGGAGTCTTCTTCCTCTTGCGGATCATCCAACTTTAACCCTCAACACTGAGCTTGACATTTGGGGAACTATATACAGTTTTCGCTGAGAGTAAGTTGAGAAAATGTTTATCACTCATGTCTGTACCGCAATTATAAAGCCGCAAATAGCAGTTGGTTAGCTTAGCATAAAGACTCAAACAGATGGGAAAGCTAGCATGTCTTTGTAAATCGAACAGACTAGAGCTGTAACCACATATCATTTATCGATTGATCAATTTGTCTGTACAAATATTTAAAAATAACTTGTTTCTTGTGACCAATCGTTGAAAACGGTTTTAGTTTACTAGGAAATGTTGCCAATAGTAACAGCAAATTTGCTCGAAACTCAAAACATTTCTGCTCACAAATTATGTTCAATCATTACCAAAATACTTTCCCGTTAATTGCTTAATCCGTTCAAAGATGTGAAATAACTAAATGTTATGATTTAACAAGTTGAGCCTTTACGGTGAACGTGGATTCATTCTTTTGGACAGAGCTAAGCTAGCTTTTCCCCTCTGTATCCAGTCTTTATGCTAAGCTAAATGGCTGTAGCTTCAGATTGAACACAAACATGGTATCAGTCCAACTCTCAGCTGTGGATTTTCCCAAATGCCAAACTATTCCTACAAACCTCTCCCATGGTTTCAGTCCTGCAGAATATCATAAAGCACCGAGCAGACAGCGCACTGATCTCACACCAGCTGTGTAAGCTGAATGTAATTTGACTTTTAAGACTTTAAAAAAAAACGTTTTACCGCCTTGTCCTCAAAGGAAGTCCCCTCATTGGCCCTGTCGTCGTGTCGGTCCTCGGCGCTGATCTCAAACCGTCAGCCTGTGTTTTGTGTTATCTATGCTGGTAGTTCATTGAATGTGTTCATCAAACAAAAAGGTCCTAACGTGCGTCTCGCAGGAATGTCAACGTTTCGGCCCAGTAAGGGAAACATAGGATCTGAAAACACATGTGTCCTCACTTCAGCCCATTATGCCTTCAATATGGAATTTAAAATTTAGATATGTATTTGTTTATAAAAAAAATGTAATTTTAATAATCACCAAGCATGTTCTTTATAAGGAATGTTTTCCTGACGAGTTGAATTATCTATTTTGTTTTAATGTGTATGTGCGACCTGCTTCGGCCCTCTGATATATCTGATCTGTTTCGTTAGAACGCCCAGGGACAGTTGAATGACGAGTTGTTTCTTGTGATTATGATTCGATGGACAAAACAAACAACTGTTGTGTTGTCAATTTGTGTGAAACACAGTGCCTTTATCATGTTATCTTTCAAAAAATATCTTTATTGAACCAATCCATGATTTTTAATGTTTAAGTTTTTATTTTCAGTCAGTCCCGTTGTTTTTTTAGCTGCAACCATGCTTGCTCACTTCTGTTCTAGATCCTCTGCTGTAAATATGTACATTATCATTTCATACGTGTCTTCAGACCCGCACCACAAGTCCACGGTGTTTCTGTTTTTCAAAGGTAAACGCCAAGATGTCACTGTGCTGGTTCCACTTGTACATTTCTTTTAAAAAGGTACTTCATAATAAAGATGTTGAATAAACACTTCCTATCCTTGCATTTGTCACTGTTCAATTAATTGTCCTTATTTTGAAAATGCCACATGCCTTATAAGCTTTCCTTTTTACCGTGAATAAAGCCAATGACTCTTGCAGTTTGACTTTTTCACTGCAGATACTTAGGCTTTTCAAAGCAGGAAAAGCACATGTTAATATTACTTATAACATTAAATGCAGCTTTGATCTAATTAAAGTGCTCAATACCAAGACCCTAAAACTGAAGCAATACCTATAAAGAGTTCTATATTATCCAGTAAATATAGAGGAGTGGAATATTTATGTTGCTAGCAGGGGTGCCAAACTCATGATGGTTGCACTCAAAGAGCCGGTGGTAACTTTAAGACTATATACATATACATAGATAAATATATATAAAGTAATGTATTATTTTACAATATTTTCTCTCCATTGGATTATTATCGGATAGGGTAATAACTTCATAATGAACTACGACTCTGAAAGCAGAAGTCTAGGGGAAATCATTGCAAGTAATTGAAAGTCTCTTCAGTGGCATCTCACAAAATGAGATGCATTGTGGGACATGTAGTTTATGGGCAACGTGCTGTAAAGCAGCACGTAACCTTATAATAAACGTAGTATACTCTTTGCAAGCTCACATATAATTAAGTGGCGGGCCGGATTTGGCCCCCGGGCCTTGAGTTTGACACCCCTGCTTTAAAGTGATATACTTAAGTAAAGCATGTTGTTAATAAATGTTACTTTCTACCACTGGGCAGGATAAAAGAGACCCCGGAAAAGCTAGCACAGTTGCTCGTAGTTACTGAATGATATACATTTTCAGCAGTAAGTCTACTGTAAATAAACACAGCAAATGTATATGGCAAACAAGTATCTTCTGTGCAATATAATAATCTCTTTGTATGCGTCCATGAGGATTATGCAGAAGCTGCACTTGAACTCCACCTTTTTTTATGTCTCTCTGTTAGTAAAAGAAATACAGAAGACATTGGTAATATCAATACAAAATTAAACAATAATAAATATACAATGCTATGGCACATTATTAATTTATACAAATGCATCAAATGAAAAGTACAAATTCAGTGTCCGCATTGCCCTTTTGTTTTTAAGAAAAGATAGTCTTCGTATTGTTTCATTTTTTAAACCAAATAAAATCGTAGTCAATTGTATGAATAATTAAATGACTCGCATAGCCTTTTAGAATGGAGAACATGTGCCTTGTTATTCATTTTTCAACTAAACAAAAATTAGCAGGGCAATATCTCTGAATAATTTTAAAAGAGACCTCCACTATTTTGCTCCAGATTTATATATACAGTCTATGGTCAGGACATTACTACACCGCCACCTTGTGGATAAGGTGTGTTACTGCAGAGACGTAACGTCAACGTGAGGTCATACTTAAAATATGACGTAATCACGTACACAGTCACCAGTTGGAAGACGCACTTGTCAACACGTATTACTATTTGATTATTATTAACCGTCAGTCGTATGAGAATAACATAACTTCAGTGTGCAGATAATATATGTGTAACATCCGGTGAGTTAAAAACCCGGAACAAACCAAACAAGCTGCTAGTTAGCTAGTTGTTGTTAAGTTAGCATGTTAGCACGTTAGCTAGTTGGTAGCATCATGGATCCGTTTACTATAGTTGTGGATGAAGTGGCTTTGGAGGGACTGGACGGAATAACGATCCCCTCTCTGTGGATACGATTAGAGAATAGAAAGCCCGCTTTTCCCCTGAAACTCGATGACCACACCAAGGAGCTCGTCTGGAGGTCCCTTATCAACAACACCGAGCTGAAGCTGTACCAGATGCCGCAGGAGAGAGCCGATGTGGTGCTGTTTGACAGGTGAGTTCTGCTTATAATGAAAGGTTCAGCACACTTTAAAGCAAATAAAGTATTTGTCCCACTTGCCCCCAAAACAAAGTCCTAAATATAATTCACAGACCATGCTGAATAATGTAAATCATTTACATTGTTTACATTTAGTTAGTTGTGTGCTGGCCTATCAAGATACACTGACTCCAATTATATATGTTAATCTGTATTTTATTATCTTATCTTAACATCTTAGTGGAACGATGTTCTTACAGAGAAACTCAGCAGGCAGTTTAGAAATGTCTGATGTAACAGACCTGCCACCAAATCACATCTCAATAAAGGTTATAATGATGTTATAATGTTGTTAGATCTGTGTTGGAGGTGTGTTGTTTTAACACTTTCCACTGTGTTGAATGACCACAAGCACTTCTCTTTAGATCAGCTGAGTGCAGTTCCTTTAAAGTCTGTAGCTATTGCAATGCATTGTTTTCAAATGTAATCTTTTATGGCTTTAAGCCGGGGCATTATTAGTTAACCAGATCCACAGAAGAAAATAACATTTTCTATTTCAATATGTAGGGTTATCGTGCAGTTATTGGTTAGAGATGTAGGACTATATATTCTATCAATTGGAGGAAAGGTAAAGAACAATTAGGAAAGGACTCTATTCCCAACATCAGCTTCCACACATTAATGATCGTGTGGCTAAATGGTAGCAAATCCCTGAAGACAAATTAAATAGTCTTTTATTTATTAGTTGAACTGGCAGTGTGGTGCCTGGGACATTATGAGTGTTTGATATGTATGGTATTTTTCACGTTTGAGAAAGATAGTAGGTACTACTTTAAATGATATGTTAGTGTTGTTGTTAACTCTTTGTTTTACCGTCCTGACTTTGTGTTTCCATGCGTGTGTGTGTTTTCAGGTTCAAAGGCATCGACCCAGAAACGGGCATTGAAACAAGACATCATTTTTCTGACAGGAAAGATGTCTACCTGGTTGATATGATTCTAGAAAACAAGAATGGGATTCAGGGCTCCTGTGCATTATTCAAAGAGAGGAAAGACATCACTAAAAATGTCCGCTCCGAGTCCCTCGCCCCCTTACTCAACCTGCAGGAGGCTTTGGAACAGTAAGAAGAGTTTGATATTCAACTTTTGTACCTTCAGAACTAATAGCTTAACCACATAAGTCATTCGTTGTATTCTCCGACATTTTCAAAGATTTTGAAGTGACTGTTATTTTTGTATATATTGATTATTGTGCTTTTATTTAGGTCTTAATGTGTGCATATGTATACATGTGTCTTTGATTGTGTATATATAGGTATATACATATTTATACATATGTGTGTTTTTGTATTCGGGATTGTGGGAAATGGTATTTTCGATCTCTTCGTCTGTACACACAAACTGAAAGATTGACAATAAAGTTGACTTTGACTTAAATAAAATGTCAGAGTGCAACTGTGCATTCGTCTCATTCTCTTGCTTCTTTCCACCCTGTCCCTCCTCAGACATGGCCGGAAGCTTGTCGTGGTGGCGTGTCAGACGCTGCGTTTCAGGACCCTGATTGGTCCGGAGAGCGATCCTGATTTGAAACTCAACGACGACTCTTACTGCGTGCTGGAACGAGTGGGTCGAGCTCGATGGCAAGGAGAGCTTCAAAAGGATCTGCACGGAAGCTCCTTCAAGTACGGGACACGCATTTAGCTCGGGGTCACTCGTGCTTCCTGTTTAAGCTGGAGTTCAGAATCCTTTATGAGTCATGACCATGGCCTCTGACCCCTAACCCATCACACCCCCCTGCTTCCACTACTGCTGCTATTTTGTTCACACCATATAAAGCAGCCTTGGGAAGGCGCTATTCAAATGTAATCTATTATTATTATTATTTTAGTCTCGCAGCGAGGAAATGTACAGTGTTGCAGCAAAAGTGGCCTGGCAGGTCAAAAAAGGAGTGCAATATTAAAGAGTAAGCTCAATTATTTGATATAGAGGGAAAAGCACACATTACTTATTGAGTAAAAATAAAGACAAATAATTACACACCCATGGCTAAAGGTCAGGGTCAGAAACAGGTTTATTACGTTTGACATTTGACTTGGTGTCATGGTGCATACATAAAAGTAAAACAAGAAGGTAGAGAACTAGAAAAATATGAAAAATTATAAAAAAGATAGTAAAATAAAATATAACAGTATTTACATTGCAATGGAACGGAATAAAGATGAATAAAATAGTGAATACAAATGGGGAAAAAAGCAAACATATTGTTGTACATTGTGTGCATTAATGTAATGCATATACCGTACTTTTCAGACTATAAAGCGCACCTGCATATAAGCCGCAGCAGCTAAAGCTGTCCGTCTGTCTTGCTCTCGTTCTGTCTCTCGGTTCCACTTTTACTTTGGCGCGCTACCTGTCTCACTCTTTTCCGGCCTCCAGCTTTTCCTGCTGGAGCCCGCCGCTTAAAGGTGGCGGGCGCGGACCGGTCATAGAGCCCATAGCGTTAAAGGTGGTTAATTTGACCTGTAAAATCCATAGATTTAGGAGGTTCCCTAGTGGCCGTTAGCTGTACAAAAAAAATGGGGGAAAAAGTCGCGGTGTATAGTCCGAAAAGTACGGTATGTCTGCGTTGTGGCTGAGGTAAAGTGTCAGTGGGGGGGCCGGGCCTTGTGTATGAGTCCGGTAGCGGAGGGGAAGAAAGAATCTAAACTGTGACGTAAGTAACACATTGAGGTGTTCAGGTATTATACAAATGGATAAAATGTTTGGACATTATTTCACATAAGTCGTTATTGGACAGCACAATGTGCAAAACCAGTGTCTGTTTTGCACATTGCGTGTTCTCCGTGTAACAGGCAGTGTTGTGTCTGAACAGGATCGATGCTCGGAAGCTGCACTACATGAGGAAGGCTCTGGTGAAACACGGCCTGGTCAGCATGCAGTCTCACGTCACTCGAGTGATCTCAGGACAGCAGCAGCACTCCATCCTGCTGCTGCTCAAACGCTTCTACGTCAACAGGTCTGTTTACGCTCCACCTCTGAACTAGGGACGGGAGTGGTTCATCGAGTATTCAAAATGATTCGCTATTTTTTTTATGGGAGGGTGCCTAAGTTGATTACATATTGTCCAATGGATTAATTAAATGTATACGACAGTGCCATTTTAAATATCTTAAGAAAAATATTAAAAAAAACTTGGTTTGGTTTCTACATTTATTTTTAAATATTCATTAAAATTTGTTGTTTTTTTTAAACATTTAAAACATTTTTTTTATAGGATAAGTTTATCGGTTAACCGTTTTTTGGGGGGGTCGAATATTCGAATATACTTTAGCTTTCAAATTCCCATCCCTACACTGAACTATCATAGCAATTATTACACAAATAGCAATGAGAGTTTGTACACACAATCATGTTACCCAGCGAATGAATCCCTTTCATTTTCCTCTAGCATGTCATATCTCTAAAACTGTGAGATGAACTGTCCTTTAATATAGATCAGACATAATGTCCCCTGAGGGTGGGTTGCTGTGACTCTTCGTTTACCGTCATTATCTGGTCAAATGTGTAATACATACGGTTTATGACCTGAAAACTATAGCAAGCTAACCGGCTATCCTGGTGAATGGGAGTACTCTGACCTAGGACTCTGACATGAGCATTGATCTAAAATAAATATATGGAACCATTTATCTTCTTCACTTGTTCAGTCTACGTTCAAAAAGCAAGTCACTTTTAGATTGTTTGGTGTCGGCAAAAACTCCAGTGTGGCTGCCACAGGATTCACACACACTTTGTAAAGTAAATGCATCAAAATTCAAGCGCCAGCATGACGAAAATGTCCAACGATGTTTGTTTACGATTCCTACAGCAATAGAGACGGGAACATCAGCCAAACTGTACAGCATTGAATTAGAGAGAAGCTGCCTCTTGAAATAACTAATTCGTCAGTGCTACATTTTTCATAAAAGTAATTAGACTTCTTGACATTTCTTTCAACAGGCTTTTTTCATTGGAGCATGAGCATCCTTACATCAGGGTTATATATCCCCTTCCCATTTGAGTTCACTTGAGATAAAACTGTCAACTGTCTTCTGTGTAATGCGTCTTTTCTACATCATAGACTCTTACAACAACACATGATGTTAAAAGAGAACAAAGCCAATGTATTTAAGTATTAACATGTATTAGCCTATTTAATCCGTATCCTTTGTCCCTGCCACTCACTGTCTAGTTCTCTTCTTGAGAAACTCCTTTTAACCCCATCTTCTTATTTTTCAGGCGGGCAAAATACGACATCCTAATGGAGTACATCTGCAACCTCCTGCAGCAGTCGCCGGGTCAGTTTGCCACTCTGCTCACTCTGAAACACCACCTGGTGAGTATCTCTGCGAGTGTGTATCTCTCTGCGAGTGTGTGTGTGTGTGTGTGTGTGTGTGTGTGTGTGCGTGTGGTAATAACTGTGTGTTTTCTCTCAGAATGTGGAGGACAGCACTTTCAAGCGTGTATTTCAGTACATGAGAAATGCCAAGTTGGCTGAGTTCTGTCAGTACCCTCTGGAGGATTTAGACCCGTCAGCCGGGCCGTGCATCAACAAGAAAGGTAACATGCACCTGAAGCCCCTGAACCCATCAGCACAGCATGACGGTGTTACCTGAATGCATCAATTTAGTAAGAATAACTTATTACCAGAGTGTCATCTCAATATCAGAAGAAAATGTGAAGCCCAGTTTGCAAATCGTTCTTTTGTCCTGCTGCTATTCTACGACTGGCCTTAAATAAGTTTGATGTATTGTACTCCGCTTTAACGATTCACCTCAAATTGTTAGATTTTAAAACTCAGAACATTATCGTAATAATTCAGGTAAAAAAAAATGAAGATAAAATCCCCAAAACATGTAGTAATATCTTATTCTTGCCAGCATCATGTTAATATCACTTTATTAATAACTGGAGCATAAACATGGATTATGTTCTGTGTAGGGATGAAACTAGCAATTCAATAGTGATATGTATCGTATTCAGTTGATTAACTGTCACAACTTTTTTAATTTTGCCCTTTAAATGTTCCCAGAGTCCAACATACATATTTTGTTTTGGCCAACAATTCAGAGATATTTAATATTCTATCTTTCAAACAAATAAATTTCATTTAAATTGAATTTGAAAATCTGAAAACCTGTGTTTTTCTAGGGGTTGTTTTGCACATTTGAGCAAAAACATTAAAAAAATTGTCAACTTTAAAGAAATGTTCTGTCGTTTGACTTCTTCATTAGATATTAGTTTCTTCTGCTTTGGTGTGCAAAACTATATATACAGTGTTTCCCATACATTGATTTATTTGTGGGTGCCGCCACAATTAAATATGGTCCATCACAAATGGATCTTATAAAAAAAAATATATATATATATATTTTTTTGGTGGTCTAATGGATAGCGAGGTGGGCTGATGATCAGAAGGTTGCGAGTTCAATTCCTGCCTGGAACACCACTTGCCCTTGAGTAAGGCACTTAGCCCTTGGTTACTCCAGGGAGAATGTCCCTGTAACTGGTCATTGTAAGTCGCTGTGGAACAAGGCGTCTGCTCAATGCCTAAAGTGTAAATGATATTCTTGGGAGAATAAACCCCACAGATCCTGAACTCCGGTGTGTCTCACTCATTAACAACGCAACACAGAGCAAGAACAAGAACGTTGTCTACAGTAGCCATGAACTCGCATGTATTATCTTTTTTGAGGGGGGGTGGATGCGTGGACCACCCGAATAGGTTAAGGGGCCT
The DNA here is from genome assembly GCA_036324585.1 of Champsocephalus esox. NCBI lineage: Eukaryota > Metazoa > Chordata > Actinopteri > Perciformes > Channichthyidae > Champsocephalus > Champsocephalus esox. The sequence goes on along the minus strand of CM070480.1, from coordinate 11,497,698 downwards.
TTGGCTTTTCTTTTTTTGTGCGGTGCCCCCACAAATAGAATCAAATTCTGTGGGAAACACTGATATATAATAATATCTGTATAATGGCATACGTGTGTATTTGAAGTAGATTCAACCTAAAATAAAATAAGTTAACAAAGTGAATTTGATCATAAAGTTCATTGGGACGCTAATAGAGTGACAGAAATATCACGAGTTATTATATGTAGAAAATAGTAAATTGACAGGGTTAGGGTATACAAATATAAAAATATCTACCATCTTATTTGAAGAATTTAATCACATACATTTTTTTGTATTACATTCTTATCATTGTTTTTTGTGTGATTATATTCAGCTTTGTGTTGAACACATACTCGCATCCTTTCACTTTGTTCTCCAGGGAAGAAAGTGCTTGTGCGCTGTTTGAGATTGTTGAAGCCGTACACGAAGAAGGGCGTCACTGATGATGACGATGATGATGACGAGGACGATGAAGATTTCCCAGCAGGGAGAATCGGATCTAATCCTCCAGAGGGGCGAATCATGGAGAGGGACGTCCTGTCGCAGGCCTATAACATGGGTTAGATCTCTGTCTTTACTCTAATCCTTTCACCAAACAGACATTTCATGTGTCAGCTCAGTAGTTTGGCGATGTTTCATGCAGTCAGGAAGCATTTTATTTTAGTTTCTGAAGAAGAAGAATTGGGAGGGATGAAACCCTCTTTAATCACACATCACACAGTCACATGTGTTCTCTGCTTTTAACCCATCCTAGTACCAGGAGTCTAGTACTAGGAGCAGTAGGCAACTATTGCACAGCGCCCGGGGAGCAATGGGAGTGAAGGGGGAACGGGGGTGTCCGGTGCCTTGCTCAAGGGCACCCACGGCAGGGCAGGAGGTGAACTGGGACCTCTCCAAGTAGCAGTCCACACTCCATATTTAGGTCTGGTCGGGACTTGAACCGGCGACCCTACGGCTCACAGTCCAACCCCTGCTGACTGAGCCACTCTGTACTTCAAGGCATTGAGAGATCTGGATGGTTCATAAAGTAGCATGATTTTGTATTTGTACGTATTTTGGTCCAAAGAATCCTTCAGTTCTTTATAAGCCAGCTGCAGTGTTTGGAAGAATGTTTTACAGACAGAAAGCTCAAGAGTACAGAGACAACAAAACAAGAAGTTCCATTGCTGAGAAATGATTGAATTCTTAAAAAATAAGTTGCCTATATATCTTTTGTTGTACTGCAGTATTATCCACTGGCACAAAGGGAGTGGCTCAGCGCGGGATCAGTTGCAAGGTGAATGTCGGGAAGCTGGAATCTCGTATGATCTGTCGACGGCTGGAGAGGGAGGATATGATTAAGGTAAGATCCCACGCTGCATTGGGGCTTCCCACAATTCAAGTGGCCCTATTACGCTACTTCTCAGGTTCATATTTGAATGCTCTGCCTCTACTGTGACATGTCTCCATGCTTTAATGTTACAATACAGAGGTTTTCTTCTGGTCTCTCATTTTAATGTGTGGTTTCTTTCGCCCTGCAGGGATTCATGGTGGACCAGGGTCGACAGAGGACGACACAGTTTATCAGCCATAGGTGTGTATCTCAAAGTCAAAAGTCAAAGTCAACTGTATTGTCAATCTTTTCGTTTGTGTGTACATTACATTTAGCTGACGCTTTTATCCAAAGCGACTTACAATAAGTGCATTCGACCAACAAGATACAAACTTGAAGAAAACAAACCATTTCAAATGCTACTCATCTGGCTTTAGATAAGCCAGTGCTTTGTTAATAGTTCTATCGCTCGAGGTGGAGTCGAAAGAGATGAGTTTTCAGTCTGCCCCGGAAGGTGTGTAAGCTTTCTGCTGTCCTGATGTCAATGGGGAGCTCATTCCACCATCTTGGAGCCAGGACAGCAAACCCACGTGTTTCTGCTGATGGGAACCTGGGTCCCCCTCGCAGTGTGGGTGCAGCGAGTTGTTTGGCTGATGCAGAGCGTAGAGCACGTGCTGGGGTGTACGGTTTAACCATGTCCTGGATGTAGGAAGGGCCAGATCCATTCGCAGCATGGTACGCAAGTACCAGTGTCTGGAAGTGGATTCTAGCAGTTACCGGAAGCCAGTGAAGTGAGCAGTGTGGTGTACAGACAGAGAGATCGAAAAACCGTATTCTGTAAATGAGTATAGATTTTTATTTGTATGTTTCCAATATGATAACATCAACTACTCATGATCTGCTGTTTTCTGTCCACAGGTTTGTTGGTGTGAGTAATCGACTCCAACGGTTTGCTAAGGAGCAGGAGCGGACGAAGCTCCTCTACTCCTCTGCACCACAGGCACTAGATGTTGATGTTGATGCGCCATCCCCTAAATCACCACCGACTGCCAAACGGAAAAAAGCATCCTCCAAAAGCCCTGCAGCGAAGAAGTTTAGGAAAGCAGATGGCGGAGGAAAGGAGGCTGTAGAGGAGGATGGAAAAGTGAACACAGAAGTTAGAGCCTTGGATGCAGAGGGAGGGGAAGCAGCAGGAGAGAAAAGCCAGGTGAAAGCTGAGCATCCTGAGAGCCCTTTCATCCAAGCAGCTGAAGGTCAGAACTTCTTTTGTGTGTTTTTGCTGAACTTTATAACAGTTGACTCCAGAAATTCCTTTACAGCCACAAAGTGTCAGAAACCAGTGCCTTTTACAGGTGAATAACAGCGATAATGGCTGCCTCAACACTAACTGGAGTTCTAAATCGAATCAAATCAACATTTATTATTGCCCACAATCACAAGAAATGCCTCAGCGGGCTGTACAAAGCAAACAAAAGCAAAGACAAAAACAAAATACAAACGTCATATTATACCTCCACATTAGTAATGCCATGGGATAAAAGCAAGTGATTGAAGTGATGGTAATGATGAGCCGAAACGAGGTAATGGAAGCTAGTTTACAGGGAAGACTGGAGCCACACGAGAACGGTAACGCAAACGAACCAAATTCGATATCAAAAAAGTCTTCCGTCCACACGCAACAGGCACCAGCAACGTGTCCGTTCACACGAGACCGCTCCAAAGCGCTGGAGACGCTGTAGTACATATGCCGGGCCTGTAAGTGGCGCTGTACTCCTGCCACAAAATACACCAAAAGCAGCGAAGAAGACTTCCCGCGCATGGTTGCCATGGTTGCCCTTCTGTTTATTCTCCGCTGTGGACGCTCTGGCAAACACCCACCCCTCCGCCTCTTCCAAGGGACGAGGGAACCGTGCGGCAGAGTTTCCGTTAGATTTAGTTTCGCCGGTCAACATGTCCGTTAAAGTTTAAATCTTCCGGACAAAATTAGAAAAGTGCCGGTCAGAGGTCTTCTTTGTTATTTATTGAGCTTTAAAACAAATGAATAACGACTATATAATAATATAAGAATAAAAACGGAGCCTCTCTTTCCTCCCCCTCTCCTGACAGCCCAGCAGCTGATCTCTGAGCAGGAGACGTGGGGAGAGGTGGGGCTATTGCTTCAACGTTATCAGGAAATGATCGTATAGGGCTTGGACACGGAGCCGTTTGGCCCCCCAGAGCGTTTCGTCCGCAGATCCACCCACCTTGGGACCCATTATCATTTTCTGTGTTTCCCCGTCGGCCTCGTGTGGCCGAACCGTCTATCTGATAGAGAACTGTAGCGGATACGACCGTTATCGTTCTCGTGTGGCTGCAGCCTTAAACATGAGATTCTACCCCAAGACATTTTACAACCGAAGAAGTCTGAATCCTCTTGACGTTACCACGCACTTTTTGATGGTTACAGCTCTGCATATGGTCCGACTTCTTTATTCTTTTCTGTCACCACTCAGGCGAAGCCGCAGCTTGCAGCGAGTCAAACAGCAGTGCAGCACCTGACTCCGAGTCCACTCCCACGGCAGGTAACTAGAATAACTTCAACACTTTTAAGTTAACATTTTATTTAGCCCCTATAGCAGAACCAGGCCATGATTTATTGATGTATGTTAATAACCTTTATCAATGTCTTCATGGCTATTTATTGATTATTGAATCTGTGGCAAAATATCAGATTGTTTATACTTGAAAATATATATTCTACTATCAAGACAGGTAAACAATTCATAGGACATGTGTATCTGCTTGAGTTGACTTAAATACATGAGATACAGGTATATATATATATTGATGTGAAAATGGCAATGTTTATTTGTCACAATTACTAATATGAATCCATAGCATCTCTACCATTTGAATGTATTATGTCAGACAGCAAAGACGTCTTTTTAGCAAAGTAGAGAAATGTTAACAGAAATAAGACTAACTTTTGCAGTGGTTGATATCGGGATCTTTCTCTGATGCATGTGTGTGTTTTCCTTCTGTCTCTTCTATCAGAACCAGCTCGAGTCAAAGAGGATGATCCCAACTCAAATCCTTTCAGCACTTTCCCTGAGAGTGAGCCGTCGAACGCAGCCAACAACTCAGGAGACAACGACGTTGTTGTTGTTACAGATTTCTGCAAGAGACCGGTCAGTCTGCTTTCAGTGTGTCTCCGTTTTGTCCCAGCTGTTCGAGATAACTGTTAAAGGTCACCTATTATGCAAAATCCACTTTTCCTGTCTTTTATACATCAGCATGTGTCCCCTCTTCCTCATGTCTCTTCTACATCAACATGTGTCCCCACTTCTTCATGTCTCTTTAACATCAACATGTGTCCCCTCTTCTTTATGTCTCTTCTACATCAACATGTGTCCCCTCTTCTTCATGTCTCTTCTACATCAACATGTGTCCCCTCTTCCTCATGTCTCCTCTACATCAACATGTGTCCCCTCTTCTTCATGTCTCTTCTACATCAACATGTGTCCCCTCTTCTTCATGTCTCTTCTACATCAACACGTGTCCCCTCTTCTTCATGTCTCTTCTACATCAACACGTGTCCCCTCTTCCTCATGTCTCTTCTACATCAACACGTGTCCCCTCTTCTTCATGTCTCTTCTACATCAACATGTGTCCCCTCTTCCTCATGTCTCTTCTACATCAACATGTGTCCCCTCTTCTTCATGTCTCCTCTACATCAACATGTGTCCCCTCTTCTTCATGTCTCTTCTACATCAACATGTGTCCCCTCTTCCTCATGTCTCTTCTACATCAACATGTGTCCCCTCTTCTTCATGTCTCTTCTACATCAACATGTGTCCCCCTCTTCCTCATGTCTCTTCTACATCAGCATGTGTCCCCTCTTCCTCATGTCTCTTCTACATCAACATGTGTCCCCTCTTCTTCATGTCTCCTCTACATCAACATGTGTCCCCTCTTTCTCATGTCTCTTCCATTAGCCAATCAGCAACCAAGGTAACCCCCCCCCCTTATCACCTGAATCTCCTCTAGAGCTCTATTGAGTTCTTTATAACCAAGTCTCTCTCAGAGGGGCGTGGGGAGGGGCTCCTTGTTTTCATCTAAAGTAACAGACAGAGAATCAGCACTTTGGAAACAGGGCTGAAACAGAGGGGATTATGGGTAATGCTGCAATGGTCTGTTTGGTGTTTCAACCCAATCAGAGACATGTTCTGTATATATCTGAGACCTGTAATATTGATGAAAAACAGTATAAAAGGGACCTTTAAAGGTAACGCTTCAATCCACCTCCTCCAGGCCCGGGTTCGTGTAAAAAACAAATATGCTTTGGCGAGATCGCACGAGACGTTCCGCCTGCTGAGGAGGAAGAACCTGATCGTGGAGGCGGTGCGCAACTTCAAAATCATCGAGGGTCTCTTCCCGTAAGTCTGTCTTCACTGTGCCTCACTTCTTCACAAGTATTTTCTTGCACAGTAAGAAAACAAAGCAAAAACACCAACATGCTGTCTGTCTCCAGGCTGCAGAAGATCATTACTGACGACGAAAAGAAGGATGGAATCAACACGAGGTGCTGCAAGAAGACTATCGTACGCACCGTGGACAGCCTGTCCAGAGAAGGCTTACTAAAGGTGTACAAGACCACCATCATACAGGACGGGGTCACCAAGAACGTAAGCGCACCCATCACACGTTGTAAAATATCACTCGACACCAGGTTGAGAATCAATAATCAGGTACTAATTTAGAGTTAGATCACATACAAAGGATATGGTTTAACTCACACACACGGGGTATGATGCTCAACGGAGCAGGAAAAACATCGGGCTTATAAAGTCCAAAACACGGAGATAACAACAAAGTCGTAAATCGAGGTCGCGCTAATATCAGCCGCGGGTATCGGAAAAGCGTCGGGTCATCTGCGACGTCTTCTGGACTTCCTTCACGCCTCATAGAAATGATATGTAGGAGACAACAAGTATGTGTCTGTCTCCTCATAAAGATCAACAGCCTGAAACGCCTCCTCCCATCCTAAAGAGGCAGCTGCAGGTCGTGCACCGTGCAGAGTCACACATGATATCAGTGCATTAAAACAAACCCAAAGAGGAGACAGCTGTAAGTCTCTGGAGCATACACATTCATAAGCATGACTGTACATGTGTGAGGCCAGCTATCTTGTTTAAAAATGCTGTCCTTTGGTGAGTTGTTGTAAAACAAAAGCAGCAGGAAGCACATTGTACATACACATAAATTAGAAGTCTCAAAATAAAAGATACTCGCTTTTTTTGCCGTTGACTTTCTTCTCCTCGCAGGTGGAGATGGTCGTTCATCCGTCCGTTCAGCCCACCGACGACATAGTGACACGACTCATCGAACAGATCCGCTTCAGAATCTCCAGTTCTTACTCGACTGTACGGTAAGCACGAAATAAATACTCTAAAAGTCTGCAGTGAGTATGTTTGCATTTTCTACTGCTCTCGCGCTGTCCGGTTCTTTTGAACATGCTTAATTTAGTCCGTTTCTCAGAGAGAGAGAGTGCGGTACCGGGAATGTTGTTATTAGCATCTGGTTAGCTAGCTATGCTAACGTATATAAGGAGCTGTTTCTACAACCAGAGCTCTCTCCTGACATACTGAGAGGCTCTGATAAGCTCAGTGAGGTAAAGGCACATCTTTATATGATCATTATAGTTATCAAAAAACAAGAAATTAAAAACAGGTATAAAATACTATATGAAAGTAAAAAAGAAGTTGTTATTAATAAACAAGAATACAGTTTGAAAGTAATTTGTGTATTTTCAAATTCTAGCGCACTCGAGCTGGTTTCTCAAAATGACCTACCCCACCTTTAACTTCAACATTTAAAAAGAAAATCTCCCCTAGAGGAGGTTAGGTCCCCCCCCACTTAAATCATGTTCACATGGATAGGAAACTAAATACAGTTGCACACGTCTTGTGTCCATATCTTTCTGTTTTGGTGCATGCATACATGTCATGTAAGATATCTGGATTCAGAGGTTGCTCTTTCTTTGCACAGCATGAAAGAAAGGTGAAATGAATGGGCTGTGATTTTAGCATTTTTAAGCAGAGGTTGAGTTCAATAATTTGCACGGCCCTCGGAGGATGTTGTTCAAATTGAAATGGCCCTTGAGAGGAAAAAGGTACATTGATTCCTTATTATCACGAGCGCAAACTGTGTCCTGCTGCTGCTGCTATCACTCCGTGGCAAAGAGCAGGAAAATGTCTCGTGTCTTCTGTCTCGTGTCTTCCTCCATCTTTTGTCTTTCTGTCCGTCCCTCAGTCATCAGCACGCCGAAGAGAAAGCCAGAGAAGAAGGCGCCGCCCCTGAAGATACGAGCGGCAGCCCTTCCAGAGCCAATAAGAGAGACAAGAAGAAAAATAAAAACGACGAGTTCAAGCCCACAACAGGTTCTGGTTTACTCAATATTAAACAACAGGGAGTCATACATTCAAATACAGAGCTCAGTTTGAAAGAGATCGTTTGATTTTGAATTGATTCGACTTTGCCTATTGAAGTTATTTGTTCAACTGTGGACTCGCCCCTATCGACATCCTTATGATCAGATGTATTGGTCCTCGAAGTCCATTTTCTCTTTTCTTTCTCTTTAATTTCACAGTTAAGGGATTGGGGAAGTCTCTTGGATTCCAGCCGAAGATGCATCGTATGCGTGTTGTTCATAACTTCCTCTGGTACCTGATATACGGCCACCTGAGCAAGCAGAGCTCTGACTCCCCATCGACCAGCGACCCGTCGGCCCAACAGAACACCTCGGCCCCCGATCCCAAACAACGGAAAGACTCCCCTCACAAGCAAACACTGCCGTCTGAAAACACCGCCTCGCCAAACTTAGATGTGATATCGTCGGGTGATGAAGAGGAGGAGCAGAAGGACACATCGATACCGAGTGACTCTCGGTCCGACTTGAAAGGTGAGCGAGCATCGAGTGTGGGAGTCAGTGCTTATTATGAAGGGGCATTTTTGATTTGAACAAATGTGTTAACATGCACACTTAAAAAGAACAGGTTGTGTGTGTGTGTGTGTGTGTGTGTGTGTGGTGACACACGAGGGAACCGGTAATAACTGGAAAAGCAGGACATGGGACCTTTAATACCTGTTTATTTCCTAGTCTTTGATAATGTTAAAAAAGAATGTCTGTTCCCCAACGTTTTGAAACGTGGGCTTTTCCTTCTGAAAGCTTCTCCAGCCCAGCCTTACATGTTGTTGTGTAGTTTGTTGTGTAAAGTGCACATAGCTGGTTATAAAGGAGGCCAAGTGTCGTAAACTGCTGTGAGAATCTAATGCATATTCAGGATGAGCGGAGTCCAAAGAAGGCTCCTTAAAATAATATCTGAAAATCCCACCTGTCTTTTTTTTGAAAATTCTACGTGTGAAAATAAGCCTAACTCTGGAAACCCAAACATAGCATGCTTTGATTTGATCCTGATCAAATCAAGAATACTAGTGTGCATCTGAACTTAGTCCATGACTCTTGTTTGTGTCAGAACCACGGTGGGATACTGTTTGTTTTTAACATAGTGAATAAAGGTATGCATATTGTAGTTGTTTTTAATATTTTAACAAAATTGCTGATGTGATCGTCTCCGTGTCTCTGGTAGTGTATTCTGATGAAGACTCCTGGAAGAAGTTCATCCCTCCTGTGCGTGTGCACAAGGGGTTTGCCAGCGGCTGGGCGATGGTCGGAGACATCCTGCTCTGCATGCCGCTCTCCGTCTTCATTCAGGTCATACAGGTCAACTATAAGGTCAGAAAACTAACATTTGTTTCACTTTGTTAAAGGATGCTTTGCTAATTCACGTCACTTACCCTCTGTAGGAAAACATATTCCCTCTCTTGGTCACATGGTCCTCAAATAGCATCTGTGTCAGAAGTCACCTTTTCTTTCCTCTGGAGCGCAAGAAACAAAATACTGTTTCCTTTCAGTGTATACTTTGCGACTTCTCAAAAGTGGTAACATATTCTTTTGGGTATTAAATGACAGAACAGCTCCACAAAGTATTTTAAAAGGTGAGTCAGGTTTGCTCCATCATTGGAGGAGAGTCCTCACATATACTTTCTCCTAACAGTACCAGCTAACTCTTAATATGGTCACTTAATATTAGTCTATTCTCTTCACTCCATCTGCACTATACCCCACACAGATGTTCCTTGAAACATCTTAATTGCATAAACAATACAAAATACTTTGCTGCACAATTACTTGATTTAATGTAATAGATTTGTATTGTATTGATTTATACAGTGCCAAGAAGTTATTATAACATTTAGTCTAATTGAATTGAGGAACTGGATATATTGAACTCAGTCAATAGGTGAAGCTAATTTACTGAAAATATATAATAATAATAATAAAATCCCTAATCACACATATAAACCCCATGTGACCACAGGTGGAAGGACTGGAGGAATATCTCAACGACCCGGTGAAGCAGCACCATCTCATCCGCACGCTGCCGGCCAGGATGAGAAGACAGCTGCTCTACAAACGGTGACTTTTACTCTTATTTAGATTTCTGGCTCTGCCGGTAACTATGGTTTCTACATGTGGTATTTATGGCTTCTTGATTTCAGGAAATACATCTTCGCCTTCCACGAGAACCTGCAGAAGCTGGTCTACATGGGTCTGGTGCAGTTTGGGCATGTGGAGAAGTTCAAGGAGAAAGACCAGGTACACATTCACGAGTCACACAATAATAATAATAATAATAATAATAATAAATTAATAATAATAGATTTAATTTGTTAGCGCTTATATATATTCATATATAGTGAAGATAAAATAAAATAGAGGAACAACAAATAAATATATAGTTAAAGTCAAATAATCCAAAAACAATCACACATCAAAAGCCAGATTGAAGAGGTGAGTCTTTGTGAGTGTGTTGAAGGTGGTGAGGTCAGTGCAGTCTCTGATGGGTTGTGGGAGTGAGTTCCAGAGGGAGGGGGCAGCGACGTAGAAGGCTCTGTCCCCCCAGGTCCGGTGAGTGGTGCGGATGGGGATGGATAGGAGGTTGGCTTCTGATGAGCGGAGGCAGTGGGAAGGGGCGTGGTGGTGCAGCAGGTCTGTGAGGTAGGGGGGGGGCTGATTGTTGAGGGCTTTGTGAGTAATCAGGAGGACTTTGAAGTCGATTCTTTGACGGACGGGGAGCCAGTGGAGGTTCTGGAGGACGGGAGTGATGTGGTCTCGGGAGCGGGTGTGGGTGAGGAGGCGGGCAGCAGAGTTCTGGATATGTTGGAGTTTATTGAGGAGGTTGGATGGTATGCCGTAGAGGATGCTATTGCAGTAGTCGAGTCGTGAAGTGATGGATGCATGAATCAGGGTTTCAGCAGCAGAGGAGGAGAGTGATTCGAGGTGGAAAAAGGCGGTCCCGGTGATGTGATTTATGTGGTGGTTGAATTTGCCAACAAATGCCACAAAAACATCCAAAACACGTGACTGCTGATCTGATAAAACACATCATTTCATTTGGCTATTACCCTTACCTCGTGTATCTCAATAAAAAAGGCACAAAGGTTCTTGTTCAAGGACTTATTAGTAAAAATTAGCTATAAAAAGTATTAAAGAGTTGTGTCGAAGAGCGTAAGTTATGAGTATTGTAAAAGTACATTGTCAAAATAAAATGAATATTTAGTGCTTATAACTAACTAACTTATAATGCATGATAAGTATGTTGATATTGCATTATGCCAGCATGTATATATATATATATATATATATACTTCTATGTAAAGGCTTCCCAACAGTTTACACAAACGCTCAGGGCCTTTCTGTATGTGTACATGTAGCTGTGAACAAGTTGTACATTTTGCACACATGCCATATCAATGATTGTAAAACAAGTCAATTCTCTTTTCAAGTGGTCCCATATTTCCTCACCCCCATGTCTACATGACTCCAGGTGTTTGTGCACGTGATGCGTAACGCCTCCATCGTCGACACAACCAATGCCGAGCCTCACTACTGGCTCGTCACGGAGTCCTCCGACAAACCCTTCGAGCAGCGCCACTACACGTTCAACAGCGCAGAGGACGTGGAGAACTACTGGTTCGACCTGATGTGTGTCTGCCTCAATACACCACTGGGTACATACAGGAACACACACACACACACACACACACACACACACACACACACACATACTCACACACACACACATACTCACACACACACACATACTCACACACACACAAGCAGATTTTCTCACAGCAATAGCAACTTGAAAAAGAACAGTTATAAGTGAAATTGCAGAGAAAACATGTATATATATTTCCAGCTATACACCATGTGTTAATCGCGTTGAACATTTAAAAGTTATAATGCAAGATGTGATCTTAAAAACACTTCCTCAACATATTCATATATCAGGTTTTCTTACAACTTGAGTTAGTATGTGCTTGTTTTTAATAATAAGTGGATATATGTTCCTATTGAATTATCGCCCTACTTCTACATAATATTTTCCCTTTTTAAAGTTGTTAACTTCTCCCTTTTTGTTTGCATGTCTTTAGGGGTAATCCGCATTAAGAGAAATCCCTCTGAGGAAGAAACTGATCCTTCCTTTGTGCACGAACGCAACGTCTTTGTGGGACTGGCATACCTGCTCAAGTAAGTAGAGAAGGGTATTTCTGTATGGCGTAGAGCGTTTATTTGTATAACAGTTTAGAGTGCACGAGAAGGACTTTAGGTTCATATGCACAAGACATGTAGAAAAGGCATAACAGCACAAATAAGCAAAACTAAGCTTAAAGGTCTCATGTCATGCTTTTCTGGTTATCACCCATCCCCTTGTGTGTCATGTAGCTTTGTCTGCATGTAAACGGTCTGCAGAGTCACAAACCCTCAAAGTACACCCTGTAGCGAGTAAAACTCTAACACAGAAAAGACCTGTCTGCGCTGCCCCAGAACGCCTCGTTGGGGATTTCTCTTTTTCGTCCTGGGTACAGTGACGTATTTGGGTATAGTGACGTAACGTAACGTCCGCGGAGCCGTTACGTCCACGGAGCCGTTACGTCCACGGAGCCGTTTCGTCCACGGAGCCGTTACGTTTGGACCAGTCCGCGGACTTCCTCACACACACACACACACACTCTGCGGGATGTTGCGAGGCTCGCTGCTGCGAGGAGCGGGACAGTGTGAGCTGGCTCACTGGTGTGGGCTCAGCGAGACAGCGCGGAACTCAGCCTGGGCACACACACAAACTCCCAGCCAGGCTGCGTGTGTGTGTGTGTTCGGGCTGGGTTTCGCTGTGTCTCGCTGTCTCGCAGACGGCCACTGGGCTCACAGAGACGACCTCAACAAT
>CM070480.1:11407553-11480053 GCA_036324585.1 Champsocephalus esox | reverse complement strand
AGGTGTTACTCTCATCGCTAGGTCACTTCCCTGCCAGCATGTTTTCTACTTATTCAGTTACTGTATTTTAAAACGAAAAACCACAAATGGTAAGGAATGTTTTTGAGTAGTCATAGTACGTTTTATATTTGTGTATAAGTTTGCTTGAAAATTGACAAATACTTTCTAGTATTTTCTAATTTATTAAAAAACAACAGTCAAGAAATATTCAAGAAAAAAATGTATATAAAAATATATTTCTTTATATACACTGCTTGTCAACCACATTGAACTGAATGTTAACTTGATGTATAAAACGAGTTATTCCGTGTTTTCCCTCAACATATTTCTCATGAGAGTTTCTTTGTAACTTGAGTTCGTATCCACTTTTTATTATCAGTTTTTATAATTGTATTAACGCAATATTTGGAGACAGATGATTTGATTGAAAACATCATCATATTAAATAGACGTGCAGCTTTATGTAATCTGTCTGTGTCGTTTCAGGATTGTGCGAAATCGTTCTTGGAGTACGCCCGGCTGCTCCGACAGAAGTTCAGCTCCGTGGTTCTGAACGCTCGGGAGATGATCATGCCCGACACAAAACGCCAGCTCTTCTCACGGTAAGAAGAGGAGGAGCGCGACATGTTGACATAGATCCAGCTGTGAAGTTGTAGTGTAACTGTGTGTGTGTGTGTGTGTGTGTGTGTGTGTGTGTGTGTGTGTGTGTGTGTGTGTGTGTGTGTGTGTGTGTGTGTGTGTGTGTGTGTGTGTGTGTGTGTGTGGTGTGTGTGTGTGTGTGTGTGTGTGTGTGTGTGTGTGTGTGTGTGTGTGTGTGTGTGTGTGTGTGTGTGTGTGTGTGTGTGTGTGTGTGTGTGTGTGTGTGTGTGTGTGTGTGTGTGTGTGTGTGTGTGTGTGTGTGTGTGTGTGTGTGTGTGTGTGTGTGTGTGTGTGTGACAGGTTCAAGGTCTCAGCAATAGAGAGTGGAAAGCGTGTGTCATGGAAAGACAACATCAACTCGTGAGTAGTCAATAATATTTCCTATTCCTAAATACATTTAAATTGTCATGGTGTGAGTTAATTGATTGTGTGTGTGTGTGTGTGTGTGTGTGTGTGTGTGTGTGTGTGTGTGTGTGTCGTTGCAGCAACAATGATATTCATGCCATAGTGTTACAAAACTTGATCCAAAGCACTCTGGCCATGACCAACAATCAGATGAAGGCGTCCAGGTCCTTCCAGGTACGGCCATCTTTAATTGACCTCCTTCATTCACACAGTCACACAAACAAACAACACCTTGTTCCAGACATAAAAATACAGGTTTACTGAGTGGTTATACCATTACATGTAACATTCATATAAAAAATAAAGAAGTACCGTACTTTTCGGACCATAAGCCGCGACTTTTTCCCCCTTTTTTTTTGGTACAGCTAACGGCCACTAGGGGACCTCCTAAATCTATGGATTGTACAGGTAAAATTAACCACCTTTAACACTACGGGCTCTATGACCGGTCTGCGCCCGCCACCTTTAAGCGACGGGCTCCAGCAGGAAAAGCTGGAGGCCGGAAAAGAGTGAGACAGGTAGCGCGCCAAAGTAAAAGTGGAACCGAGAGACAGAACGAGAGCAAGACAGACGGACAGTTTAGCTGCTGCGGCTTATATGCAGGTGCGCTTTATAGTCCGGAAAGTACGGTAATAAAATACACTAATAAAGAAAGTCTTAAAAGGTTAAAATTGTTTGATTTTAAGCATTATATTTTATAAATGTACAAATATGCTTGATTCAATTATAGTTCCCATTACATGCAAGATGTTTTACATAATCTGGTGTTTCCTCGACACATCTAAAATATTTGAAATGAATCAATCTGTGTTCTGCTGGAGTCTCACACCAAAGACAAAACTCACGAGTGCTTAAAGTGATTCTGTGTATTCAGTTTGTTTGGCTTGCACGTGGGGTATGCTGTTAATGTGTGTCATAGTAACGGTTTAGATGTGGAGAGGAAGCGTGGCTGGACCATCTTGATTTAGTTCCGTTTACTCTTTGATAACGTCACAAACCCAGAAGACTTCTTAAGAGAAACTGATCAATGAGTCATGGACAAAGTTGGTGTTTTGTTATATTCAATAAAGTAATAACGAAAGTCAAAGTGAAATCGATCTCAAATGTAGGAACAGCTCACAGTCACACTATACAGTAGAGATTAAAGCCACCCTTAAATTCCCTTTGGCATCATCGACGCATCCCCACCATTAAACCATAAAACCCCCTCGTCCTTAACCATTTGCAAATCCCCCTTTCACACTTCCCTTTGCCTCCTGAATTGTAACCCCTTAACATATGTCTCTGTTAAGACTACAAATGCAATGTAACAGTGTAAAAGGCAATCAGAGTATAAGACTATATTTTTTAAACGATTATATGATAATTTGACACGACAAAGACAAGTCTAAACACGAGGGTCTTAAGATGTCCCTCGTCCCACTCTATTGCTTTCACCGTTCTACAGTTGCAGATACACAACTCACGCTACCCTGTGTGTATCCGTCTTCTCCCTCAGACCTTCCACATGTACAGCAAGTATAACCAGGAGATGCTGTGCCAGGCGTTCATTCAGTGCAGGAAGAGAGGGCTGGTGAACCGGCGCCGCATCAATCAGGCGTTCGGACCGAAGAAGAACCGAGCGCTGCCCATCCTGCCCATGTCCTACCAGCTGTCCCAGTCCTACTACAGGTACACAGCAGCACAACGTTCAACTCGTTCTATCTATGATTTATATTTCAGTTGATTTCTTCATTTTAAAATGTATGTCATTTTTCATGTTTTGTCTTTTGTTTTCATTTCATTCCATATTTTAATTCCTTTTTATTCCATTCTATTTATATGTAAATACTGCTATATTTTACTACATTTGAAATTATTTCTATTCTATTTTTTATGTATGCACCACGACATCAAATCAAATTCCTCGTACGTTTACATTCCTGATAATTTAATGAATTATTTATATTATTTGTCTTCTGCTTCCATCACTGCTTTATATTTTGTTACTGTACATTTCTAATTCGACATGTATATTTTCTACTTTTGTTTAATTTCATTTAGGGCTGCACGATATTGGAAAAAACTGATATTGCGATTTTTTTTTCCCCTGCGATATGAAAACATACAGGAATTGAAGAAAAGACAGTTTTTTTGTCTGCAAACCATCCTTTCTTGAACTGTAATGCTATACAATTGGTATTTTTTTAACTATATTTCACCAAACTGCCCTGGAGAAACACATGAAACTACTTTATTCAGTGTTTTTACCTTTAATCACCGTCCGTTTGCTTTGGAGGTTTGATTGGTGGTTTGCTGTCACTCACTCAAGTGCCCCTGACATGAGAGCTGAGCGAGTTTTCATTTTGTAGCAAGCAGCAAAACAATTGTAACATGACGTGTTTCAGTTAATTTGCCTACTTAATATTCACGTCCTGCGATGTGAATATTGCGCATATCGCGATTATCGTCACGACACGATATATCGTGCAGCCCTAATTTAATTTCTATTACATTTGTATTGTACATGTCTTGTTATGCTGCTGCAACGCAAACATTTCCCAAACTGGGATCAATAAAGTACTTCTTATCTTATGTAAATGTGAAAGTACATGTTGGTTCTCGTGATATGATTGAAACACACATATACATTCCTCTAAAAGCTTCTGTTGTTGTTTCTGGTTTTAGTAACTGTGAATATTTGGCTAAACATTCAGACTTTGTGACCATTCCTCTCCTCCTCCCAGGTGTTTCTCGTGGCGTTTCCCTAACTCTCTGTGCACCGACTCCTTCCGCTTCCTGAGGAGTCTCATCAACAACGGGATGTCAGACGACCAACCCGTCACTGCGTTCTACAATGAGCCCGAGAACAGGTCGGAGAGCGAAGACGTAGCAACGGAGAGAAGAGCGGCATCGGAGAAGAAGAAAAAACAAAACAAAAGGGAGAAAGAAGGACCAGTGAAGGAACCGGAGAAGGAACCGGAGAAGGAACCGGAGAAGGAACCGAGAAGGAACCAGAGAAGGAACCAGAGAAGGAAACCAGTGACTCTACAAAGGAAGGAGAAGAGGAGTTAATGGAGGTGAACGAGGAGAAAAACAAAGCAGAGGAACTGAAGAACCAGGAAGACTCGCTCACAGCTGATTCTACTGAAGATCCCTCCAGCAGAGAGCCGACGGACAACCCTTCACCCAGAGAGGAGTCTCCAGATGTGTCTGCTCCTCAGATAACTGCAGAGGAGTCTCCAGATGTTGCTGCTCCTCCGATGACTGCAGAGAAGTCTCCAGATGTGGCTGCTGCTTCGATAACTTCAGAGAAGTCTCCAGATGTTGCTGCTGTTCCTCTGATAACTTCAGAGGAGTCTCCAGATGTTGCTGCTCCTCCTATAACTTCAGAAAAGTCTCCAGATGTTTCTGCTGCTCCTCTGATAACTTCAGAGAAGTCTCCAGATGTTTCTGCTCCTCCTATAACTTCAGAGAAGTCTCCAGATGTTTCTGATCCTCCTATAATTTCAGAGAAGTCTCCAGGTGTTTCTGCTCCTCAGATAACTCCAGAGGAGCCTCCAGGTGTTTCTGCTCCTCCTATAACTCCAGAGGAGCCTCCAGATGTGTCTGCTCCTCCTATAACTCCAGAGGAGCCTCCAGATGTGTCTGCTCCTCCTATAACTCCAGAGGAGCCTCCAGATGTTACTGCTCCTCCTATAACTCCAGAGGAGCCTCCAGATGTGTCGGACATGCTGCAGTTCTGCATGGAGTCCCCGGGGGGAGCGAGTGGAGTCTGTCTCAGCCTGATGTCTCTGGGACTGCTGAGTGTCTTCATGTCCATCCCCAAACAGGTGGTGGTGGTGGACAGCAACCTGGTGGACAGCGACGTGGTCAAGAGGTGAGGAATAATCCGTGTGCAAACATTCATTTGATTGTGTTAAGTTGACAGGAGATTGTTCAGGGTTATGTGGGAAGCAATTAAAGAAAAGATATTAAAAAACGTGTAATATATATACTGTATATGATCATGAACAATCTTAGACAAACAATGTAAACAACTAAAGCATTTCCATAAAGGAGTAGGTACTCTCATTGTTCAAATTCTTAAACAAAATATAAACAATTAAAAAAATCTATGGCATGTCCAAAAAAGGAGTAAACGCTCCCAAGAGAGAAATGTCATCCTAAAAGAAATATGTCATTCTCATAAATAATATGCATAAAAACACCGATTTAGTGTATGTTAAAAAAGGTGAAGGATTTATTGTACACTTATAAGATTCTAACCTATCAATAAATCTAATATTATATTATATAATATCCGCTAAAGATACTGAAATGATTTGGCACCAGAAATGTAATGTTCCCTTGTTGTCTTTGGCTGGAAGCACAAATCTAAGATATTTCATAATTTGGACAAATAAATATATTAGAATATATAAAGTGACAGTTGTGGAAATGTTGTTACGGTTAAAAATAATAATGTTGAGGTACATTTGTTTTCAGTTTGGTGGCGCTGGAAGAAGAGGACGAAGATGATGATGAGGGTGAGGATTGTGACGGGAAGAAGAAACTGGAGGTGAAGTCACATCAGGCGTCTCACACCAACTACCTGATGATGCGCGGATACTTCTTTCCTGGCATAGGTGGAGTTTTTATTTGTTCACTTTCTTCTCAGAGATGTGTTTTCTGCTTTTGGGTTTATTTGTGTGCTTCGTCTCTACAGGATTTTGTAGGTACTTCATTTGAAACGCTTTGCACCGGATGAAATTAAGTACCGTACTTTTCAGACTATAAAGCGCACCTGCACATGAGCCGCAGCAGCTAAATTGTCCGTCTGTCTTGCTCTCGTTCTGTCTCTCGGTTCCACTTTCACTTTGGCGCGCTACCTGTCTCACTCTTTTCCGGCCTCCAGCTTTTCCTGCTGGAGCCCGCCGCTTAGAGGTGGCGGGCGCGGACCGGTCCTAGAGCCCATAGAGTTAAAGGTGGTTAATTTTACCTGTAAAATCCATAGATTTAGGAGGTCCCCTAGTGGCCGTTAGCTGTACAAAAAAATGGGGGAAAAAGTCGCGGCTTATAGTCCGAAAAGTACGGTACATTTTTTGTGATGACGAGTTTTAGTTTATATTTTCTCATAAGGTTCATATCTAATGAAGTTTTTAGACATATTAGACATTAATTAAAAAAGATAATCCCAATTTCTTTGTAATTTAATTCGGTAAATTTGATTTGGATAGAAAAGTAAAAAATAAGTCCTTTATTTACAGACATCTTTTTTCTCCTTAAATGTCTAGTTTTTTGTTTGGTTTTATATCCTTGTCCATGTGCTATCATCGCGGTTAGGACCGTTGTTCAAACGGTAATTAAATGATTTCAGAAATATCAAAAGATAGATTAACCGGCAAATAAATAATACTACAGTAAATTGCTGCCTTTTGTAAAAATGTGAATTTGTTTTGTTTGTAGTGAAAATCCGTAACCTGAACACTCTGGATAACATCGTGGTGGAGTCGTGCATCATGAAGCTGCAGCTGCGCAGCACGCCTGCTCACCAGCTGTTCAATACAGAGGGTGAGTATCCACTGTGATGTGACAGAACACTTTATCTACGTCTCAATATGGACCAGTGCAATATTCAAAAGGCAGCATGCACACAGCACTATTCTGTCATAGTCAAATATAATAATAATAATAATAATAATAATAATAATAATAATAATAATAATAATGCATTACATTTTTTATTAGAGCGCTTTTACAGGTGCTCAAAGCGCTTTACACATTACACATATTAGACATGTAAGAGTCATTACTGCGGACATTACCCACAGGAGCAAATGCGGGTAAAGTGTCTTGCCCAAGGACACAACGTCAAGGAAGGAAAAGGGACACAAGGACACAATGTCAAGGAAGGAAAAGGGACACAAGGACACAATGTCAAGGAAGGAAAAGGGACACAATGTCAAGGAAGGAAAAGGGACACAAGGACACAATGTCAAGGAAGGAAAAGGGACACAAGGACACAATGTCAAGGAAGGAAAAGGGACACAATGTCAAGGAAGGAAAAGGGACACAAGGACACAATGTCAAGGAAGGAAAAGTGACACAAGGACACAATGTCAAGGAAGGAAAAGGGACACAATGACACAATGTCAAGGAAGGAAAATGGACACAATGTCAAGGAAGGAAAAGGGACACAAGGACACAATGTCAAGGAAGGATAAGGGACACAATGTCAAGAAAGGAAAAGGGACACAAGGACACAATGTCAAGGAAGGAAAAGGGACACAAGGACACAATGTCAAGGAAGGAAAAGGGACACAAGGACACAATGTCAAGGAAGGAAAAGGGACACAAGGACACAATGTCAAGGAAGGAAAAGGGACACAAGGACACAATGTCAAGGAAGGAAAAGGGACACAATGTCAAGGAAGGAAAAGGGACACAAGGACACAATGTCAAGGAAGGAAAAGGGACACAATGTCAAGGAAGGAAAAGGGACACAATGTCAAGGAAGGAAAAGGGACACAATGTCAAGGAAGGAAAAGGGACACAAGGACACAATGTCAAGGAAGGAAAAGGAACACAAGGACAAGGAAGGAAAAGGGACACAAGGACACAATGTGAAGAAAGAAAAAGGGACACAAGGACACAATGTCAAGGAAGGAAAAGGGAAACAAGGACACAATTTCAAGGAAGGAAAAGCGACACAAGGACACAATGTCAAGGAAGGAAAAGGGACACAATGTCAAGGAAGGAAAAGGGACACAAGGACAAGAAAGGAAAAGGGACACAAGGACACAATGTCAAGAAAGGAAAAGGGACACAAGGACACAATGTCAAGGAAGGAAAAGGGAAACAAGGACACAATGTCAAGGAAGGAAAAGGGACACAAGGACACAATGTCAAGGAAGGAAAAGGGACACAAGGACACAATGTCAAGGAAGGAAAAGGGACACAAGGACACAATGTCAATGAAGGAAAAGGGACACAATGACACAATGTCAAGGAAGGAAAAGGGACACAAGGATACAATGTCAAGAAAGGAAAAGGGACACAAGGACACAATGTCAAGGAAGGAAAAGGGACACAAGGACACAACAAATATGTGAAGTCTCGTGGTGCTGCAGAGAAGTCCCAACCTACTAACTTTTCTACAGATATAAAAAAAACAGTAAATGTTAAACTCAATTATCTAATTTATTTACTTTTATTTTATTTATTTTGTATTTGTTTTTTAATAGCTAATTTGAATAATAATTAGGAAATGATCATACCATTTATTGTTTTTTATTTATTGTATTTATTATTTGTTTCAAAATATATTGTGAATAATGTCTCGACACAAATCATATCGCAATGCAATATCATTCAAAATGATCTCAATCACTCATTGTTTCCAAATCATGCAGCGCGAAGTAATACACGTACAAACCAGGGTTTCCGCTAGGATTTTGTCTTGCCGGTCAAATGTCCAGAAATAATTTATTTTACCGGACAAATTTGAAACTTACCGGTCATGTTTCAATAATAAGAATAAGAATTGTGTCGCAGAATTTCCATTAGCAGGTAATCACCGGACTAGGACCGGATATTCTGATGTTTAAAACTCCGTTAATGGGAGTCAATTTTATATTGCTTCAGTTTATAATCCTAACGGATCGAAAAATTCAGATTAATTTTTCGATAAATGATACGAACAACAAACAACATAATTATTACACTCAAAGAAACTACTTGTAGTAGATGAAGTACCTTATTCAAAAGTTTAAATTAGCTTTGGATAATAACACGGGAGAAACGGATCCTCTCTCTCCTGACAGCCCGTCAGTTTCTCATGCAGCGCGCTAAACAGTGGGCGGGGCTTCAGGTCAGACTCAGCAGCTTATCCGATCTCTCTCTCGGGTCCGGTTACACTTCACTCGCGTTTATGTCCATATCGATCAGATCCAGCTCTCCTGATTGGCCTTTATCGAGAGCACAGATCAAACTATTAGTGAATATCGGCCGATAATGATGGGTGGCCATCGATCGGAGCATCCCTAATTATCACCGGACATTTTGACCGGCAGGTTTTCGAATTTACCGGTTTTTAATAAATGTTACCAGCTAAATAACGGTAATAACCGGCTAATGGAAACCCTGGTACAAACACAGGGTGTTTCTCAATGTCGAGGACGCTTCCTTGGTAGCACATGTACCTCCGAGTCACTTGCTTCAGAAGCGAGGCAAGAATCCTTCCTAGCCTCGGAAAACAAAGAATGGTGGAACAGGCTAGCAGGTGTGCGTCATATGCGAGGCCCTGCCTTCAATGGAGATTTGGAAATTGGTCCGTGCGCAAAGCATTGTGGGGATTTGAAGACCGCGGAGTCTAACATGTGCAGCCTCGAAATGTCTCGCTACGTAGGACGCCGGGCTCGGTAGAATTCCAACGGGCCATTGGAACAGTCCTTCGGCGGGACTCGATGACGTAGCATCCTTGAAATAGTGGCTTTGCAGCATCCTTCCTTGACATTGAGAAACATCCACAGCTTCATTTGCAAAAAAGTAATTCTTTATTTCCTTTGTCTTCATTTTTAGACTTTCCACCGCTGGACTTGTCTAAATGCGGTCCATCCCTGCTGCCCTCCGTCCTCTCCTCCTCCACCCGCTCTTCCTCCTCCTCTCCCCACAGTGTGAAGGAGTGTGAGAGGCGTTTGGTTGAGCAGAGAGGTTACACTCCTCAGGACGTTAAAGCGTGTGCTCAGCTCAGGAGGAGTCTGGAGGCATCGAAGGAGAGCGGTCTGGGGGTCCAGGACCTCTACGAGACTCACGCTCAGCTGCAGGAGGCGCAGGGGGGCCGCAGCAGGAGCCTGCAGCGGTACCTGAAGGTAACACGGACAAACAGACGCAGTATATTTGATAGTAGTGCTGCACAATTATTCAATTAAGTCAAAACTGTTGTGAAAAATCGTTTCAAATATTTGTATTGAGAAGAAAGTGTAAGCAATAGTACAGACTTCTTTGGGGTGGAAATCATGCTTCCCTTTTTCAACATAGAAGACAAACCGAACAGCCAACAAGAAATAATAAAGAAAAAACATAGCATGACAGGAATAGCATACTTAATGACATACCTAATCATAGTGGGAAAGAACATTAGTATATATATAATACAAATAAATAAATCAACTTAAAGGGTGCAAATGAGCCCAGACTACCCAAATTCTGAAAAATCAAGAAAGAAAATCACATTTGATGTAGATTGTTCAAAACACAAAATCATTGTTTTACATAAAGTATATATAAATAAGAAATTGGAATTTTATTTTGCCTTAAATTGAAGAAAAAAATGTAAATGTTTATTATAGGCTATATAATATATATTGCATAATTATTCAACTAATAAATAAAAAATCTATTGAGAATAATACCCAAAATAATCCCATTTAAAGTGGGTTATTCCTTTGTTTACTTACAAAACACAGTGACATCACTAACACTCGCAATTCTATTGGCTAGCGCTCCATCACATTGTACGTGATAGGCTAAGAGGCGGGACATCTCTAAGCGTTTGCTGCACAGTAGAGGCACACAATACAATTAGGAACCTGAATATTTGCATAAAAATGTACTCTTTAGGTGAAAGATCTGTTAATAATAATAATTGCCGTTTGGTTTTGGTGGTACTTGTTTCGTCTTCCTCAGGCGCAAGCATACAAGGTCACAATTGAGACCATGATCTTCATCCATTTTCAATTTTCTAGAACAAACCATCACCATCTCCTCCCACCCCACCTTGAAAAGTTGAATACAAAAATAAAACATTGATTCCACGTTCAGATATAGAAAATAAAAACACAGTGACAAAAAATGATATTAATAACGATAAGTAAATAAAATGGCAGGTAAAAACGGATCAGTAAGTGCAACGTCCACACGGTCCCGTCGCGTGCTTCAATGGAGACGCCTCCCATTCACTTTGAATGGGGTGACGTCAAGCTTTGCCGAACTGCATTGTGGTTCCGTCGCTTCGCTTTGCCTCCGTTGCTCGTGCTGAAAGTTCAACTTTTCAAGCGTCGACGGAAGCGCCAGCCAATCAAATCATATGCCAGTACAAGCTCTAGCCAATCAAACCGTGTGCTTGTTTGTCCGGGGCGGGAGATTCATGTGATTGGTTGTTGGTCGCGCGCCAGACACGCCCCCGCCAAGCTTCAACGTGACGGAACCGCGTGGAAGCACCGTTGGAGTATAGTTTACCTTCTCAAGCTTCAGAAAGAATACCAGGTCTTTAAGCCAAATCGAGTCGAATGGGGGCTTAGGGGATTCCCAATCTAATAACATTCTGCGACGAGCTTTCCTCAGTGTTTCCTCTGATCTTTTGATTCCCCTCTCTCTCCAGGAGCTGCAGGAGGAGGGCCAGGTGGTGAAGGTGGGGGGTCTGGGTCCTCGCTGGGTGCTGATGCAGCACTCTGAGCCCTGGCTGCTGACCGTGAAGCAGCCCTCCAAGAAATGGCACGAGTCCCGCCTCAACTCCAACAGAATCCCCTTTCTGGAGAAGAACCACAACATCCCCTTCATGCGCATGAGAACCAGGCGGGAGGTCCGAGAGGAGGAAGAGGAACCGCCGGCGAAAAGATCAGCTGTGGAAAAACAAGGTGGCGAAGATGTAGCGGGATCATCGAGTGACGCAACGGGAGAGAAACCAACTGAGGAAGAAGAGCTGGAGAGGAAGAAAGAGAGGACAGGGGAGGGGAGTGGGGAGAAGCTGGTGAACTTGGAAGAGGAGGGAGGAGAGGTGGTGCAGTCTGAAGAGGAAAGAGAGCAGGAGAAAGGAAAGGAGGAGCTGGACAGTGAGGAAAAGAAAGATGGAGCAGAGAGTATGGAGGAAGAGGAATCCTCTCCATCAACAAGCCCGGCTGCTGCGGATAAGGAGTGAGTGGGAACTATGACTTCTTATCTCATGGAAGTGACTTGTGTATTTCCATTTTATTTGTAACTTTATTTAGCATCGACTTTAGTAATTAGCGTGATAAACAATATGTTTCCCTTGGGTCCATATGAAAGGTATTAAAACATCACATTCTTGATAATCTCAACAAGACGGAAAGAAACAACAATAATATCTATCACATTCATTATATCACAATCACAGTTAATAAAATCAAATAACAGATATATTAAAATGGGTGTGTTTACACTACAAATAATACTGACCTTCACATGCAGAGTATTACCGGAGCCTAGACTGATTTAACACTAAAATAACATCTTCATTTCTTTAAAAACTGATTCTTTCCGATCATTTATTCCAGTTTTGAATATCCTTATTCTTTACAGTTTTCTATATGTATATATTTACCGATATGAATATATACTGGGTATTTTTTGGTCTATTTTTAACTCATGTGCAATGCCTTGTTATCACGATGCTTTGATAAAACAATTTAGACATTTTGGATCAATAAAGCAAATCTATTTTAAAGAGACCTATCATGCAAAATGCACTTCTTGATGTCTTTTATACATCACATGTGTCCCCGGTGTGTCGGGGAACTCATGCAGCGTCAGAAAATAAAACCCTCTCTCTTTTCCTCCGTTCCTAAATCTTTAAAAACGGGGGCAACAACGGAGCTGATCTAGATTTGCGTCCGATATGACGTAATATCTGAAATGTGGACACACGGTCCCAATCAGAAAGTTGCTATCAGAAACAATGCCCGACTGTGTTGGACGTAATATGGTCGGTGTTTACATTAGCATCGCTAACACTCAGAGCTAACCTGTACTGGAGAGCATGTGTGTGAAGAAGCAGGAAGTAAGAAGGAACTCACCTTGTGGTATAACCGGCAAGAGAGAAAGCCTTTGAGCTCCAGACTGTTTCAGAGAGAATCCTTGATATGGCGTTTCATCACGGCAGCATTTAGTTTAGACAGTCGCTGCCGGGGCCCGCATGATTTTTTTTAAGCTTTATTCCCAAAATCAGCACTTTTGAAACAGGAAGTGAAATAGAGGATATGAGGCATGACTAGAATAGAGGATCTGTTTGGTATTTTGAGCAAAACACTTCGTAGACATGTTTTTTATTTGTATATATCTGAGACCTATGCTATTGCCTACAAATAGCACGATAGGTGACCTTTAATGTTTAAAGCCGTCAGAACCAAAAATATTGTATTCATCCCACAGCGGGGAAATGCAGTGCAGATAAA
This sequence comes from Champsocephalus esox, assembly GCA_036324585.1. Classification (NCBI taxonomy): domain Eukaryota; kingdom Metazoa; phylum Chordata; class Actinopteri; order Perciformes; family Channichthyidae; genus Champsocephalus; species Champsocephalus esox. The sequence continues at coordinate 11,466,857 of CM070480.1, read as the reverse complement.
AGTCAAAGAAAAATGAGAAGACTAACAATTGAAATAAAATATTATAAGTTCATATAAGTTCCTCTATGGTAAAAAACAACAAGTAGCAGTATTTGGTTTTAGGTAAAACTAGGACTTATCGACTTATGTATTTCCCTTTTATTTTTAACTTTATTTTAAATAGGCAAAATAAAATGAGAAGTCTAACATTTAAAATAAAAATGCTAGCACATGTTAATAAAATATAATAAGATAAGACTTTATTTATTGTTGTGCCAGAGTAACACAAATACAATAAACACATCAGCATAATAATACAACTGTCCACTAACAGTGCAGTAGAAAGAGCAATTAAATATCTACAGGAAACATAGACGTCACATAATTAATGTAAATATTAACAGTATTTAGTCATGCAAAAAAGCGTAGTGGCAGATACGTAATTGCACGTTATCATATCACATAATTAATAATAATAATATTGCACAAGTTCACATCTACGGTTAAAATAATCAAGTAGCAGTATTTGGTTTTAGGTAAAACACGTCCTGTGCTGTGTGTCATGTCTTTAAATCTCCGTCTCGTCCTCGCAGGGAAAACGTGAGCTTCATCAGCCGGCCGTGGCGCATGGTGGACGGGAACCTGAACCGGCAGGTGTGTAAGGGCATGCTGGAGGCCATCCTGTACCACGTGATGTACCGACCCGGACTCACGCAGGAGGCGCTGGTGGAGCACTACAAAGACGTGCTGCAGCCCATGGCCGTGCTCGACCTGCTGCAGGTACACACACACACACACACACACACACACACACACACACACACTCACACACACACACACACACACACACACCTCAATAACACACACATCAATAACACTCTCAGGCACAGGGGGCAGAAGTACTCAATTGTACTTTAATAAAAGAACAAGAACAAGAGTGTAGGAATACTCTGTTACAAGTAGGAGTCTTGAGTCACACCTGGAGTAAAGTTCATAGTGACATTCATAGAAGCATGCTTTTGAGCACCAGTCAATCCTCAAATTAAATACAGAGCTAAATTGTAATGTTTTGTTAATAATAATAAAGCTTTTCATACAACACATGCAGCTGAACGTGCTTTGCAAAAGGACACATCACAAGTTAAAAATAAACAACAAGAAATTGCCCCTCAGATTATTTGTTAAGAACTTTAAAAGGTACAAGCGGCAAAATATAACATTTGATGAGGTGAATAGACACAAGAAGGTAAAAGACTTGATAATACAAATACAATAAATAATGGTTTCTCTCTGACAGATAAAACACAAGACAACTGAGTCGATGCAACAATATAAAATATAAAGCCCCATAAAGCAAAGTGAACATGTAGGTACAACAGAAATACAAATAAAAAGGTAATCGTAATAAAAATGCCATAATTCTATTAAAGGTTAAATGATTAAGAAATAAAAAAAAACAACGTAAAAACCAACATTGCTAATGAAGCATGTTAGATTAATAAAATAAGATAAATTAAGACCTATGAAATAAAATACGGGGTTTGTTCCCTTGTATCTTGTCCATAATATCAGCTCTGGTTGATGTTGCAAATGGAGCTGACAATGAGCTGTCAGCGTATCGTAAAGAACTTCTGTGCTGGTGTTCCAGCAAGTTTCCAGCCCGAGTGTTTGCAGCGGCTTGGAGCCCAAGACAAGACATGTCCTCCCAGATCAATAAAGTATTTTACTCATTTCTGAAAAATGCTTTTATTTAATTCAGAAGAAATGTTAAGATCGCGGTGAATTGCCATTATCGGAACAAAAGATGTGTGTCCTTTCTTTTGATGAAATGACAGTATATCGTTTACAAAATCAAAGGTCCAGGATGCTTTGGTGCATTAAGGATTTAGGAGTTTTAGATATATTTTTTTATCATGAAAAGCAATTATTTTGTCTGGGATCATTGGGGTGTTGCATGATATGTCATATCGTCCCATGCGTAATCCTTTTTATATTCTAAGAACTATCATTTACAGCAAAACAATCCTCCTTTACTTACTTGTATGTTTGTTGAACTGTTTGGCTATGAAGTAACTTACAATCTCTCAACAACGGCACCGAGTGACAGCTTCTCCTCGTTCACTGTCTGCTCTGCAGGCGCTCACAGACTCCGGCTGTGTGATGAGGAAGACTCTGGTGAGAGCTGCTAAACCTTCGCTGTTCGCCCGCGCTGTGAAGACGAGCAGAGAGACGAAGGCGATGGTGGAGGAACCGGACTGCGTGTTCTACGAGCCGACCATCAGCTGCTGCCTGCGGCTCGGCCAGATGCTTCCCAACGAGCGACACTGGAACAGCTGCATGCCCTGAAGTCACCCTGGAGCATCAGAGACTTAATATGGCTTTTTAAAGATCAAGTTTAAAATGTTCTCGCCACAATCAGTATGTTGTGATAAACCTAAAAGATTTGATTTGACTAAATGTTTCATGGCATCAGGTTATTTGACAGATTTCACTTCTGGTTTTACAGAACAGGGATTTCTTTGTACATTTATTTGTTAAAACCTTTCGTCTGTGTTCCTTTTTTGTGTTAACATTAATAATAAAAAGAATAATTATTTGCATTCTGACTTTGTCTTTTAGATAAGTAATCATTTTTCACATAACTTTTTCTGATCTCCAGAGTACATAGTCGATCTTCTGAGTGCTTCGCCTCTTTTGAGTTATTAATATTTCAAGTTTTCAGAAAAGCGACGGTGTAGAATTTGCATGAAAAGCTTGTTTTTGGCCGTGTCGTCAAATGATCATCACAAAGACCCAAAAGGCTGGTTTTGGAGTGGATCAGCCCATGGATGTATAAAGGAAACTGGACACGGCGTTAGAGGCGGGACTCGTTCATTCCAAGTCTCCAGGAAGTGCGCCGGATGTGGATGCAAAAACTAGCTGCACCTTCACCAGCTTTGATAACACGAATGATCAATAATTATAAAACAAATCATATATATTGTTCTGAAATGAGCCAATCTGCATTGTGACTACTTTAGTATATTTTGATGCTAATATGTTTGCACTTTTAAGTATCATGTTGAAAGCAGGACTTTTACTTGTAACGGAGTATTCCTCCTACTTCTGTGTCAGTTGTGACGTCATTGGGCCCAACAATACTTTTTCCCATCGACTGGTTGTTGTGACTTGGTGCTCCACATATCCGGGTTCCAAAATGTTCAGTCTTCCAGAGAAAAAAGGGGAAAAGTTGTCTCTGGCCGACCGTTGAACTTTAGATTCAGGACGAGTCGTGTTGTCGTGGATATGAATCGCTCACAACGTGAAAGAATAACACAGAGAGATCAATAAAACACAGATAGGCCTATAGTTGAGATTAATTATTTGTGTTTCCTCGTGGGAGGGGCACGGCCAAGCTTTATTTTTTTATTATTATTTTATTTATTTTCAGTCTTTATTTCGAACAGATTAAAAAAAAATGTGAAAAACAGAATACCGTATTGTTATAATACAGTATTTATCCACATTCATGGTATTATTTGTATATTCAACAAAAAAACAAAAAAAGTCTTCATATTAATAATAATAATAAATCATATGTCTGAAAGGGAGTAGGAGGAAGCAAATGCTTATTAATTCCCACCCCTTACTTGATCAATGATTGTCCTTTAAATCATTATGCAAGTTATTCCTACATACATTTACATTTATACATATACAATCATTTCTCATCTTCAATCACCTTTCTTCATTCTCATATTTTTCCAAAAAAGTGTTTCTGTACATCCTTTTAAACTGAATTATGCTTGTGCTTTGTTTGAACTCCTGCTCCAAACCATTCCATTAAATCACCCCACAGATTGTTACTCATACATGAGTAACAAGTATGTCTGTGTTGATGAGTAGGGTGAGTGAAAACGCCAGAGGGGAAGTGATGTCATGAATCAAATCTGATCAAACAGCTCCAGGTCTGAACTACAAGAATACAGATGAGTTGTGTCCGTTTGCTCTCAGTGGGTGTTGGACCAGAGTTTCTTCACTTTTGCATACCAAGGACCACTTAACCAATAAAAAAACACTCGCGGACCACCTAACTCCACAAATATAAAGAAACACATCGTTTTTCTAGAACAGATTACAAATTGCCTGAAAATGGTACAAACAAGTAGTAACGTGTGATGATGGTGTTGTGCTGGCCTATATCATGCAATCGAAAGTGAAACTTAACCTTTCTCCATTGCGGAGATATTCTCGCGAGAGTGAGGAAAACTTCAATTTATTTATTTATTTAAAATATGAAATTGTACCAATATACTCGCGGACCACTAGGGGGCGCTCACGGACCACCAGTGGTCCGCGAACTACACTTTGAGAAGCACTGGATTACACCATGATTGTATTCACCATTTGGGTAATTTAACAGTTTATCTGTACTGTTATGCTATGCACTAAATATAAAGGAGATATTCATTACATATGTCAGAGCACTGAGAGCAGAGGTGGTCAGTTTACTCAAGGATGGAAAGGACGCCTCTAAGGGAACACTGTCTGAATCACTACACTTCCACTACAGGTGGTTTTGTTATCCGAGACATAAAGTACAGACTCCTACCATTCCCTAAACGCTGATCAAATCAGACTCTCTTCCTATTCTTATTGTGTCGCCCTGCTGACTCCCACCCTGTTTCATTAAATATGCCTAAGATTGCTCCTGTGATATTCTGCCTTCCTCTGTCTCTAAACCCGAGAGAGACACAGAATATACGAACAGTCATGAATTGAAATACTTTCTGCAGATGTTACGGTGTGATCACCGGTAAAGAATAACTGGCGAACCTGTGGAGGAACTTGAACACACCCTGTGATTCATGGGAGGGCTCTCAGGAAGCTGAGCGATAAAGATCGCCGGGAAGTTGAGGAATGTTTGCTTCTGCAATTGCATAGACGCGGGAAGTCATTTTGCTCAGGTGGTGCTGCCAAAAGTGGGGAGGAGGCCGCCTAAAAAAGAAAGAAAAAAGGCGGTGCCGGTGTTGTGTCACATTATGCCTCCCCGTCATGAAATGCCCCCCTTGTCACGGGAACGCGCATTTCTAAATGATACGTTTACGCCTCTAAATTACACGTGTAATTTAGAGGCGTAAACGTATCATTTAGTCCACCTTGTGACAACACGTAAAGAAACATTGATCTCTGCACATAATATCTGCAGGGCTTTAGGGGGTCTAGATACAAGAAATACAAGAGAAAGTCTGGTACTTTGGTGCGTCAAAGTAAAGGACGTTTTTGCTGCAGCACCCCCTGTTGGCGAGTGGTGTACATTTGAAAAACTGAGTGACCACCTAAATAAAAATGATTAAACTACATAAAATAGTTATGATTTTACTTAAAATAAAATTAGCTGTATACAGTAATAGTCATAGTATATATTTGTATCAGTCAGGTGGCTTGAATTTATTGTCAACTTCAGTAGCACGTAGATACACCAAACCTTCCAGTTATATTATTATCAATATTATGAAGGCTTTTACAGAAGGGTTTGTTCATATGTCATTCATAGCCTGAATTATATAAGATTTTATACCTAGAAAACATGGCGAAAATTGATATTTTAGGGCTGTTGACAGTATTTTCTGATTTATGGAGTGATAAAGAGAGATATCCAAAATCCCTTCAGTAAAAGCCTTAGATGTTAATATGACTACAAAATGGAATGAGAATTTTGAACCTGGCGTTATCCAAACTTCAGATTTCGGTTCCTGAAATGTGTTAAAATATGCGCACATTTAATGAGATAATGGCTCATTTGCATATTCAGAAAACTTGTAATACAAGAAACAATTGCCTTATTGTAGGTAATTAACTGGAGAAATTTCTAGCTGATATCGTTAAGTTTAAAAAAATTACCCTATTCACCTGGGGTGTCTCGTCTTAACTGTTAGGCTTAATAAACCATTATAGACCTACATCACTTAGCAACAGCTGCACATGCCCACATGCTAACTATGGGTCTTACAAACCTACATAACATTACAAATAGTCCGAAAATATTATTTACAATATTAATAAAACTATGAATTCAATTTTAACTGATTGACAAGGCAAAACACTGCACAGCGGCAGCAGCATTAAAGGAAAAATATCGTTTTACCTCCAAATGTAGCCTGGGGTGGCACTAATGAAGACCCTCCAAACTGTTACTGTGGACATGCATCAAAGTCAGATGTGTCAGTCTCTTCTGTGTCATATTACTCTAGTTGTAGAGGTGGTGGGCTGAGGAGTAGCTGGTGGTCCACTCTTTTTATTGGGTTGTTTGTTGGAGAAAAAAATCCAAAATCCTTTTTTGCGCCATTCAAGAAAGTTGTCACTCTTCAGTGTGTGTGTCGCGTCAATTACGTCACTCCCACGACCTACGACCTAGATGACTTGGATTTTATTTATTTGGAAAATAAATTCAAGCCACCTGACTGATACAAATATATACTATGACTATTACTGTATACAGCTAATTTTATTTTAAGTAAAATCATAACTATTTTATGTAGTTTAATCATTTTTATTTAGGTGGTCACTCAGTTTTTCAAATGTACACCACTCGCCAACAGGGGGTGCTGCAGCACCCCCAGCACCCCTACTTCCCGCGGCTATGTGCAATTGTGAATTATATGCACAAAACGTCCTTTACTTTGACGCACCAAAGTACCAGACTTTCTCTTGTATTTCTTGTATCTAGACCCCCTAAAGGCCTGCAGATATTATGTGCACAGATCAATGTTTCTCTACGTGTTGTCACAAGGTGGAAGGTTTAGTTAAGGTCCTAAAGGTACTAATGAACCCAGAGCTGAATGTGAGGAAGGGTGGTGCAAATACTTCCTGTTTACTCTCCAAGCCTGTCTGTTGTGTGCATGCATAAATACATTTCCTTTGATAATAACTTTGTTTGAATGCATAATTCTAAATCAACTTTGTTTGACACTTTACAGAGAGGTTTAATTCTCATTCTCAGGTTCATATTTGCCTCCACTGGGACATGTCTCCATGCTTTAATGTTCAAAAAGCTCTTTATCTATCTCTTACTGCCTGTGCTGCAGCACCTCTTTTCACCCTCTGTCTGAAACCAGAGCCCAGTCTGCTCTGATTGGTGAGCTGGCCGGCTCTGTTGTGATTGGTCAACCGCTTAGAGATGTCCCGCCCCTTAGCCTATCACGTACAATGTGTTTGAGCGCTAGCCAATAGGAGCAAGAGTGTTACGTAGTGATGGCGTTATGTTACAGAAGTAAACAAAGGAGTCCAATGGAGGCGTTTCAGGCAAGGGGGCAGTGTGTGGGAGAGAAACTCCTTCTGGAGGGAACACAGGGATTTTAACCTTTGAAGACCATTTACATGCACACAAACATATAACTCATTAAAGGAAAGGAAACCAAAAAAGGAAAATAGAGCCTCTTTAAATAATCAAACAAAATGAAAAAACCCTATTTTATTAGTTGTATTGTTTATATAAGCTATAAAACAGGTGAATGGAGCATTTCTGTTGACATGTGTTCAGTTTCGGTCCTTTCTTGGAGTTAACTGCCCTGATTTTTAAGTAATTCTACCTTTCCCTCTTATGAGATTCATGTTATCTCTTTCCTATCAGCATCAGAATTCCTCTATTAGTGTTACAGCAGAAGTGGCATTGTGGGTAAATGCTGAGTCAGGACAGGCCATAAAGAAAAGATAATAGAGGTACAAGATTACATGTTTTGTTTTTGTATTGACTCTGGAGACATGTTATGTTGAAATGCTTCACTTTCACTTTCAAAATACAGTAGGAAAAAATAAACGTAGACAGGATGTGTGATGTGAAAACAGGCTGCGCTGCCAGCATTGTTCGAGTCACTTCAAAAGAAAACCAAAAGACGGAGTGGATTCATTTCACCTCCTGACTGCCTTCGGGGGTTCATGTTCGACGCTTGATGGTTTTTCTATTACTTCAAAATAACTAGGAAAAATGTTTTTCCATTTGAGTCTTTTGGTTGTTTCTATGATGACGTTCCTGCCCAGCTCCCAGTCCCAGCCCAGCTGTGGTAAGTTAAGAGATTTCTATCTGTTGTTTTCTTTGGGGGATTCACACTTCTCCCTGTATTTTCTATTTTGAACTATAATTATATTTTGCCTTTATAAAATCACACTGTTTTTTTGTGTTGTTTTTTCAAGTATTTAGTTCTTGTGTAGTGATGGATAAAACCCCCTTATTATTTGATCAAGCAAAAGTGACGTCGTCTTATTGTTTTAGTATTTTCTTTATTGGTATTATATGTTATATCATTTATGGTACATATTTATAGTTGTAATGCTCAGGTGGGATGCATTTAATTGCATTTGTAAGCTTTTTATACACTAGAACTTGAACATGCAAATATCTTGGATTCTTCAAAACACAAACTACTCCATGCAGTACAAATACATGTCGTACATATAAGGATATATGACAGGGTTGAGTGCTTTCGAAGTTTAAACCGATATTGTGAAATGTGTGTTACTGTACAGATCACAACTGTGCAGATAAACCTCGGTTCACTCCATCCAGACTGGTGGTGCAGTTTGGGAAGCCGGCCTCCGCCCACTGCTCCGTGTGTCAGCCTGGATGCAATGTCACTATATTTAATATTGAAATTCCTATTGGAACCAAGGAAACAAATGGAACTGAGATTACATGGACGGTCAACGAAATGACGGAGTGGACCATTTCTCCAATGTGCTATTATAACAATGACGCTACTAATCTGCAGTGTTGCAGCGACCTGCCTATAACCGTCTACAGTGAGTCACAACAACTGTTTATATTCATCAATTATAATCTAACACAGTGGTGGGAAATACACTTTTCTTTTGTGACCAACTTGTTATTTTTTGTTTTTGTTGCTCTCCCAGTGGGACTTACATACACAGATACAAATTATATAAAATAAAATAATACAAAAAGACAAAGACAAAATATAGGGAATCCCTTTCCCATGCCACCCCGCCCCTCCCCCATCCCCAGTGTAGTTAAGTACACTTTTGAGGAACTTCTACTTGGCTTCAGTTTGTATATTTATGCTACTTTGGATGCTTGTATTTTACTTTTTACTCCTCCAAATGTTACTTTACAAGTTCATATTATTAATACAAAATATATGTTTTAAATGTATTAAAATATACAAAAACCAGAACATATATTATATCTAATGAATAATGATGAACCATTATGAATTAGGATTCATGGCAGTAAACTTACTTAAAAATACATTTCCTTTAGCTGATGCTTTTATGTAAAACGACTTACAATAAGTGATGACAACGCATTAAAATGAGCTCCATCTTTACCATCTGCTCTACTTTTTCTACTTCTACTCCGCAACATAGAGGTACAATGTGTACTTATACATTAATTTAACACTTTTTAGTTACTTTACAGATTTTGATTAATGATGTGAATTATAAATCAAGTGTTAAATCAGACTTTAGTTCCACCTAGAGTAAATTCACAAGCTAATGCATCAATACTTATAAAACACATCATATATATTATTCTGAAATGGGCCAATCTGCATAATGACTACTTTTGGTACTTATAGTATATTTTGATGTTAATACTTTTGCACTTTTACTCAAGTATCACTTTGAAAGGAGCACTTTTATTTGTAACAGAGTATTCCTACACTCTGGTACTTTTACTTTTACTGAAGTACAAGATCTGAGTACTTCTTCCTGCTTTGCATAAAGTGTAGGGGCTTTAATTATGTTTCATGGAGATACTGAAGGTGTCCGTTTGTCTCCTCAGAGCCTCCAGAGAGTGTGTCCATCAGCTTCGTAAATCACACCGGGCCGATGTCTGAGGGTCAGAAGTTCACTCTGCAGTGTGAAGTACGGAAGGTTGCTCCTGTGGAACACCTCAGAGTGACTTTCTACAGAGGACAGACGGCACTGGGTCACACGCAGAGCAGCATCAACACAGATGAGAAACCAGTGAGCGAGGCCTTCACTTTGAACATCACCTCCACTAAAGAAGATCATGGCGTCCAGTTCTGGTGTGAAGCCAAGCTGGAGCTGGGAGCTGACGGACCACAGCCTCCTCCAGTGGTGGGGTCAGAGAAACTCACTGCTGCAGTCCTCTGTGAGTCTGACTAAATTATTATTACTTATTTATGCATTATAATAATCTTCTTTTTCATGTCCACACTATCATTACATGTATTTGCATTGTTTATGCTGTCATTTTAATATGTTTTGGAAGTTTCAGGGAGTTTGTGATGTATTGCTGCACATAAAGCACCCTGTTGCAAATGCGTTACACCGACCTGTAGATGAACACAAATAGTAACTTAGGAAAATTATTGTTGGCAGAATACTGAATGTACTCTTCCAATATCAGAGTAGCAGATGATAACAAAGGTCCTACGTAGCTGTGTACGTGACAGGATGTATGATTGATTAGAAGAGCGTCAGGACACACTTTAGACATATGATAGCTATGTGATTAACATGATGATCCAGCCTCTATGGAGATAGACATATGACTGTCATGTTTAGTGCTTAGCTAATCTGAACTAAGCATTGAGTACTGCTTTGAACCGGTATTCCTCCATCTTGTGACTGTGACTCTCTCTTGTATATCAGCATGTGAAGGACTCTGTTCAGGGAACTATTTTGTCCCACGCAGCTCTGTGTGTGATGACTACTTCCATTCTTGCAAGGATAATAATAAATACATGTATGCTAATATTAAAGCTCAAGCCGTTGACGAGTGATATTTTTCCTAACAATTATCTATGCAAAAAAATCCCCCAAATCACTGCCTTAGATGATCATTTGGTTACTAACTGATTCATTTTTAATTGTGCTTGTTTGTCAATTGAATTGTGCTGTTTTACAGATGTTGAATGTATCTGTCTCTTCCTCCTCAATCCACTCACAGATAAGCCTCAGCTAGAGGCATCCGTACCTCCGGATCCGATCATCATCACAGAAGGAAACCCTCTGACGCTGAACTGCTCGTCTGTGGGAAACCCCCCACCATCGTATACATGGACGGCGCCCCCGTCAAGAATCACTTCCCCCTCCAATGGCAGCGTCTTCATCATCAAATCTATAACTCATAAAGATGAAGGGTCGTACACCTGTTCAGTCCACAATGCAAAAGGAGAAATCACTGTTCAGTTTAACGTGAAGGTCCAAGGTAAGTTAAAGGGGACCTCTCATGCTGTTTGGGGTTCTCCCTTTCCTTTCTCATGTGATAAGTGTATGTGATAACAAAATGAGTGTGTCCATGGATATCAAGGCAAGGAATGGGGAATATTGTTGTATAGATACATTATTAACTGTCTGAAAGTAAAACATAGCTTAATATATTGGAGCCATTTGAACCCAAGTACAACCAATGTTTAACAAAACTGGAAAGAGGGTTGGGGCTACGGGACATTTTCTCAATAGCCTTTAAATCTGAATTTAATTTTGAAATGTTCTGACTTTATTCTCAAATACATTTTCAGCATGTGGCCCTTATCATCTTCCATTTGCAGTTAATACAATACCCCTAATCAAAGATTACATGAGAGGAAATGTCATTGATGTCGGTCCTTTTGTCTATTGTCCGTAGATTTACCTCCAACCACACTGCCGACAACAACAACATCAACAACCCCATCCAACACAATGATAACAACCACATCAACCCCACCCACCACAATGATTACAACCACATCAACCCCGACTACCACAAAGACAACAACAACAGCAACAACAACAACTCCAAACAAAGGTACCAGCAGCAAACAGCTCCACAGATTCATGATGTGTTTCCTGCTTTTATTCTCTGCTCTGGTGTGAGTTCATTTCCAGAGAACGTAGAGGAGGTTGTTTAAACATTAGCATGTCATGTGTTTTCCACTAGAGAAGATATCTGGGAAATGAAATGTATTTCATCCATGTATATGTAGTTCACATTTGATATCAATAAACCCAGTTTTCTAAGTACATTGAGAATCCAGCCCATTATTTCAGACCTTTTTTCCAATGTCATGCAGATATTTCACCACTAGAAGGCAATACATTACCCTGCATGTATTGAGACCATGAGGTTTGTTTACACATGGCACTTTAAGCCACCGATTACTTAATTTTTTACTTAATGTTTTACATAATATTTACACTGCACTTTATTTCTTTCAGCTGAGGGGTCCTTGAACTGAAAACATTTTTAATTAATGATATAAATGACATTCAAACACACACAGATATGGCAGAACACAGACATTAGTGGCAGTAAAGTAAATTGTGTTATATATTTAAAAAGAAAACAGCTTGCTCACATGTCTTGTCCTTGTTGGACTTGTTTCTTCATAATTCAATACTGTTGCCAACCTATAAGCATTTTCCTTTTATCTAATTATTAATTATTAATCTCTGTTAGAGGCTTCCTCCCTTCTTTCCCGGAATTGCCAGTCAGGACATCTAAGGTAAAGTAAGGTGAGCTGGGTTTGTTTTTAAAGCATTTTCAGACATAGAAGCAACTCAAAGTGCTTTGCATTCTGACTCGCATGCAACAAATGAAACGGAAATTCAGACCATTCATAAAAGGGAGATACTATTAATACAATGATAATAGTAACAATAATTAATATTAGTACTTTGAAATACAATGGATTTATAGGATTCAGAAGTATGATCATATGCTATCTTTAAACAATCTCAGAAAAGCAGCAGTAAACATTAAATGTTAAGCCTTGATACAATTTGAGGAAGAAGAAGTATTCAGATCCTTATCTTAAAGGTGGGGTAGATAATTCACTTCAGAAACACTTTTTGTCATATTCCATGGAATGCTCTGAACATCCCGATAGCAATTAATATATAAAATACTTAAATACATAAAAAAAATGTCATCTGTGGAAGCCGTGGCACTGTAAAAAGCACGACCAATCATTTGAGCCGGCCCGGCTAAAGTAACTGGATGGCCTACCTCTCTGTCAGCCTTCCATCTGTGCACAAACTTATCTCGTGCCCTCATTGGTCATGTGCGCGTTCGTGTGTGTTGGAGGAGGGGCTCTGTAAGGAAGTCTGAAGGAAGGGGCAGATATTTTTCAGCTGCGTACTTTCAAATTATAGCGCACTCGAGCTGGTTTCTCCATTCTTACCTACCCTACCTTTAAGTAAAAGTTGTAGAGCCGATGAAAGGGAGTCACAGGCAGTGTGTTCAGTATGGAACTCCACTTTATTTTCCATTTGTAACAAGACAAGGTAAGTACATCTGCTCGTTGCTACTGTCAAGCTAGCATGAATACCACAACACGGTACCCTCAGTAACAGGTCCGTGTTGCAATACACAATATACCCAACGGTGAATTATGTCCCATAACGTGTCACCACACAAGCCCCCCCAGAATTCACCCATATACAAAGTCTGCGTGGCGAGGAGGAACGATAGGCCGAACCCCACGACACCTGAGCACGGAAGCCGGGAAGGCGACCCCTGCATGGGCGGCTGCCGGAAAAAGCGGGACCGGAACAGTGGGTCCTAATTCAGTGACAGGGATCAAGGCCGTGCCATCAGCACTAGCTGGTCCAAATCCAAGTGGGTAGCCTTCACCGGGTCCACCGAGACGTGCTCGTGGGCCTCTGTGCATATCGTGCCGGATGAAAACGTGCTCCGCCGAGCTGAGCTCCACAGGAACCCAGGACACCTGAGTACCGTGCTGAGCAGTGGGGATCGGAGCAAAAACCTCAGCGGCGTCTTGCAGGACAGCTCGCTGGGACGTCGCCGACCAGAGAGCCGATGCGTCGGGGAGGAAATCCCCTGGAACCCTCAGCGGCTGACCGTCGACCATTTCAGCCGTGAAGCACTGCAGATCCTCTTTAGGCGCGGTCCTCAGGCCCAGCATCACCCAAGGCAGCTTGTCGACCCAATTACCGTCCGTTAGGCCGGTTCTGAGTGCTGCCTTCATGGAGCGATGGAAACGTTCACAAAGGCCTGAGGGTGATAAGTGGTTGTCCTGTGAAGCTTAACCCCCAAACCTCTCGCCACAGCGTTCCAGAGCTCTGACTTGAACTGTGAACCCCGGTCCGAGGAATTGTCTGAAGGGGTGCCAAACCGACACACCCACGTTGCAATGAAAGCCCGGGCTATGTCAGCCGCCGACGTCAACACGAGAGGAACTGCCTCCGGCCAACGGGTCGTCCTGTCCACCATGGTAAGGATATAGGAAAAGTCCTGAGAGGAGGGTAATGGACCAACCAGATCGATGTTGACGTGGTCAAACCTCTTCTCAGGTACCAAAAAACGATCCAAGGGGGCCTTCGTGTGGCGGTGCACCTTAGCGCGCTGACAAGCCACGCACTCATCAGCCCACGCACTCACGTCCTTTTTCAGCCCCCGCCAGATGAACTTCGCGGCCACCATGCGCACCGAAGGTTTCCCGCCGGGGTGTGACAGGTCGTGCACCGCCCCGAACATGGAACGCCTCCAACTGCCGGGAACGACCGGACGCGGCAGGCCCGTGGAGACATCGTACAGGAGAGTAACGCCCTTTCAGGGCCTGGACGCTGGGATCCGTGACCTGGTCCGCCGCCATGCGGGTATAGTCGAGGCCCAACTGGACGGCCCCGATGACGACCCTGGAGAGGCAATCTGCGACCAGGTTCGATTTGCCAGCGACGTGCTTAATGTCTGTGGTGAACTCTGAGATGTAGGAAAGCTGCCTCTGTTGACGAGCAGACCAATGCCCCGCCACTTTGGACATGGCAAATGTGAGCGGCTTGTGGTCAACGAACGCCGTAAATTCACGGCCTTCCAGCCGAAAGCGGAAGTGCCGCACGGCCAGCCAGAGTCCAAGGAGCTCCCGGTCAAAAGCGCTGTACCTGCGTTCCCTGGGCGACAGCTGATGGCTGAAAAAGGCGAGTGGCTGCCAAGCGCCCTCCATCCACTGCTCATGCACCGCACCGACGGTGTAGTCCGATGCGTCTGTGGTAATGGAGATGGGAGCCGTGGATGACGGATGTGCCAACAGGGCCGCCTGAGCCAGCACAGTCTTGACCTTCTTAAAAGCAACCTCAGCTTCCGCCCCCCAGTCGATCTCCTTGATGGGGGCCTTTCCCTTCAAAGCCTCATACAGCGGCCGCATAATGTGGGCGGCCCGGGCGATGAAACGGTGGTAGAAAGTCACCATCCCCAGGAACTCACGGAGCGACCGGGCCGTGTGCGGGCGAGGAAACGCCGCAACAGCCTCAACCTTCACCAGCAGGGGTGCTGCCCCGCCTTTGGTGACGTGGTGCCAGAGGAAGTCAATGTCATACAGGCACTTTGCAGGGTTGATTATCAGCCTGTGTTGGCTGAGCCTTGTGAAAAGGGCTCAAAGGTGGGTCAGGTGTTCCTCCACCTGGCGACGAATATGTCGTCCAGGTCGACGATCACAAACGGTAAGTCCCACAGCACCAAATCCATCGCTGGAACTTTTGAGTGGTATTCTTGAGCCCAAAAGGCATCCGCAGGAACTCGAACAAACCAAACGGCGTTATCACTGCCGTTTTGGGAATGTCCAGGGGATGCATGGGCACCTGATGGTATCCACACACACCAACGTACCCGCCAGGTGTGCTGAAAAGTCCTGAATGTGCGGCACCGGGTAGCGGTAGGGTGTCGTGGCGTCGTTGAGGCGGCGGTAATCCCCACATGGGCGCCAACCGCCGTTAGGCTTGGGAACGATGTGCAGAGGAGAGGCCCAAGGACTCACAGACCGGCGGATGATACCCAGGCGTTCCATGGTCGAAAACTCCGCCCTCGCTACTGCAAGTTTAGAAGGATTTAACCACCGGGCCCTGGTGTAGACCGGGGGACCTTCGGTGGTGACGTGGTGCTCCAACCCATGCTTGGTGGTGAGCGCAGAGAAGGTGGGCAGCGTGAGGTCCGGAAATTCGGCCAACAGCCTGAGAAAACTGTCTGCCCCCTACAGCGAGCCTGACAGCCTGTTGTACGCCGCCTTGCCAAGCGTACACACCAGGGAGGAAAACGTCAAGGCATCAACCAAGCGTTTGTTTCTAATGTCCACAAGGAGTCGGTGAGCACATAAAAAATCTGCCCCGAGGAGGGGAAAAGAAATGTCTGCCGTCACAAAATCTCAGTTGAAACGCTGTCAATACTCCACTCCAATACATAAACACATAGGCCTCACGCCGTAAGTGCGGATGGGGCCGACATTAGCTGTCGTCAACTGCGGTCCGTGTCCCACTCGAGCGACGTCCTCCCTCGACGCAGGAACCACGCTCCGTTGGGCGCCCGTGTCACAAAAAAACCAGCTTCCCGAGACACTGTTGCTAACGAATAGAAGCCTGCTCGTGTCGCCAACGCTCAGGGCCACTACCGAGCGCCGGCTCTCTCGTTTCCCGGAGGTTTGTAACGGCAGGGAGCGATGCACTTCTTCGCCTTAGCCCGGAACAGCGCGTGGTAAAAACACTCTCCTGTGTCCCCACGCCGGCTTGGCACCGCCACGGCCCGGCAAGTGGCGCAGGAACGTCTCTACAAACAAAATCCGGGGATCTCCCCCCCCCCAGCAGATTCAGCATCTTCTCCATGAGCTGGGATGGCTTTCTGTCTCCTAGGCCTTGGATCTCAAGAATCTGTCGAGCCCTCTCCTTAGCAGATAAGCTAAATGTCTCTTAAGCACACTGTCCCGAAGTTGACACCCGATGGACACACGAATATGGAATTGTGAATTTCGCACGAAGAATGGTTTCTCCATTCTTACCTACCCTACCTTTAAGTAAAAGTTGTAGAGCCGATGAAAGGGAGTCACAGACGGTGTGTTCAGTATGGAACTCCACACTTTATTTTCCATTTGTAACAAGACAAGGTAAGTACATCTGCTCGTTGCTACTGTCAAGCTAGCATGAGTACCACAACACGGTACCCTCAGTAACGGGTCCGTGTTGCAACACACAATATACCCAACGGTGAATTATGTCCCATAACGTGTCACCACAAAGTACTATTAGTACCCTGTAAGAATACTCCAGTACAAGATGAAGTACCCTACTGAATTTAAAATCTCACTTAAGTAAAAGTATAAACGTAATGTCACCATTATGTACAAAAAGTACTTAAAATAAGTAAAATATTCCCTATGCATGCTATAACCTTTAATAGTTATATGTGGAACTTGTAATACATACATAAATAAATAAATATTAATGTCTAAATAAAATATTTTTCAAAATCCCAAGGTAATATGGCCATAGCTGTATACAAATACCAGTTCATACAAATATGAACGTTTTGAGAAGTTGGACAGCAAAGTGGTGGTAAAATTAGTAAACAAGTTTTAAAGTCCTGAAGACAACAGTGAGAATTAACTTGTTTACATGTGCTCAGGTACATTTAAAGGGCTCACAGTGCAAATTAAGATAATGTAACCAACCTGAGTATGTCATTTTGAATTTGTCATCTATTGTTACTAAGCCATGTGAATGAGAACATTGAAATATTAGCTTAACATTACAGGAAAGGACAAGGAAAAAAGTCTTCATTAGGCTGTGAGTCAGAAATAAAAACATCTGTATGTAAGCTTTTCTCATGCAACACGTTGTGACTCAACATGACTTCAGTGATTGATTTATTCATCTGAAGATGGCTTCCTGTTGAGATCAGACTGAAGTTTAGTAACACTTCTTTCTAGATCCCCTCTCTAAGACTTATCTTTGAGGCTCAACTTCCTCTTGGTAGACCTCAGCTGATGTACTTCTGTGTTTCACTTCTGTTATTCAATTTGCAGAACTGGAAAACTCATTTTAAATGGAATAAGGTTTGCACAATGTAGGTGGTTTACAGAGTGTGGACATTCATTGTTCAGAGTAAGTTGTATCCAAAGTCAGTCATAAACACTTTTAGTTTGCATACTTTGAAAGTCAATTACATCAAACTTGTAACTTTCATTTCAATAAAGGTACACAAGGCTACTCTAGCAATCCAATCCAATCCACTTTATTTATATAGCATATTAAAAACAGTTTACCAAAGTGCTTCACAGAAAACATAACATTATAATAAAATATAATATTACAAGAATAGATAAAAGGCACACATAAGAATAGATAGAAGGCCTTAAAAGGCTATGGACAGACAATAAAAGCATAAAAATCGATAAAACAGCTCAAACTGACTCGAAAGCGAGAGAAAAGGGGTGGGTCTTTAGGCGGGACTTAAAAGTTTGAAGGGTGGGTCAATTTGACATGGGGAGGCAGGTCGTTCCAGAGCCTGGGGGCTACCGCTGAGAAGGCTCGGTCTCCCCTGGTCTTTTTCTTAGTTTTAGGGACTACTAGCAGCAGCTGATCAGCCGACCTCAAAGCCCTTGAGGGGGTGTACACCTTTAGGAGGTCGGAGATGTATTGAGGGGCCAGCCTATTAAGCGATTTAAAAGCAAACAATAAAATCTTAAAATGAACTCTAAAATGGACAGGAAGCCAGTGGAGGGAAGCCAGAATAGGTGTGCTGTGTTCATGCTCCTGTAAACAGCCGAGCCGCAGCGTTTTGTAAGGCAAGGCAAGTTTATTTATAGAGCACTTTTCGACACAGGGTAATTCAAAGTGCTTTACAAAAAAGAAATGAAAGACATTCAGCATTAAAAAAAAGAAAAGCTAATAAAATAAACATTAAGGAAAAATACATGGATAAAAGTTACAGTGCAGTCTAAAATATGAATATTTTCCATATATTTAATTTAGACAGACTTTCTTCACCATATTTTGCTCGCATGACATCCACAATCGGACCCTCAGGAGGCTGTACACACCCCCTCCCCTGCTTTGCTTCCATAACAAAGTCTTTAAAGTGTTACCAAAACACTCCGTGTTACCAAAACACTATTTTTCATCCGTCGATGCCAGATATTCCAAATATCTCTTTCGAGCAGTCCCTCTCATAAATGTCATGGAGTTTAATTACGTTTAAACATTACAAGAAAAAGTACATGGATAAAAGTTACAGTGCAGTTTAAGATATGAAAAGTTCAATTAAAAGCAGCGACAAAGCTGCACAAGCTGCAGGCGTGCCAGCGAGGTCTAATTTAGTCCGGCATAAAGTGCATTACAGTAATCTAGACACGTAGAAACAAAGGCATGAATTACATGCTCAAAGTCTAAAAAGGATAAAACCGGTTTAATTTTGGACAGGAGCCTCAGGTGATAAAAACTGGACTCAACCACAGAGTTGTTCTGTTTATCCAATTTAAAAGCACTGTCGATTTTGATGCCTAGATTAGTGACCATGGGGTTTGCATATGGTTGCAGGGAACCCAGGTCAATGGAAGGGACATCATCATTTGGTCCAAATACAATGACCTCCATTTTGCTCTCATTTATATTTAAAAAGTTTAGCGCCATCCAGGCCTTTATGTCATTAAGATAATAAAACCTCTGCATTAAGTATATATAGCAGTGACTTCATCCTGATGTAATGTACATGACTCTGGGGAGATAATGGCCTTTAATCAGGGCCGTTTCTTCCTATATGCGGACGATGCGGGGGCATAGGGCCTACTTTACAAGTTTAATTCATACACACAAAGATGAACACAATTAGTAGAAGCGGGAGGGCTGAAGCATAGCTTGTGGAAAGTAGCCCTCCCGTGCATCATCCTAATACAGCGGCATTATTGCGTCAAAAACATATAGAAATGAAGGAGTATAAAGAAATAAAGAAAACAGGAGAAAAAATTAAATAAAAGTTAGGGCAGGAAAACAATAAATGCATATATAGTTATATATATTTACGGTCATTTTCTGCAGTTTCAACTATCTTTTTTTGGAAATTAAAATACTATATATAAATATATACATGCAAATGAATAATGATAATAATAATAATATATGCATAATTGCATATAAACATTGTGAACACTTATTTTCAAGTGACTTTTTTTACATTCATATGTTCACGCTGTGGTTTGGAACTGCTTTTGAATGTTATTAGGCATTTTGTTATGGAAAATGTTGTGCACAATCAGTACTGTTTTAAGCTGTACTATCTCAACACATTTTAATAGATTGAGTTTTTTTAAATATGGGAGGTGTGTGTTCATATTTACCAACACCACAGGCTATTCGTAATACTTTTTTTTGGGATGTTATTATTTTTTGTAGATTTGTTGAGTACGTGTTTCCCCATATTTCGGAGCAGTAGTAAAGGTAAGGGAGAAATAGACTGTTATAAAGAGTATCTTTTCTTCAAGAATGTTCTTAGTATGATACAAAATACCTATTGTTTTTGACAGTTTAGTCTGTACATAAAGTGGTGGGGCACAACAAACGTAGATGTCTATATATAAGCTTCTGCAGTGAGGTCCATGGCTGGTGAGGCACTGGCACTGACTCTTCAGGTTTACAAATATTATATTTTGACCTAAATCAAAATATAATATTATTTTCAAAAGCTTTTTTTGTCTGATGCTTCGATTAATTTTAAACAGACAGTTCAACAGAAGGATACCCAAAAAATGTAATTTTATCATTTAAATATTGAATTGTTCTCTCTTAGTAAGATCCCACTTTCAAGAAAATTACGGTCTTACCTTGACTTAAATATTAAGTCCATTTGCCTATCCTTCTGGACAAAAATCTCTATTACTTTTTTGTAAAAGTCCTCCTTATCTTCTTGGAGTTTCAAGAGTCTATCATAAATCTAATCGATAGATTTATGATTAGAAAATTATAAAAGTAGGGTAGACATGTGGATATTATCCAGCTGAACAAAACGTACATTTATCTAACAGCTACGTTTCCCACAGATCTTATTTTGAGCTATTTTCTAAAATCCTATGGAGAAATCTCATTGCTTTTTTGTGGAGGGAAGCCATGCGCAGCTTACTTCCGGGTTTTAGGACGCATCTCTCTCGTCTCCTCTTCACACACCACACTTTTCGCAGCACACGTACTTACAGCCAATCAGCTCTGAATTATGTGAGATGACGTATGGTGGGGATGGCAGCACTATGCCCCTATGGTCATTATTATTTTGCCGCACACATTAAATAGGAAAATACTCTGAGCATGCGCAGTGTAGTTTTTACAGTCACCATTGACTTAGACAGTAAGAGGGAGGGGCAGGATCGGGTTTTGTCCCACATGGCTCTAAACAGCTCAATAGGCACACACTGTAGACATTCATTAAAAGAACACAGACTAAAACAGCAATGTACAGACGAATCAGATGATTAAATATGATCTTAAAATATATTTTATACAACATCTGAGGAAGATAAACAAAATGTAAATTAAACATTGTTGAGAAAATGCTGCATCTCTTGCATTTATTGACATAGAGGAGCCTTATTGTTTACCTTTTTAATATCATTTTTCGTCATTTTTAATTGCTTGGTTTTCGTGAAATTAGCCTGTTTTCCTATTAAAATGTAACAGATTGATGTATCTCCACAGATCATCTTAAAGGTTTCGGAATCCCCCCTATTGTAGTTAAAACGCTGTCAAAACTAGGGCCCCCAAACAGCATCTTGCATAGGGCCCCCAACAAGCTAGAAACGGCCCTGCCTTTAATATAAACAGCCGGTCCTGGTTCGGGCTGTCTCTGTTTATCAAACGTCTCCAAATATCATTCCTCACCGCCTCCTTCTGAAACTACAGTTGTGCCAAAAATGAATGAACATTTTTTTTAAATTGATCATTTTAGTGTCCGTGATGTAGGCCAGGTTAGCCTTTTGAACATCCGAGTTATCATGAATTACAGAGCTATAGTTAAATATGGTAAACGTACATTATGATGGTTAATGCACTGAAGATATGCACGGAGAAACTGATGTCATGTTATGCAAAGATACTGTCATATCTCAAGGTCTGAGAGTTTCCACACATTTACATGTCTCATCTCTTCTGCACATCAGTAGTGTCATGGCCTGGCTCTTGGCCATAACAAAAAGCGTGGGAAGGACAAGAATATATAGGAAAATATATGTAAACAGAACTCAATGTACACCAAAACTAACACAAAGGCAAGGCAAAAGTGTAAGCGAAAGTGGCTGCTCTCGCAGAACTCTGCCGAGAGAGCGATCGAGAGTCTGACACAGGCCTTTTACTCCTCTGGTACCGGCAGCCAGGTGTCCTCAATCAATGCTGATAGACAAAAGGGAGAACATTAAAGGGCCACACACACATCAGGAGATAGCAAGGCAGAGGTCGTCACAGTAGCTCAAACAAAAGTCGTTACTGCTAACCTGAACACGCCCCAACTTCAAACATGCTGAGACAAGCTGAATGCTTGACATTGAGGTTGACTATCTAGTTTTGTGTAGCAACTTCCCGTTAAACAATAGAGGTACTTTATTCAGATCAGAGCTTATTTACAGTATGAAGTGAAATGTCACTTATATTTCTGTTGCCGTAGGCGCACTTTTGTACATTATCAAATATATTTCAGCGTTTTAACCCTTTGTTTTCTAGATCTTTAAACAAAAATCCTGACATATCATAGGCTTTTTTCAAAACCTGCCAATATTAATGTTTATAATTGACATATTAATAAACGATTTTATAATGATGTATAAAGCGTTTATTCTAGCCACTTGTAACTGCTATGTTGGCTTTTATCAGCTTTATTCATAATCAACTTTTGTATTTTACGTTATCCGTAGTAATCTATATCTTGCACACATTTTTATAACTCTTTATTCCCATCCTATTTCGATATTCCTGCGTACGCATAATGCTTAATTGTCAAGATGGTTTTGACATGCAAGGAGTTTTTGTTGGTGTATAATGCCGCATACATAAACACACTGAGAGAAACTAAAACGAGGAAAAATCCTATTAAATGCTGCTGAGAAATATTGAAAAAAAAGGAAAATATGTCAAAGAATGTTTAAAAAGAGACCAGAAACATAATGCAAAAAACTAAAATACAATAAAAACACAACAATTACTGTAAAAAAATAGATAATAATATGTGCAATATTACAATTGACCTGATTTAAAGTGTAGGAGCTGTTGCAGTACCGTTTTGACTTATATATATTTATTTATCTGCACTTTGTTTGTGTCTGTAAGCTAATAAATGCCCAAATGTCCCTTAAATGTAATACACACTATTGATAAAACCTGTATTGTAGGTGCTTCTGGTATGTTTTAGGTGGACTGACATGCTCTGCTTCTCGTTTCTTCACACCAGGGGCCATTAAAATACTTGACTCCCTGATATGGAGTCCTCTGTCTGGGCGTATGTAGGGGGGCGGGGCAGAGGAGACAAATAACCAATGTTCTGATTTAAAAAGAAAATGAGGTTACAGTTAAACAATCTGGAGTATGTAGGGAGAGATGTGGTGTGGGAGAGAGGGAGAAAAGGTTAGTCATAGTTCTACTGAACTTGAGATATATTTGACTTTTCGTCAGTAAAGGGAGGAAGGGATCACAGGAAGGAGATAAGGGAATCTGCTTCCTGACCACTACACATTCCTCCACCCGAATAATAAGAAAAACCTCAGGGCCGAGTACTCTCAGCTCCAATGCTTGAGGTACTTTTGACTTTTGACTTGAGTATTTCCATCGTCTGCTAATACCAGAGGTGAAAAGTACATTTACTTAAGTACTGTACTTAAGTTCAATTTTGACATACTTGTACTTTACTTGAGTATTTACATGTTGTGCTACTTTGTACTTCTACTCCACTACATTTATTTCATACCTTAAAATACTTAACAGATTTTGATGAATGATGTGAAATATAATCAAGTGTTAAATCAGACTTTAGTTCCACCTGGAGTAAATCCACAAGCTACCCTGCAGTATACAAAGTCCTTCAAACTAGCTGCACCTTCACCTGCTTTGAGAACACTTTAATGATCAATCATTATACAATACGATACGATATACTTTATTGTCCCCGTAAGGACATTTGTTCTGGACTCCGTCCTGCAGTTCAGCATACATGTACAAACATAGTGGACATTAAGAGACATACACATATCATCAGTCATACACCACAGACGCACATACTGACAATGGCGACCTATTGCACTACCCCTCATGGCCAACATTTATGTTTTATAAAACATATCATATATATTATTCTGAAATGGACCTGCACAATGACTACTTTTACTTTAGGTACTTTAAGTATATTTTGATGCTAATACTTATTGTACTTTTACTTATCATCATTTTAAATTAATGTTACATATAAATCCTGTATAATAATATGTTATTATGTGGACTGTAGACAGACATTGAATATAGTATAGTATTGTCATATTTCATTATATTCTAATGCACTCAGTTTCCAACATTATTATATTGTGTGTAAAAAATAGTCACATAGCTTCTTTTTAAATAGCTTTCATAATTGCACAGTGTATATGGCATCTCCTTTCAACGCTGCTTGTCTTTATGTTGTGTACTATTTTTATGAAGTATCTTTGATTCAGTGAGTCATGACTTCATGGGTAAATCCAGGGAACTTGGCACCGGTCACTGACCGTCAGACCGGAATTCCCCCAAAATGCTTGTCAGCCCTCCCTCTGCCTAGTTTCATTTTCTCATATCGTTGTCTGACTTACAATAACGCGGCAGGAAACCCCAGCAGTCCTCCGAGCCTTATAAAGCTCTGCCTCTCTGAATGATCAAACTAAAAGCTGTCTCGACTTACTATTTCATTCGTTACAGCTTTTACTTTCAATTTCACTCGCACTCGCGCTCGCGCTCGGTCTTTTGGAATTCACCCTTTTTTATTACCGGACACCTCATCTAGCAAAAATAATGTTTTTCTGTTACATATTTGTGGTGGTTTCTTTGATTAACTTTCTGCCAGACTTCCACGTTTCCAGTTGTGGTAAGTTTTTCAAATGTGTGCTTTTATAAATATGTTATTGTCGGTTAATCTCACGTAACACCTGGCTTGTGTGGTCATTTATTCTTTAATGATTCCTGATGTTTTAATGTTTGTCAAGAACACTTTGTGACTATGTCTGTGAAAAGTGCTTTATAAATACATTTGACTTACTTACTTCCAATGTGATACCTTGTATTATAAGAGGGCGTTTCACACAGACATCCTGTCAAATACAGAATAGTGGTTTGTTTGAAAAGCGATTTTTATTGTCATACAGCACTTGTATCTGATTTAGGGACAATGGTTTTCCAAACTGTGTTACTACTGTATATCCCAGTGAAGTAGTAAGAAGTTCAGCCATGTCGATGTTTCCATCCTCTATTGCTTAGTGTAGGCTACAGTTCATATGGAAATATGAAAATAAGTTGTATCTCGTTTTTAACAATTATGTTAATACTGTAAAAAGCACGACCAATCGATTGGTAGTGCTTTTTACAGTATTACGGCTTCCACAGATGACATTTTTTTATGGATTTTTTGTCAAAGCACTTCAGATATTCATTACTAACTGGATGTTGAGAGCATTCCATGGAATATAACAAAAAGTCTATCTCGAGCCGGTTTCTCCCGGTTAACCCCACCTTTAAAGGCGGGGTAGGTAATTCACTTCATAAACACTTGTTGTTATATTCCATGGAATGCTCTTAACATCCCGATAGCAATGAATATATTAAATGCTTTGACAATAAATACATCAACAAATGTCATCTGTGGAAGCCGTGGTACTGTAAAAAGCACGACCAATCATCTGAGCCGGCCGGCTAAAGTAACTGGATGGCCTACCTGCCTGTCAGCCTTCCATCTGTGCACAAACTTATCTCGTGCCCTCATTGGTCATGTGCGCGTTCGTGTGTGTTGGAGGAGGGGCTCTGTAAGGAAGTCTGAAGGAAGGTGCAGATTTTTTCCGGTTGTGTATTTTCAAATTCTAGCGCACTCGAGCTGGTTTCTCCAAAATTACATACTCTACCTTTAACTTCGGATTTATTGAATGAGCAAGTTTGATTGTATTGCTCATTTTAAATCAGGCTGCTGAGAACATTAGAACAACTACAACATGTACAATGAAAAAGCCTGAATGTGTTTGTGTACGGTTATGTTAGAGTCACGCTGTTTAAACTCTTTTGTGTTATTTGCTGTGTGTTACAGATTACAACTGTGCAGATAAACCTCAGTTCATTCCATCCAGACTGGTGGTGCAGTTTGGGAAGCCGGCCTCCGCCCACTGCTCCGTGTGTCAGCCTGGATGCAATGTCACTATATTTGATATTGAAATTCCTATTGGAAACATGACAACAAATGGAACTGAGATTACATGGACGGTCAACGAAATGACTGAGTGGAGCATTTCTCCAATGTGCTATTATAACAATGACACTACTAATCTGCAGTGTTGCAGCGACCTGCCTATAACCGTCTACAGTGAGTCACAACAACTGTTTATATTCATCAATTATAATCTAACACAGTGGTGGGAAGTAAGTACATTTCCTTAGGTAATGTACACTTTTTCTACTTTGCTTAAGTATTTCAATATTATCCTACTTTAATGCTTTTAATCCACTATGACTCAGTAGCCAATATGATACTCCTCATAATATAAATGAACTTTTCAATCATGATGGACTATCATCATGACAGTATATTACCGATATAGATAGAAATAGATAGATAGATTCAACTTATTGTCATTACGTAGTACAGGTACCATGTAACGAAACGGTTTCTCTGCATTTGACCCATCCTAGTGTTAGGAGCAGTGGGCTGACATTATGTATGGCGCCCGGGGAGCAGTGTGGGGAACGGTGCCTTGCTCAGGGACACCTCGGTAGCACTTGGTCTTTCCGGGATTGGAACTGGTGACCTTCCAGTTGCCAAGCCAAGTCCCTATCGACTTCGCCATGTCATTATATTTCCAGTAGGAGACCCTTCCTTAACTTCCGACTGACTATAAGTAATAAAAAGTCGTTAAATGTTGCTATTCCTTTACCAGCTGCCCCATTTAAATGATGACGGTGTCACTCATTATAATCAAATGACATGATATATTCATCTCAAAAAGGCCTTCTGCATAATAAGTGCTTTTTGATTCTTTTACAAAATGAATTCAATGCTTTTACTCGGGAGAGAATAAGTCTAAACTGTGGCATTAATACTTTTACTCATAAGTAAAACAATTTGTCCGGCTCTAAGCTAACATCTAACAAAGTGTAGGGGCTTTAATTATGTTTCATGGAGATACTGAAGGTGTCCGTTTGTCTCCACAGAGCCTCCAGAGAATGTTTCCTTCAGCGTTCACCCTGGAGTGCCGATGTCTGAGGGTCAGCAGTTCACTCTGCAGTGTGAAGTACAGAAGGTTGCTCCTGTGGGAAACCTCAGAGTGACTTTCTACAGAGGACAGACGGCACTGGGTCTCACGCAGAGCAGCATCAACACAGATGAGAAACCAGTGAGCGAGGTCTTCACTTTGAACATCACCTCCACTAAAGAAGATCATGGCGTCCAGTTCTGGTGTGAAGCCAAGCTGGAGCTGGGAGCTGACGGACCACAGCCTCCTCCAGTGGTGGGGTCAGAGAAACTCACTGCTGCTGTCCTCTGTGAGTCTGACCAGATCATTTAAACACCTCAAAGAGGCCCTATTCTGCGTGTAGGAGTGTTCCTTTCCTCACTGATATATAGCTTTGTGTGCAATCGTCTCCTTGAAAGGCCTCCATTAGACTCCTTTGTTTACTTCTGTAACATAAAAGCATCGCTATGTAACCGTTAGGAAAATATCGCTCGTCACCGGCTTGAGCTTCAATACTCAGTCATCACACACAGAGCATTTAGTTCCTGAACAGTGTCCTTCACATGCTGATATCCAAGAGAGGGACTTGCACAGTCACAAGATGGAGGAATACCGGTTCAAAGCAGTATTCAATGTTTAGTTCAGATTAGCTCCACGTCAGAAATGAGCATGCTTGTCATACGTCTATCTCCATAGAGGCTGAATCATCATGTTCATCACATAGCTATCATGTGCCTAAAACAGTCCGGATGCTCTTCTAGGTAATCATACTTCCTGTTACGTACAGCTACGTAGGTCCTATACTGGGCTCTGGTTTCA
The DNA here is from genome assembly GCA_036324585.1 of Champsocephalus esox. Classification (NCBI taxonomy): domain Eukaryota; kingdom Metazoa; phylum Chordata; class Actinopteri; order Perciformes; family Channichthyidae; genus Champsocephalus; species Champsocephalus esox. The sequence goes on along the minus strand of CM070480.1, from coordinate 11,438,901 downwards.
GACAGAGGGTGAAAAGAGGCAGTATGAGAAGAATAAAGAGCTTTTTGAACATTAAAGCATGGAGACATGTCACAGTAGATTCACAAATATGAACCTGGAAATGAGCAGAATGTGTCCCCTTTAACACCATCTTGAAGGTTGGCCTCTTCTGCAGTGATGGAAGTGTTCGTGATCTTTAACTCAGAGAGGCTCATATCTATAGCGGCTCTAGGAAGTCCAAAGAAAGGCGAGAGGAGCTAAACACAGGAACTTAAACAAAACGGCTCCCATCCTTCCGTTCGCTTGACAATTTATTATAAACAAGCGTAAAAATATTATACCAACAGTTGAGGTGAGATGGCGATTGTGACTGCGGTGAAATTGCGATAGAAAATGTGGGTAAAAGTTGCAGCAGAATAGAGACCTTGCATATCACTGCTCAAATACAATTATAATTGCAATGGATCACATGCAAAAGAAAAATGATGAGATTCAACCACTTGTTTTTAAGACACATCGAAGCTTCATACATTGGGGGTATTTTCAGACATGTTGAGGCACTTTCATTAACTCTTGTGTTTTTTATGCTTAAATGTTAGGTTTTAAAGTAACTAGTAACTAGCTACAGGATACATCAAGGGAAGTTAAAAAGAAAATGTGTTTTTCTTTGGGATTATTCACCAAGGTATAAGCGAAACAGGGTCTTCAGTGTGCGATGGAATATATGGAGACTCTCATCTGTCCTGTTATCAGTGGGAAGCTCGTTCCACCATTTTGGAGCCAGGATAGCAAAAAGGCGTGTCTTTGTTGAGGTTTACCTGGTTCCACTTCACAGAGAGGGAGCAGCAAGCCGATTGGCAGATGCAGAGAGAAGTGCACGTGTTGGAGTGTATGCTTTGACCATGTCTTGGATGTAGGATGGACCAGGTCCCTTTTAGATGGATAGATACCGTAGATCAGGGGTGTCCAAACTACGGCCCGGGGGCCAAATGCGGCCTGCGGGCCATTTTGAATCGGCCCTCAGCAAATTCAGAAAGTATAATGTAATGGCCCACAAATGAAACTCGTGCTTTTCGTATATTGTACTTCTTAAATATATATATATAACAATATATTACATAGTAGTATTCATGTGTTGATAAGCCCACTTTTATTTCAGTTTCAGTTTAATTCAGTTAATTCATGTTGAAAACATTTTCTAACAAAGCTTAGTTGATAAAAGAAGAACAATAACTTATTTACATAACAAGCTTGAAATAGACCCTTCATATTTCCCCTTATGATAATCAATCTGAGGCGTCTGTTTTAAGGGATGAGCTGCCAACAAGATAACTGAAACCCTATAGAGAGCTGTGATGTAGGCTGTTTTGTGAAGCGTATTCATGTGTCGAGCCTAATTTACCTTTGCTAACTTATAACTTAACTTACGAGGCAATATACCTCACCTCTATAAGTGGCCCAGCCCTTCGTATATTTTTCTGTATGTTGCACTCGGTGAAAGAAGTTTGGACACCCCTGCCGTAGATAGATACATACTTATATATTACAGCATGGTATGCCAGTACAGTTGTCTTGAAGCGTATTCTGGCAGCCAGTGGAGGGAGCGAAGAAGCGGCGTAGTGTTGGAGAACGTTTTCCTTTTAATTGTAGTGGAGATGAGGTATGAAGTGGCATGAAAGGAAGTCAGATTTTCACTTCAGTGCAACACTTTAGTAAACGTACTTGGGTCATTTTCAGCCTTATTACTGTCATCAAAAACATAGTGGTTTAAGGGAACCAGAAATTCTAACTTATTTTTAGGTTTAAGGACTCATTCCTGCACTACTTAATGTGTGTATATTCTCATATTTGTGCCCATTTTACTGTAATGACGTGTTGTATTTCTTCCTCCTCAATCCACTCACAGATAAGCCTCAGCGAGAGGTATCCATAACTCCGGATCTGATCATCATCAAAGAAGGAAACCCTTTGAAGCTGAACTGCTCGTCGGTGGGAAACCCCCCACCATCGTATGAATGGACGCCCCCATCAAGAATCACTTCCCCCTCCAATGGCAGCGTCTTCTTCATCAACTCTATAACTCATAAAGATGAAGGGTCGTACACCTGTTATGTCAGCAATGAAAAAGGATCAATCGCTGTTCAGTTTGACGTGACGGTCAAAGGTGAGTTCAAACATCTTTTTTTATTTAGTACATACAAAAGATGCACAGGACATGACAGTGAGAGGAAATGACAATGTAAAATTAATGTAAAATGCTATTTCTTGCACACTTAAAGGTGGGGTAGGTAAGTTTCAGAAACCGGCTGGAGATACACTTTGTTATATTCCATGGAATGCTCTTAACATCCCGATAGCAATGAATATCTGAAGTGCTTTGACAAAAATCCATAAAAAATGTCATCTGTGGAAGCCGTAATACTGTAAAAAGTACAACCAATCCGTTTCAAACGGATTGGATGGCCTACCTGCCTGTCAGCCTCCCATCGGGGCACAAACTTATCTCGTGCCCTCATTGGTCATGTGCGCGTTCGTGTGTGTTGGAGGAGGGGCTCTGTGAGGAAGTGGCAGATTTTCTCCGGTTGTGTATTTTCAAATTCTAGCGATCTCGAGCCGGTTTCTCAAACTTACCTACCCCACCTTTAATGTAAAGTGTCCTTCATAGTGTATATTTGACAGATAACAAAAGGCGCGTTCACACCGCAGTACTTTTCCCACTTTAGTTCTGATATAGTTCCGAAATGTTGCGTTCACCCCAAAAAGAGCCGGAACTCAAATTAGTTCATGAGAACCTTTTCACCCCCTTTTCCCGTCACTGCTAGAGAGCAGGGACTTTCGTGGGAGAAAAAGGTTCCTATGTCTGATTGGCTGGGCGGATTGCAAACCACGCCCCGTAAAACTCCAAAAAAGATTTGTGAAGCCGCCATTTTATTATCCTCGCATTAGCATTATTAGCATTAGCATTAGCCCAGCGCAGAAATGCAGAGAGACTAATTTATGGCAACACAAAATAAAACATGGGAGCGGTGGAGATGAGGAGGTGTCGGCGTTCTGGCAATTTACTCGGAAGGCTTCAGTAGAAGCTGCTGGGAGTCCCAGCAGCTTCTACTGAAGCCTTCCCCAACTCCGGGGACTTCGGCCGGGGACTTTGGGCGGCAGTATACGCCGTGAAGTGGCCAGTAAACCCAAAGCAGAAGAAGAAGAAGAAGTGACGTCAGCGGCTTAATTTGCCTAATCCTCCCCCAGGAACTTATTCCGGTGTGAACGCAATCTGCACTTAGTTCATGCGAACTAAAGAGTTCTCATGAACTAAGTTCTCATGAACCTTTGTGGGAAAAGTACTGCGGTGTGAAAGCGCCAAATCGTTCACTGTTAAAATGTATATATTTAACTTTCCTGTAAACTGATGCATGTTAAATATTTAAAACGATCAGATTAACCTTTAATTAATTTTATAAACAGCAATAAAAAATTAAAATAAAATAAAGAACATAATAATATTAATAATAAGGATTGTATTACTTTTATTAAAAATAATAAGAATCATTATCATAATATAATAATACTATTAATAATGTGGATAGTCCTTTATTGTAAATACAAAAATTAACAAAAACAAAATTAATAAAATAATAATACTAAAAATAACAAAGAATAATAATAATACTAAAAATATATATAATAATAAAAACAATATAAAAATAATTATAATATCACTAGCACGTTTATTTATTAAGGACATTCCCCTGTCAGCTGACATGTTTGTTCAAGTTGAGTTTTAAGTAAAGTCTTCAGGGTTATAACTGTTACTGAATATTAATAATGTGGATAGTCAGTTTCTCATTTAGCCTTTTGGAGCAGCCCAAAAGCTGACAAAAGGCTGAAAAGACAAGTACGCATTCCCTCCAGTCAGCTGGCTTTAACGTGGTTGTTGTTCAAGTTGAGTGTTAAGTAAAGTCTTCAGGGTTATAACTGTCGCTGTAAAGTAACCTCAAAGTCGCTCTCAGTGTTACTTTCTCACAGCAGTGGAGAGTGTACTCTAACCCACGTGACATGAGAAAGGAAGTTCATTGTTACTATTTTGGTATTTGCCCTGACCTTTTATTTTCTCTGTTCCTTTTCTTCTCTACCCGTCTCTCCACAGCCGACAACCACATACTCATCGTAGGTCTGGTGGTAGCCTCTGTTCTTCTGGCTGTCATTGTGGGGGTGGCTGTATCTATCAGTTACCATAGATACTATAAAGTGGGAGCGTACAACCTGCTGTGGGATCGTATTCGTTTACACACAACACACAGTTCTATTCCCACTGCTGAGTAAGTCTGCTGGAGACCATGGTTGCAGTCGAATAGTCCAAAAATCAGCTTCTATCGTCTTTTCCTATCCATTATTCCTTGACCTCTGTGTGAAACGTCACAGGGTTAAGGGATAGTGGATAGAAGAATTAAAAAGGACTTAGGAAAAGAGACTGCGGTGCTTTGAGAATCCGACTTTCACTATCCGACGTATTTATGATGCGCCATGCGGACGTCATGTATGTGTGTCTGCTGCTGTGGGGAAACTACAGTTTTCTATACAGCGGACTACAACATGGATGTAGAATAAGAACAACGGACTACTGTATTTTATGAATGTGGACAACAGTGAAACATATATTCTTCATGAACAAGGTTGGAATTGTAATAAAAAAGTGAAGTGAAACTTATGCTTGTCACCCTCACCCTCCGGTCCACACGTGTTAATCCACATGAATCCCAATACGTATGATTGTATGAAAAGATCTTAAAATAAATACAAATGTATTTATTATAAACGTTAGTCCTTAACATCTATCACTGTGTATATCACCATTCAAAACATCTTTAAAAAGTTTAAGAAACCCCACACAGCTCGGTCAACACTGTGAAATGTTGACTTTATTTTCAGTAAAAAAGCAACGTTCATATTTCTCTTTGATTATAATACTGTTGAACGTTCAGAACAAAGCACTTTGGCAAGTTGCCACATAAGTTGTAAAATGCTTAATAAGTACCGTAACTTTCATGATACTAATTTCTCTGTCATAATCGGTTGTTTACGTGAACGGCCGAATGTTGTATCATGGAAAATGTTGCGGCCGCAAGGCATTGTGGGGCAGCATTTTCTCCTCTATCTTCGTAAAGGAAGGTCCAGTGTTTCCTAAGCTAAAGGAGGTTAAAGGAAGCTTCAAAGCTCCCTTCCTATCATCTAGAGAATCCGAACAGCTCTTATCATGGCTGCTACTGAAGTACTTCCGGGTCATTTCACTCCGTTAGGAAGGTTCCTAAGCTAAACTGACAATTCGACCGCAACCCATGAAAAAATTGTAAAAATGTTAAAACAACAAAAGGGGTTTTAAGTCCAATTTGGAATTGTTCTCGTCTAAATGGCATCAGTTGTCATCAGGAAATGTTATGTCCTTACTTCACCTCCTAATTGCAAAGTAGGAAATTATCATCTATTTCTAAGATGGATTTCCGCAGGGAGGTTTTAAATTGTTAGGCGACGACCACTTGCTGCAGTATTTAAGATTAGATTAGAAAACCTTATTGTCAATTACATTTCATTACATGGACATCTTCCTTTTGCATGTTTGCAACACAGGGTAAAACAGACAATGCCAATACATACAATCCAGTAGGTGCAGCTAAAATACAGAAAATACTTTAAATATTTCACAGTGGTGATGCTCGTGTGTGTGTGTGTGTGTGGTGTGTGTGTGTGTGTGTGTGTGTGTGTGTGTGTGTGTGTGTGTGTGTGTGTGTGTGTGTGTGTGTGTGTGTGTGTGTGTGTGTGTGTGTGTGTGTGTGTGTGTGTGGCCTAGCATTAGGGGACCTAAATCTGTTTACAGTCACGTGGGGACTCACCTCCCTTATGGGGACAAAATGGAGGTCCCCATAAGGGGAATCATTAATTTTAGGGTGAAGACTTGGTTATGTTTAGGGTAAGGGTAAGATTAAGGGCTAGGGTAAGGCTTAGGCATGTGTTGGTTATGGTTAAGGATAAGTCTCCAGGAAATGCATGTAAGTCAATGTAATGTCCCCTGAAGTGATGTATACACGGTGTGTGTGTGTGTGTGTGTGTGTGTGTGTGTGTGTGTGTGTGTGTGTGTGTGTGTGTGTGTGTGTGTGTGTGTGTGTGTGTGTGTGTGTGTGTGTGTGTGTGTGTGTGTGTGTGTGCAGATGAGGCGAGTTATGGTGGGTGCAAAAACTGTATAATAAAGAACAGCTAACTGGATCTTTGATAAGAAAGTGAATGGTTTGTTTAAACATGTAAATAAATGACTCTTTTTAGAATGAGATGTATTCCTGTGTCTGATGATTTATTGCATTTTACTTGACAAATACATGGAACTGGAGTGTTAAAACAGCACACGTATGTAACACCACATGTTCTGCCTTTTATTATCTCATTATGTTAACTAAAGTATATCAGAAACCTATTTTGAGATTTCCAACGGACTGATCTGCTGACATGATGACTAAGTCTTACAGTGTGACAAAATGGAAAGTAGGGTAAACCCCAAAACTGCTAGGGGAAATGAAAAAACCTAATTATTAATTTCCTGTTTATAAGATTGTTCATCGCTCTGTAAGCCAGACTACTTCAGGACAAACGGGAAACGCCAGGAGTTTTTGTTTGGGGTGGAGTACCTGAATGCATTTCCCTTTCACTCTTTACCTCTCCTAAGTTAAAAGATGTGGAGAAAGGAAAAGGAAAGGAAAAGGACATTTTATTTTGATCACTTATGATAGAGAAACTACTGATCAAGAAGCCTTGGCATAGCTGATAAAACCCACCTCAAAAATATGTTTTACAGATTTACAGAATAGATTTTCCTTTCATTAATATTAGACTGGAAAGAAAGCAGCTCCATTTGTGTCTCGATAGTCTTGTGTACAACGAACCTAATGACAGATTTTCTATTTTTGCAAACTAGCATTGAATATTGTGGGAATGTTTACAATGTGATCACTTCCCAAACACTTCCAGAGGAAAAACCTGTGCATCCTGGCCTGTAACTCCTGACCATTGCTTGCATGTTTATGTTGGCAAGCTTTTTTGTCGTTTGTGTGTCATTAACTTGACCCTGGAGCCTGTCAACGCACAAACAACTGGATGTAGAAAGTGAAACCGTTGGCAAAATAGACAAAACATGGGACGGGAGTCCCTCTGCTGTGACACATCCTCATTAATGCTCATTTTTATGGGCCAAATGTTTATAGTTGCTGTCTGTGCATTTGTATTTGAAAAAAGCTGTAAATGTATATCATTGGTAAAATGGGACATTGGGCACAATAAGTACTTTTGGAACATTAAGTATATTTTGAAGCCAATACTTTTGAAGTTTTATTTGAGTAAGATTTTGATTGCAGGACTTTTACTTGAGTATTTTTTACACTTGAGTATTGCTACTTTACTCAAGAACAAATCTGAGTACTTCTTCCACTATGTAAATATATATATAATTTTTTTTATTCAAGAAATAAGATCAAACATTATATACACACACATTGAAATCAGGGGTACATGTACACATTATAATACAAAAATAATAATAAAAACAATTACAAAGAAATAAAGAAAGAGATATTAAGAATCAAGAAAATAGTGAAACAAAAAAACATTTCCAAATACCCATTTGGTTTTAATTGCCTTATTCTTTTGTAATTAGGTGCCATATTTGTGTAACTCTAAGTTAAAATGTGGAATACATTTCTTCTTCAATAAATAACCCTCCGACGCGCTGACGTCATGACGTGATTGATTGGATAAGAGGGGATCTCTGTAACCGGCTCGCCTCGCTAAGAGGATTTACAAACGATTGATTTCTGTCCTATTTGCTGCCGCCATGTCGGTGTAAAGTCCCAGCTAAACCTCTACTTCACCGTGAACAGAAAGTGAAAACCTGTGGAGGAAACAGCAGAAAGAGCCGGAAGATGAGCACCGGAGCGGGGATTGATTACAGTGCCTGGGATCACGTGTACATCTCGGACGATGAAGACGTGACCAGTCCGCACGTGGACACCCAGAGCCTGTTCAGGATGAGACACCGGGTCAGAAACTGTAGTAACTGTGATGTTTGGAGTCTGATAGGTTAGTTTCACCAGTAGAAGTGAATTAACTTGGTTAGTGTCATCAGTAGAAGTGATTTATGAGTAGTACACATCCACCAGAGGAGCCCATACACACTGAGAGGAGACCAACAGGTGTACAGGAGTCTGTGAAGCTTGATAAAGACGACGGCATCAGTGGTGGAATAATATAACAAAGTAAATGTATTCAAGTACTGTGCTTAAGTACTATGTTTACATACTTCAGTTTCCATTTTATGCTACTTGTAATTTTACTCCACACATTTTGGAGGCTAGTATGGTGCTTTTTACTCTACTACATGGCTTAACAGAAAATGTGAAACAAAAGACAGTATTAAATGTGCACCTGACATCTTCAAAGGTGTATAGTAAGATAAAGCCAAAAAACACTAGAAAAGGGACTGAAATTATGAAGAATGTATAGCTGTGATTTTCTAATGACTTCTATGGAAGCCCATTTCCGCCACTGTGATAGACATAACATCATGTAGTTCTCATACTGCAGTGTATAGTCTGACACATCATGAGGGTTGTGTCTGCACAGCCAAGGCAACGTCACATATCACACCAACAGAGAGGGTCTTTCACCGGGGGTTTCAGGTGGCACGTTGCTCGCCTGTACCTGCACACCCGGCATTTTCACTAACATCGCAGACAATTGAGAACTTTGAGCTTTAAAGATATTGTTTTTTTCCTCACAGAGGTAAGAAGATAAAATATTAACTACTCACAATTCCATGTCAGCCTGTGTCCTTGCAAAGATGTGTGTAGAAATGTTCTTGACATTTCCAAAGACCTGATCTGTTGTTTCATTCTGTTGCATGGCATGAAACAAGAATCAGGCTCTTGGTATAACAGAAAACACATTAACGTAAATCAGTCATTCCCGACCTGTGGGGCTTGTGACCATAGCTTGTGAACCCTTCAGATGTGCCAACAGTGTTTTCATTTACATGTTCTATCTTTATTCCTAATCTGTTAATTGCCTGAACCACAACCCTACAGATTATGTTGCTCTCCCTCAGGGTCCAAACCGCTTTACATAAACATCAATAATGAAGCATAACATTACAGGTTGCTTGACATTAAATACATTAATTACAGGAACAAGTATGGCTGCTAACTGCATTGGTCAAGCTCAGTTTGTATGGCGCTGGGTCTGTGTGACTAATGAGTTTAGGGCTGTCACATGACTCGCTCAGAGAAAGGTCTAGAGGGATTTGTAGTTCCAGTCTTTTCCTCCACTTCCTTTGTTTATGAATCTGATATATGTACAGAATCAGAGCTTGCTGTTAGAAAGTTAGAAACTGGCTATGTTTTTGGCTGGTACTCTTGTATCATTTCACTAAAATCAATGAGGTTAAACAATGAATTCTGACTGATGCAGTTAAAGATTACGTTTTGGTTTAAGGTTGTTTGAGGTCCTAATTCATAAGCACTAGAGACCTTAGTTGTGTTAATAACTATGGCAACAACAGCTCAAAGTGTTACAGCCAGTTACAACTAATGCCTGCTGTGATTGCCTGATGGTCTTTTTAATTTCCTACCCGAGATCAAAGTTTTCAGTTCTGAATGTACCTAAAGTAATGCATAAGTATAATATATAATAATATAAAAGTTACAGGGGTTGTTTCTGCATCTAGTACTTGTAATACTTTAGGTCGATTTGGCTCATACTTACTTTAGTAGCATTTTCATTTCACTTTTTTTAACAGTATCCTTCAATTCCTAAAAAGAAACTGACAGGAGTACAAGTAAGAAAGGCTAAGCAATGTACTGCTTTTGGATGGGAGTAGTACCTCCATAAATATGAATATCAGTTTCAAATGGACATTGCATTTACAATATTTGTATAGCTTTGCTGAACTAAAGTCATTATTTACGCTCTTTTAAAAGCAACCAGACTCCATTGACAATTCAATTATTTTAGTGTACTGTTTTTACATTTACTTTGGTGATTCTGAATTGACCAAAGTCGCACAATAACACAAAGTTACCAACCCATGCAGCAGTAGACCTGCAACTCCTGTTTTCAACGAGGTAAACTCACTCAGATATTGATTTTACTTAGATCGCTTAAACACGTGTTGCTGCTGCCTCTGCCACAGAATGATACTGTTTAGTTTCCACGCCCTTTCTTCTGCATGCTTCTCTAGACTTGGTGCATGTGTTGGGTTCAGAAATCCAGAAAAGACAGACAACTTCTAAGTTTAACTATTTATTGTAAAGAGAGCAACATATATATATCAATTGGCCAAGGACTCATCACGTCACAGAATTCACAGAGAGCAAAGCTGTAATCTGCAACCACCATATCCGTAAAGAGCCTCGAACTTTGTGCAACAATACATTTTATTACACAGGTCGTTGCCCGTACATTATGATTGGTCAAGACTAGCTGAAGAGGTTAAACCATGGTTTAGACTTGGTTCTCTTTGGTTGGTGCGCAGACTCAGATAAAGTCTCTTGGTAACACGACCGTCCAATCAGCATTCGGCCGGCCTGTGGAAGTCCCTCCCTACTCTGGCACCATCATACTCATTTGTTTTCGCTAACGTTTCTTCAGATATATTGGAAAACCATAATGTTGCTTCCTAGCTGTTCGTGGGGGCGTGGCTCCCAAGGCTGGTGCGATGTGCCGTTCTGACTACCTCTCTGTATTCGCTCAGTCTCTGCACCTGACCTTTTTACTTTCAATATTGCAAGCTAAGCACTTTCTCATGTGACTTTTCCCTTCGTTCCTATCCTCCCCATCAAAACTTGGGGGGAGGGTGATTGAGTCTATTTAATCCAAAGTCACAGCCACATAAATGAGCACAATAAGCTTATAATGTAATAATAAGAATCAGTCTTTCTAGTGTTATATAAAAATAGCCTCAACAAACACGGTCATCCACTGTATGAAAGCTTGACTATGGATACCTCATACAATCACATCTAAGAAAATCTGAACCTTCCAATTACCGTATTTCATTGTCCAACTACAGGCAAGTATTTGAAAGCCGTCTTCCACATCAGACACAGATTCATTATTGTTTTTTTAATAAAAGAAAGTGCTCAAAGCAGAATGAAGCTCTGTCATGTCTCATGTACATTGGCTGCTCTGGTTTTCTTCTCATTTCCTTTGTAGCCTCTTCTACCGACCTGATCCCCTTCATCCTCCCCTCGACTCCCACCCCCTGTGTCTTGTATTTCTTTTCCCATTTATTCTCATCTTCTGTGGCCTTCCTAAAACAGGCCCGGCTGGAGAGGATGGTGGCGTTTCAGCAGAGAGGGGAAGAGCTGGAGAATAACATCTCAGAGTGCAAGAGGTTATTAGAGGCAGGCCAGGGACGACTCAAAGAGCTGGAGGACGGAAAGAAAGAGGGGGATGAAGAGAGAGAGGCTGAGCTGAAGAAAGTCCAGGCCGAGGTGAACAAACTGAAGAAGGATGAGAAGTCGTTTCAGAAAATGATCGAAGAATACCGGCGAGAAGAAAAGAAACAGCCCTGGGATGTTGACAGTATCAGCAAAGACGGTTTCAGCAAGGTGCGGGTTTGCAAGATTTTCCACAGAGGTGGGAAGTAGTGGAGTACAAATACTTTGTTACTGTCCTTAAGTACATTTTTCTGGTATCAGTACTTTACTCCACTACTTATTTTTCTGACGACTTTTTACTTTGACTTCTTACATGTTGAACTCAAATACCTGTACTTTCTACTTCTTACATGTTGAACACAAATACCTGTACTTTCTACTTCTTACATGTTGAACCCAAATACCTGTACTTTCTACTTCTTACATGTTGAACACAAATACCTGTACTTTCTACTTCTCACATGTTGAACACAAATACCTGTACTTTCTACTTCTTACATGTTGAACCCAAATACCTGTACTTTCTACTTCTCTCATGTTGAACCCAAATACCTGTACTTTCTACTTCTTACATGTTGAACACAAATACCTGTACTTTCTACTTCTTACATGTTGAACCCAAATACCTGTACTTTCTACTTCTTACATGTTGAACTCAAATACCTGTACTTTCTACTTCTCTCATTTCCCAAACAGCTGGTTCCTTTAGTCTGAATGTGTGTTTGGTGCGTGATCATTATTCTTTAGAGTCATTGCGTGCCTATTGATTTGAACACGATCCGTGTATCCATCACTTCCTGGTCTTCTCTAAAGAAGAGGGACCAATGGAAACGTTGCCGTTGGTCGGCATGGAAACATTCATTAGCTAACAACGACATTATTGTTCTATTAATATAAAGGGAGGTCAGGTACTCTTTAAAGCAGCTGGTAGCTATGGGTACTTTTTACTTAAGTACATTTCAAATCCCATACTTCTTTACTTTTACTTGAGTAAAGAAGTTTAGTACTTTTACCAGAGTATTTTTAAACACGAGTATCTGTACTTCTACTTGAGTAAAGGAAGTGAGTCATCTCTGATTTTCAGGGCTTAGTGCGTCTGTATGTTCATCTGTTTTTCTTTACATTGTTTTGCAGAGTGTACTCAACATCAAGCCTGTAACAAAGGAGGAAACGGAGAAGGAAAAGGTGGAGAAGCACAAGACCTTTGTGCAAAAGTATGCAAAGGAAATCAAACACTTTGGTAAGCTTGAGTTTCGATGTGACTGAGGGGGCGTTGTGTTTGCCTTCCTGCCGCCTCACATTGTCCTTTTCTTTCAAATGTGTCCCTTCATGCTGTGGTTTGAACCTCCTTGTGTTGTTCTTTAGTCGAGTTTCAAACTCTCCCAACAAATGTCATGGGCTGTCGCAAAATATTTCACTCATTTTTCACTCATTTTTCTTATTCACTATATAGGTTATTATTTGCTGATTGGGTCAAATATAAAAATACAAAAGTATTTTGGTCCAAGCCACTCATTCCAATTCCCTTTCTCTCTATATGATTAGTATATATTAGAAGTTAGTTGTTGATTAGTGTTCATATATTGTATGTCGCGTTGTAGGACACTTGAGCCACACTATAAACAGTTTAGTGGAAACACAATGGTCAACACAGAACCGTTTTTAATGACAAATATACGAGGTAGCTTTGGGTTCAAGTGGTTCATTGCAAGTAGGCCCTTCAAGTGGATGTCAAGGGAGGTGTCCTGTTACTGTATGGTGGGATGTTTATGACTTTGTAAGTCTGATAGCTACTGTCATGGCCTGGTTCTTGGCCATAACAAAAAGCGTGGGAAGGACGAGAACATATATGAAAAATATATTTATTAACAGAAGCTTAACGTAAACCAAAAAAACTAACACAAAGGAAAAACAAAAAACTAAGCGACGTAGCTGCTCCGAGGTCAGGTCCTCTGCGGGAGAGAGATTGTATGTATGTATTGGTATCACTCAGGCCCTTTAACCCTCTGGTACCGGCCGCCAGGTGTCCTCAATCCCAGCTGATAGACCAAAGGGAAAACCTTAAAGGAACATACACACACACCAGAGATAACAAGGCAGGGGTCGTCACACTACAAATAGACAAGTCTTCTTATTAGTAGTGTACTTCCATAATGTTGGGGGACTCCAAAGAAATTCACAAAGGTCCAAATCAAAGCAGCAGAAGACATATTTTTGTCTTTTAGTCCCTCGTAGTGATCTGGTATTGTAAAACTATTGAAAGAAAACATTATTTTTGAAAAAGTTACATTACAACATCCATGTTTCTTGTTACTCTGTTATCAATTTAAAACATGTTTTAATTCCTGTGTTTTAAAAAGCAACATCTGTAGTTAATTTTTAATCAACCCAGTTTGCTGGACCCTGTTTGTGTACACCAGGAATGCTGCGGCGCTGGGACGACAGTCAGAAGTGTCTGTCAGACGGTCCTCATCTGGTGTGTGAGGAGACAGCTAACTGCCTCGTTGTCATCTGTATTGACTTCCAGATAGAGGAGGTGAGTTAAGGGGAAAGGGTGTGTGCTTGTTCTTGGATAACATCTTAATAATTCAGCCTAATGAAGTATTGTAAATCCTCCCTGTACTTGTAGAAACCTGCTCTGATGGAGCAGGTCGCCCACCAGGCCATCGTCATGCAGTTCATCCTGGATTTGGCTCGGACGCTTAAGGTCGACGCGAGAGGCTGCTTCAGAGAATTCTTCTCAAAGATCAAGGTCTGTGTTTAGCCAAACATCTGTGGCCTATTGCTCTGTGTAATCACTTTGCAGATGAAATGTGTTTCTGCTGGGTTGCCCCAACAGGGATTCATTGGTAAACCTGATTTAAATCATGGTTTGAGTTTTATTCATATTTCAATAACCTTTAAAACTAGCTTATAATTAAGAAAGATTTCAATTTAACGTCATTTTGGAGTAATAGCTAAACACAGATTAAATGAAACTGTTCACTTAAAACTCATTTCAATTCAATTTAAAATATGAACAAGTATTCATTTTAAACTTACATTTAAAGTGGGTGTAACTTTAAAAAAAAATCTAATTCCTTTAAGGGTAAAGTGGCAGACTTGATGGTTCGAGTTTAATCCTGTCCTGTTTATTTGAGGAGGAGGAAATCTGGCCAACGAGAGTAACGTTGGGCTAACTTAACGTTTCATGTCCGCATCAGGCGGCAGACAAGCCGTACCTGGACGCGTTCGACCAGGAGCTGGGTCTTCTGAAGGACAGGATCCGCCGCTGTGCTCGGGCTCGAGTGGAGAACACTGTGAAGGAGCTGGAGGAAGAAGAGAGGCAGATGAGGCTGGGACCCGGTGGTTTAGACCCTCTGGAGGTCTACCAATCACTGCCAAAGGTAAAGCTTCCACACACACATGCAAGCAAACACAAAGGTATCTCTATTTCAGGGAGAAGTTTGTCATCGTGATCAGCGGAGGTTTAAAAGGACATTTCATCGCTTGTCAAACTGAAGAAAGCAATAGCAGAGAGTTAGATGAACAGAAGGCAACACATTAGATGATTATATATGTTCTTTAAATAAGTATTCAGATTAGTTCTAGTTGAAATTATGACTTTACAAGAAGGACATCAAAAGGATTTGCAAACGATTTATTTTTAATCTTCCTTTTAAACCAGGGGTGTCAAACTCAATTTCATCGCGGGCCACATCAGCATTATGGTTGCACTCAAAGGGACGGTTGTAACTTGGGTTTACAGCAGCGAAACTTGATATGACCTTACACTGAAACAGAGAAAAGTGGTTGTTGCCCCGCTCTTCATCCCTGGAGGCTGTGAGGGAAACATCAGGCCTGTTGGAGCGCCTCCCTTTTCTTCCAGTGTACACACCACATCAATGAACACCTTGTTTTGCTGTAAAGGCCGAAACTACGAGCCAAAATAAAAAGTCAACACTGCAGATCAGATCAACACACAGGGCTACGAGTTGTCGTGTACACACAGTTTTAAGACGCGTCATAAGAGACATCGTATAATGCAGTGTTTAATAGATGGACGGAGCAGCAGAATGAATATATTAGGATTCATGCCAATCTACCGGCTTTCCCGCTTCTTCCATAAAGTTCACTTCCTGTTAAAAGCTCCTGACGTGAGCTATTTGTGAGATTGCATTTCCCGCACACATTTCAGATCAGTTGTTTGTAGACTTGGCGCGCTCTATTATATGAACCGTGTTGCCATTTGGATAATCAGAGGAGTCGATACGCGGCAGAATGGACTCCACCAGTCAGGCGTGAGCGCTCTGTGTGCCAGGTAAACGGCTTATCTACTTTCTCTGAGATTACCTACCGTAATTGTTCAGCTTCTCCTAACTGATTTAAAGATTTTCTTTAAGTGAATTACGGTCCAATGTCAGTGGAATTGGGGGAAAAGTGAGTATTGGGAGTGAATTTAAAGTTATGGATGCAGGATTGACTTAAAAGTGATATATAACATGACAATGAAATCATTTTCTTACTAAACTCACTTCGTTTCAGTGTTGAGATCTGCAGTGGTCAGTTCAGTACGTTTCTGTTTTGTGTCCTAGGAAGTACAGAAGGGCTTTGATGAGAAGAACATCCAGTTGCTGCAGGAAGCTATGGGCAAACTGGGCGTGGAGGTGAGTGTGTTGGACGTTAAAATAAAAGCTAACATAGAGAAGGCCGAACTCGTCTTTGATTGGGACAAAATACATGTGATTCATTCATTCTGTTTTTCTCTCTACAGGAAGGAAAGTACCACCTTAGGAGATGTATCGCCTCTGGACTGTGGGTCCCTCAATCAGGGGATAGTGACGATGAAGAAGATGGTGAGGAAGAGGACGAAGAAGATGATTCGTAAAAGAAGAAAAAACATACCTTGTTTGTGTACATTGGATGTTGACAAGTCCAACCATCGTGTGTTTAAAACAACAATAGAACCCCACAGCGTTTTCAAGAGCTCAGACAAAAGCCTTTACTTGCCAAGTTAACAAGATAAGCTTCTACGTAAGGCAAGCTTTAATCAGATTTGACACTGCAGAAACTTGACTCTGAATAAATGTCATTAGAATCAGCTTATTTTACATTTAATTTGATATACTGTAGCACTCCAAAACATAGTTGCCAAACACTTTAACAAAAGGGCAGATAACACAATGTATAACTCTTTAAAAGTGATTAAGCAAAGGGCTTACACATGAGTGAAACTACCAATAGCAAAATACTTTAAAAGTCATCCAAAAAAACTCTAGCTTTTAAAGGAAACCTAGCATGTCATAGCAGGCTCATATTTCTATCTGCCTGTATCTGTTGTCAAACTGAGGTCAACGGCACCATCTCGTGTCTGCTTATGGACAGACATCCCATAAACCACATCACAACTCATGCCTCTAGTTTCCTCCCGTGATTCAGCTTTTCGTGAAGCAACGTTTGGGATGCGAAATAGAAAGAAACCAGAACATGTTTAAAAAGCTTCAGCGAGAAAGTGGTTATTATTTCTGCATGGAAAAAAAGGGAAATTATTGATTTAATATCATTGTAGTTGCAGATTAATCTCCTGTCAATCGTCTAATACACTAGTATAAGAATTGTCTCAAATCTCCTAGTGAAATAGTTGGAATGTATTTTAAAGTCGTTGCTTCCTGATTGTTGTAATCGTTTGTATTTGTGACGTTTTTATTTTGTATTTCTGCAGACTGTTTAATTTGTGTTGGGGAGGCTGTGGCTCAGTGGGTAGTGTGCTGGACTTCGAATCAGAGGGTAGCAAGTTCGAGTCCCACTGCAGTCAGCATGTTGTTGTTTCCCTGGTGACACTTCACCCCAAAAGTGTCTAACAAAATGACATGTCATGTGTTGTAGACTTGTATTCTTCACAAACTGTTTATTTATTAAATGTTCCACTAGTTCCTCTGAGTTTCCATTCATTTCCTGCGTACCTCTCTCTCTCTCTCTCTCTCTCTCTTTCTCACACTTGCATAATTCATTCCTCTCTCTCTCTCATAATTAATTGCTGGCTTTGATTTAGTGCTCTGTGCTCGTTTTCTTTCAGGCAAAGCTTCTTCGTGCTGTCATTGTGTAAATAGAAAACAATCAGTGCAGGCACGGGGCATACGTCACATCGAGAAGATGCCATACAGCAAAGCTTTCTGGAGAGAAACCGAATGGAATCACAGCTTTATGCAAACAAATGACCAGGTGTATGTTTACGTAAGTCAATATGGTTGTCAACATCAGGTCCTGACTTTGATTTATGAATGTGACACTAATTCTGTGAAGGCAGGAAAAGTCAGCTCAGGTTTAGTTCCTCAATGTTAACTCGGAGACTTTTAAATGGCCATTTTGTGAACCGTCACAGTGTACCGTATGTCGTCTGTCAATCGACTAAAAAGTCATCTGCAACATTTGTTGTTTTCAAGCAACAACCTTCTCTTGTTTTTAACTTATCAAATGTGACAAGTCTCCATTTGCTTGTCTTGCATTATAGGAAACTGAATAGCTTCGGGTTTTGGACTCAGTTATAACTTAAAACAAATAGTTGAGAAATGTCCTCCTGATCACTGGCTCACAGTATTTTCTTACACATAATTAGCATATGTTTCAAGTAACTCCTTTTTCGGTACACAATCAGCTGATTGGTTGATAATACAAATGATGACCAGCTAATCCTTGCTATCTTATTTCTATCAATGGAGCAGATTCACGAATGGCAGCTTATTGCTCTTTGCTTTCCATCGTCTACACATTTATCAAAAAATATTGAGGATGAAACAAAACAGAAAAGCACGATTCCTCCTTTCGGATTCATGCTGACATTTGATGAACCGTCAGTGTATGTCTTCTGTCAATGGACTCGGAGGTTATCTGCAGCTATGTTGAGCTGATGTATTATGTCAAGATCGTTTTTACTACATTTTTAGGTAACAATCTCAAATATTCTATTGTTTTAATTGATCAAAAGGATTTGCTTGTCTTACATGAATACATTAATGTCAACCTTACTATCTTATTTATATCAATGGAGCAGATTCACAAAAAGCAGCTTGTTCCTTTTTGCTTTCCATCCTCAGTACTCATGTATTGCAAAGTATTCAAGATGACACCAAACGTATAAGCCGGGATACAGGATGTCATGGGATGGCTGTAAAAGGACATGCTAGGGAAGAAGCAGCGTGAGTAACAAGCTGCTTGAATCCTTTACTGTGATTTTCTGTCTGTCGATACGAGCAGCGTGTGCCAATGACATCCTGCTGAGTGCATGCGTGAGTTAATGGAGAGGACTGACGCCTGACTATTGAAGCAGGAGAATCGGCGTGTGGCTGCTATCGAGGGGGAAATGCCACACAAAAAAAGGCAGGGGTACCGATGGAGAGAGGAGGCGGCGGCTGTGTGGGATTAATGGACACACTGTGCAGGGGGAGGGAGGGAGGGAGGGAGGGGGGAAATGGGCTTCTCCACGGCTGGGGGAGACCACTGTGGCAGGGGAGAGGGAGAGGCAGGGAGGGAGGGAGGGAGGGAGGCTGGTGAAGCCGCGGATATTCATGAAGACGCCGAGTGTTTTCTCTCTCTCTCTCTCTCTCTCTCTCTCTCTCTCTCTCTCTCTCGCCGTGGTGACACACTGCTCGTCTGCAGAGGGGAGACAGAAGGGGAAGGAGACGGGAGAGAAAGCGAGACGAGGCCCAGCCCATCTTGCCATTGATCTTCAGGCGATCAAGGTGAGTGTGTTTTTATAATCTAACATGCTGCGGTGTGTGTGTGTGTGTGTGTGTGTGTGTGTGTGTGTGTGTGTGTGTGTGTGTGTGTGTGTGTGTGTGTGTGTGTGTGTGTGTGTGTGTGTGTGTGTGTGTGTGTGTGTGTGACACATATCTCTTGCAGTGTGTGTGCAGACAGGCGTGATGGCAGGGCTGTCCTCATGAATGCATGGCTTCAGTGTGTGTGTGTGTGTGTGTGTGTGTGTGTTTTAATATATATTTTTTGGGGGGTGTTTTGTAACAGAAGAGCAGTGCTGGTAGTTGAGATGCATATTGATGCATTGCTGCTTCTTGGTTTTATAAGCATCTGTAGTGGCAGCCGTGGTGTGTGAGTCGGTGTGTGTGCTCACATCTCTCATTGTCTGTGCGTATATATGTCACTGTGTCATCATGCATTTGTTGATTCCTCATCACAGACGGTTTCTTTTCCTCGGCTGCACGCTGTGAGTGTGTGCAGACTCTGGGGTGAGAAAGCTCTCGTTGAGTGGGTGTGTTCTTCATGACCCCTGGTAAAAGTCATCTCCTCCACTTACTGTGTGTGTTGCAGCTCAATCAGAAACACTCTCATGTGCTGCATCTGTCCTATGCATTGGAATTAGGTCACCTCCAAGTGCTCAAAGTCATTATACAACATCACGGAGCTTTACTGTTGCAGTGTCTGCTCAGAATTAGCCACTGGAGGTACGGCTCCTGCAGTGCAACAATAGCTAACATATGTTGTTAAAGGGCAGCCCCCTTCGTTAGTCGACCAATCGGTTAATTCGATATTATTGAAGTATTTCATTAATGTTTTTCATGTGGGAAACAATTGTTCCCATAAGGATGTTCTCACATTTGATGAATGTATTAGATGAAAGCAGGACAGAGAGTACTCAGAGGAGACAGATGACTCAAACAGAGACGTCTCTTTCTCATCTTTTCTGTCCACAGGGGAATCCACACCGAAGAGGACACACTGACACACATTCCAGGGTGGATCCGAGCATATCGAACCTGGAATTCTGACATCTGGACTTCGTATTCACCACTTCTTCCCATGCGGAATTCGGATGCCGACTGACCAATCAGACGGCGGGAAGCTGATCTGAATCCTCCCACAGGCTGGATCTGGATTATTGAGTGTTGCATCCATGTGGGATCAGGTGTACCACTGGGGAATGTCATCGGAACAATACTGCAAGTTGGATAAACATTTTAGGAAAAGGTTTTCCTTAATGGTGGCATCATGAACTCTGACTGGGAAATCCCATCGGCTCGTCTGGCCGGAGCAAGACGACATGCAGGCGGACTTATTTTTTCACAGAAACTCGTAGCTTGCACAAAAATGGAGTGAGGATATTCGTTTATTTTGTATTTGTCTTCCTCTTTTGGCTTGTTTGGAAAATAAAACCACAGACACACAAAGGTCGCCCACCTCAGACTGACCCTGGAGCCTCCGAGGGGCCTTAAATGCACCTTTAGCTTTTGGCGGCGCCAGGTTTCAGCCCCCTGAGGACGGAGGACGGTTGGCTGGCTGAATCAGCTCCGATGGGGGCCGGTTGTGACCCGGTCTGACCCCGGTTTGACCTTGCAGTGACCTTTGACCTCTCCGGTCCTGGCTCTCCACCTGCTCTGCTGCCTGGGTTCAGGAACGCTCTGTCCTGGGGCCCAGAACGAGCCAATCAGGATGAAGAAGAGCCGCAGCGTGCTGTCTGTGACTGGAGAAGAGGTGAGAACATAAACAACCAGGGATTAACTCAATATTACATTGCCATGTGACCATAACATTGAGTATCTGACAATACTAATGCTCTGCACTTGTTTCCTTCTCTTGAACAACTAAGCAGTTGATACATGGCATGGATACCCTGAACAAATATTCTTCTCTGCACTTTTAAAGGGGTTCTATTATGCTCATGTTCAGGTTCATATCAGTATAGTGTCTCTCCTGGGACATGTCTCCATGCCTTAATGTTCAAAAAGCTCTTTGTTTCTCTCATACTGCCTGTGCTGCAGCACCTCTTTTCACCCTCTGTCTGAAACCAGAGCCCAGTCTGCTCTGATTGGTTAGCTGGCCGGCTGTGTTGTGATTGGTCCATCGCTTAGAGATTTCCCGCCCCTTAGCCTATCCCGTACAATGTGTTTGATCGCTAGCCTATAGAAGCACAAACGTTACCTAGTGATGTCACTATGTCGCAGAAGTAAACAAAGTCCAATGGAGGAGTTTCAGGGAGTGTGTGGGTGAGAAATTCCCTTTGAAATTGTCTGCAAAGGCTAAAATCCTTTGCATTTACGTGCACAAAAAACACACACGACAGGAAAGGGAAAACCAGCACCATATTAAATGATGCTATTTTTTTATCTCTGAAACACAATCCAGTGATTTTGGCAAATATCTGAAACTATTTGATTGACACATCCCTCATATACTTGAGGAAATAACAAACTTTATCACCTGTTTCCACGGGAGTCTGTTAAAAGCAGAGCAGACTGTGTGTGTGTGTGTGTGTGTGTGTGTGTGTGTGTGTGTGTGTGTTTTTGAATGCTCACCATGACACACCTCGTGACTTTCACCCATCCAAGCCTCCCTTTGTTCTTGTTGTCAAGGTCTGTGTCCGCTCTCAGGAGTCCGAGTGGACGGTTTGTCCTCTTCACTCGCTCACACCGTGTGAAGCACTCACTCTCTCATAGTCCGGTATGGAAATGAGCGCCGGCTAAATGAGGGCTCTATGTAAATGCCCAATGCTCTGTTAAAGGTAACGTCTGGCTGAAGGACATAATAGGATGCATTATTCCCTCCCTGTTTTATTGATTGCGCTGAGGAGCAGGTGT
This sequence comes from Champsocephalus esox, assembly GCA_036324585.1. Classification (NCBI taxonomy): domain Eukaryota; kingdom Metazoa; phylum Chordata; class Actinopteri; order Perciformes; family Channichthyidae; genus Champsocephalus; species Champsocephalus esox. The sequence continues at coordinate 11,416,886 of CM070480.1, read as the reverse complement.
CCATACATTTCCGTTTGTGTGTGTGTACTGTGTCTGTGTGTCTGTGTGAGCATCTTTCCACATCTGGGTCTGGACGACATCAAACGCAGCATGGAAGCAACACGGCACTGTTGCCTAGCAACTGCTACCATTCCCCCTTGTGTTTTGTTGCTACGGTACTGCAGTGCAGATCAGCCTCGAAGAGCTCCGTCTGTGGAGGCCTCATCCCAGACACACACACACACACACACACACACACACACACACACACACACACACACACACACACAAATGATTTGTAGTGTGTGTTTTTTTCTTCTATTTTCTCCTCTGAAATATAAATCCCTTATTTACCCTGGAAGAGATCTCGCTGAAATTAAAATCTCTTTTTCAAGTGTATACAAATACAACTGTCACACACTACAAATAGGGTTGTAGCGATATACCGGTGAAGACTGACAGTAACTTTGATATTTGTACGATAAGTATGTACGTACAATAATAGTTGAGTCAAAGATACATTTTACACAGCATTATTATTGTTATTAAAACAATGTTTGAGATATTGGCATAATATCATTAGCATGAATTACCTGATAATCTTGTTGTCAATTTTGTTTCCAGTTATTAAAACACGAAAAACAGCTGTAATGCAGTAAAAAGGCACAATATGTTTAATCTTCCAGTAAAAAATCTAAGAACAATCCAAGAGTGCTGTTTTTGTCAATCTTTTCTAATTGACCTAAATTAGAAATCAGCTCTGCTAATTTAAAATCCTTCTGTATGAAAATACTGGAAAAAAATGTTTGCAAACTTTTTTCTTGGCCCTCGGGAAAACATCTGTACAATATTGTGAGAGCATAAGCCATATTGATAAGAAGCAGCACTAAGAGAGATGTTCATATGAGGGCCAACCAACGCGAAACATATAGACATGACCAGTTAATAGCAGTGTAAAGACGACAGTGGTGTGCAACATTTTCCCAGCCAGTAAAAAATCAAAAAGCAAAATAATAAATCAACAATATGACAACTGCATGGACACAATTATTATATGTTCTTTGCTGACTCTACATAGACACATTGTTCATATCACCCTCTCTCCCCCCTCTCTCTCTCAGGGTAAGGACACAGATATAATTGGTGCTGAGGAGAAGGCAGAGTCATCTCGCTACAGCCGATCTTATACGTCCGGGGCCACTCTGGGGGCGGAGCTACGCAGAGGGAGGAGCAGAAGACTTTCCTCCAGTCTCCAGGTATTGAAAGCATGCACGCAATGTAAACATACAAAAATATCCCCAAAAATCCATTGCATACAATTAGACACAATTGTACAGGTTTATTTGAGTTTTATTAATGGTAGCGGATGATTTGTAGTTACGAAGCTAAACACATTTACACATTTGCAATTGATTCAATTACACCAGTAAATCTGTTTGTTTTGTCTGTACCAGTTGTCCTTGTGTGAATTGTACACATATATACAAGCAACTGGTGGCGCATGTCAATTTACATACCTAATTACTACTTTGCTAGAAGGATACAACACAACCCCAAATACAGGTCCCACTGACTCTGCTGGATGTCCAACTGTGAGCTGATAAGTTTGCATCAACTAAAAAAGTGATATTTGGTCAGTGAAGGGTTAACAGCTTGTTTCTGCTGACACCTACAGTAAATGGCCCAACAGAATGCACTTCAATGAATGAAACCCCCAAGGTTTCCTGGAAAAATACAGATACAAATCAAATATTCCATTGCATACATCATACATTTAAAACAAACTTGTAAAGGTTGATTTATGAGTTGTATTGAAAGCTTTTGAATGTGTTCTATTCACAAAGCTCATTGATAAACAAACTGCCATCAAATTGATCAAAACCCAACATTGAATATGGGTCTTCTCTGAACCATTTTCCACAGTTTTTTTTGTTAAATTCTTTTTTAATTCAGCTTTTCACAATCATAGACAATACAATATTCTCTGTAAGCCTTCTGTAATTTACAATTAAGTCACAAATCAAACATACATATTTGTGGATAATACGGAGGCAAGCCTCACTGACCTTCAAACACACTATAACATACAGTACGAACATAAACACCAACAGGGTTATGGAGGTGTATCTGCAACCTATTCAAACACGGGGGGCATAGACATAGGCATAGACAAAATATATATATATACAATTCCCTTCTAGACAAATGATGGTCGTATTGGTTTAACATATTATCTATTTTTCCCATCTCGACCAGTCTCAAAGCAAGGGTTATCCTTTCCATCTTAAAAATATCATAAACAATGTCAATCCACTCGGTCAGGTTAGTTTTCCCAATTTTAAGTGGAAGAGAGTGTACATAATGTGCTGTACCCACTGGAAAAGCAACTGGTGGCAGGTATAACATATATCCAATCTATCTGAATACTTCATTTCTACAAACCCTTCCTTTCACTCTTCAGGTACCGTGCTGGCTCCGCCCCCGAGACCGCACCCGCTCCCCCGAGGTCCTGAGCAACGTGTCCCGTCCGACAACTCTGCCCCTCCGCATCCCGCCTCGCATCTCCATCACACAGGCAGACGCTGACGGGTACACACATACACGCACGCACGCACGCACACACGCGCACACACACACACACACACACACACACACACACACACACACACACACACACACACCTCTAGACTTCAAAGTCAATCAAAGTTCATTTATATAGCCCAAAATCAAACATTTTACATTTGTCTCAGGCGGTTTTACAGTTTATACAGAGTACGACACCCTCTGTCCTTTGACCCCCACATCGGACGAGTTAAAACACTTCCACCCTACAGGAAGCTTTTCTAAATGATGCTTTGTATCCAGAGGTGGGAAGTAGTGGAGATCAAAATAAATACTTTGTTACTGTACTTAAGGCAAGGCAAGGCAAGTTTATTTCTATAGCACTTTTCAACACAAGGCAATTCAAAGTGCTTTACAAGAAATGAAAGACATTAAGAAAATGGCATTTAAAATCAGTCATTAAGAAGAAAAGCTAATAAAATAAATATTTACATGGATAAAATGTACAGTGCAGTCTAAGATATGAATAGTTCAATTAAAAGCAGCGACAAAAAGAAAAGTCTTCAGCCTGGATTTTAAAGTAGTCAGAGTTGCAGCGGACCTGCAGGTTTCTGGGAGTTTGTTCCAGATATTTGGAGCATAATAACTGAACGCTGCTTCTCCATGTTTAGTTCTGACTCTGGGGACAGAAAGCTGACCAGTCCCTGAAGACCTGAGAGATCTGGATGGTTCATAATTTAGCAGGAGGTCAGAAATGTAATTTGGGCCTAAACCATTCAGTGCTTTATAAACCAGCAGCAGTATTTTGAAATCTATTCTTTGACACACAGGAAGCCAGTGTAAAGACTTCAGAACAGGAGTGATGTGATCCACTTTCTTAGTGTTAGTGAGGACTCGAGCAGCGGCGTTCTGAATCAGCATCAGCTTTCTAATAGATTTTTTAGTGAGACCTGTGAAGACAAGATTGCAGTAGTCAAGTCTACTGAAGATAAAAGCATGGACAAGTTTTTCCAAATCCTGCTGTGACATTAGTCTTTTAATCCTAGATATATTCTTTAGGTGATAGTAGGCTGATTTAGTAACTGTTTTAATGTGACTGTTGAAACTCGGGTCAGAGTCCATGACTACACCTAGATTTCTGGCTGTATCTGTTGTTTTGAGCATTGCAGGCTGAAGCTCAGCGCTAACTTTTATACGTTCTGACTTGGCTCCAAAAACCATTACCTCAGTTTTATCTTTGTTTAATTGGAGAAAGTTCTGACACATCCAGTCATTGATTTGTTCAATGCACTTACTCAGTGTTTGAATTGGAGCATAGTCTCCTGGTGAAATTGTTTCGTAAATGTGTGTGTCATCTGCATAGCTATGGTAACTTATGTTGTTGTTTTTCATTATCTGAGCCAGTGGTAGCATGTAGACGTTAAAGAGAAGAGGCCCCAAGATGGAGCCTTGAGGAACCCCACATGTCATATTTGTCAACTCAGATGTGTATTTACCTATAGAAACAAAGTTGTTTCTGTCCTTTAGGTAGGATTCAAACCTATTTAGAACTGTTTCCGAAAGTCCCACACAGTTTTCCAGTCGGTCTTAGTAATATGTTGTGGTCAACGGTGTCAAACGCAGCACTGAGATCTAATAATACTAACACTGAAGTTCTGCCACTGTCTGTGTTTAAGTGGATGTCATTGAAGACCTTTACAAGAGCAGTCTCAGTGCTGTGGTTTGGAGGAAAGCCTGACTGGAACACATCGAAACAGTTATTTAAATGCAAGAAATTACTCAACTGTTGAAAAACAACTTTTTCAATGATTTTACCTAGAAATGGAAGGTTTGATATGGGCCTGTAATTGTCATTACTGAAGCATCTAGATTATTCTTTTTTAAGAGCGGTTTAATGACTGCAGTTTTCAGGGCCTGTGGAAAAATACCTGAGTGAAGAGATTTGTTTACTATATGAAGTATATCTGAGGCCATGCAAGGCAAAACATCTTTGACAAATCCTGTTGGAATAATATCAAGGCAGCAGGAGGAGGATTTCAGAAGTTGTAAATGTCCTCCAGGTTTTTATCATTAATCTGATGGAATTGTGTCATGGTGTTTGACTTGATGTTAAGTGGACACAGAGACAACACATTTGCTGTTCCTGATGCAGAGGCACTGACTGCTTGTCTGATTTTCTGAATTTTGTCAGTGAAAAAGGAGGCAAAATCATTGCACGCCCTGGCGGATAGAAATTCAGAGGCTACTGACACTGGGGGGTTAGTTAGTCTGTCGACGGTAGCAAACAAGGCACGTGCGTTGTTTTTGTTTTTGGTAATGATGTCAGAGAAGAACGATTGTCGTGCCTTTTTCAATTCCAAATTATAAAGGCCAAGGCTCTCTTTATAGATTTTAAAGTGAACCTGAAGATTTGTTTTTCGCCACCTGCGTTCAGCTTTTCGACATTCTCTTTTTTCTGTTTTCACGGTCATGGCTTTTCTCCACGGAGATATGTTCTTGCCAGACACTTCCTTTACCTTAGTTGGAGCAATGGCATCTATAACATTTTAAATTTTTGAATTAAAATTATCTACTAGCTCATTTACTGAGATGTTAGCAGGGGCAAGTGTGGAAGAAACATTTCTGAGTAAACATTTCCCTAGTATTTTCAGTTAAATATCGCTTTGTGGTTACCTCTTTTTGAACATTTTGAAACATTTTTCAACAGAAATAGAGCTCTCAAAGAAAACACATTCTGAATGGTCAGAGAGTGCAACATCAGTCACCACAACCTTAGAGATATTCAGACCCTTTGAGATAATTAAGTCCAGAGTGTGCCCCTTATTGTGTGTGGGCTCCGTCACATGCTGAGTCAGTCCATAGTTATCAAGAACACAAAACAGTTATTTTGCCCCTCTGTCCTGGGGGTTGTCAACATGGATGTTAAAATCACCAACAATGACTAGACGGTCAAAGTCAATACACACTATAGACAGCAAAAAAGCTTGCACAATATTTGGGTGGTCTATAGATATTTAGGAACAGAGCTCGAGAGGAGCATTTCAGCTGAAGGGCCACATATTCAAAAGAAGCAAAGTTTCCATACAATGTCTTCTTGCATTGAAGGGAATCATTGAACAGAATAGCAACTCCACCCCCTTTCTTATGCATTCTTTCCTGACTCATAAAACTAAAGTTGGGAGGGGTTGATTCGATAAGAACAGCTGCACTGTTATGTTGTTCAATCCAAGTTTCTGTGAAAAACATAAAATCAAGATTAAGTACATTTTTCTGGTATCAGTACTTTACTCTACTACTTGTTTTTCTGACGACTTTTTACTTTGACTTCTTACATTTTGAACACAAATACCTGAACTTTCTACTTCTTACATGTTGAACACAAATACCTGTACTTTCTACTTCTTACATTTTGAACACAAATACCTGAACTTTCTACTTCTTACATGTTGAACTCAAATACCTGTACTTTCTACTTCTTACATGTTGAACTCAAATACCTGAAATGTCTACTTCTTACATGTTGAACTCAAATACCTGTACGTTCTACTTCTTACATGTTGAACTCAAATACCTGTACTTTCTACTTCTTACATGTTGAACACAAATACCTGTACTTTCTACTTCTTATATTTTGAACACAAATACCTGTACTTTCTACTTCTTACATGTTGAACTCAAATACCTGTACCTTCTACTTCTTACATTTTGAACACAAATACCTGTACTTTCTACTTCTTACATGTTGAACACAAATACCTGTACTTTCTACTTCTTACATTTTGAACACAAATACCTGAAATTTCTACTTCTTACATGTTGAACTCAAATACCTGTACGTTCTACTTCTTACATGTTGAACTCAAATACCTGTACTTTCTACTTCTTACATGTTGAACACAAATACCTGTACTTTCTACTTCTTACATTTTGAACACAAATACCTGTACTTTCTACTTCTTACATGTTGAACTCAAATACCTGTACTTTCTACTTCTTACATGTTGAACACAAATACCTGTACTTTCTACTTCTTACATGTTGAACACAAATACCTGTACTTTCTACTTCTTACATTTTGAACACAAATACCTGTACTTTCTACTTCTTACATGTTGAACTCAAATACCTGTACTTTCTACTTCTTACATTTTGAACACAAATACCTGTACTTTCTACTTCTTACATGTTGAACACATATACCTGTACTTTCTACTTCTTACATTTTGAACACAAATACCTGTACTTTCTACTTCTTACATGTTGAACCCAAATACCTGTACTTTCTACTTCTTACATGTTGAACTCAAATACCTGTACTTTCTACTTCTTACATGTTGAACTCAAACACCTGAACTTTCTACTTCTTACATTTTCCAAACAGCTGGTTCCTTTAGTCTGAATGTGTGTTGGGGCGTGATCATTATTCTTTAGAGTCATTGCGTGCCTATTGATTTGAACACGATCCGTGTATCCATCACTTCCTGGTCTTCTCTAAAGAAGAGGGACCAATGGAAACGTTGTCATGTTGCCGTTGTTCAGCATGGAAACATTCATTAGCTAACAATGACATTATTGTTCTATTAATATCAAGGGAGGTCAGGTACTCTTTAAAACAGATGGTAGTTATGGGTACTTTTTACTTAAGTACATTTTGAAGCCCATACTTCTCTACTTTGACTTGAGTGAAATAAAATCAGTCAATACTTTTGATATCGTTTTTTTAAACACGAGTATCTGCACTTCTACTTGAGTAAAGGATGTGTGTACTTTTGCCATCTCTGCTTGCATCCTAACTAACCATCAAATGCCCCTCCTCTTCTCGTGCTGCAGCTATGAAGCAGAAAATGGCGTGTCTCCGTGTCTCACTCCGCTGGGCTCTCAGAGTCCCGGCATCACGCTGCACAGCCCCTTCCCCCCCGGCCAGAGGCGAGAGTCCTTCCTCTACCGCTCCGACTCCGACTACGACATGTCGCCCAAGACGGCCTCTCGTAACTCCCTCACCGGTGAAGGGTGAGGCTCCTCCAGAGACAATATGAATGAGTGAGACATGATGTGTGTGTACTCACAGTTTAAAAATATTCTAATGATTTGTTCTCTCTCTTTCAGGCACACCGGAGAGGACTTCATCGTCACACCTTTTGCACAAGTGAGTCTCATTTCATATTTATAAATAGTTGTGTAAAATGTTTGAAACCCCAAAAAGTTTCTCATCTGTTTACATTGTAATATAATGCTGATATATTTTTGGTATATTATTTTTATTCTTTTATTATAGATTTTTTAAATAGCTTTTACAATATTTCTGTATTTGCTCCTTTCTTACAACTTAATTCCTCTTATTGTGTCTATGAATGAACCATTATACCCCAAAGCCAACTCCTTGTATTTGTACACCTTCTTGGCAACAAACCTGAATATTTTTCTGATCTGATACACAATAATGACTGAGGAAAATAGATAAATATGAATGTTTAGGAATTGAAACCAGTGTGTGCATTCTAATTGGAAGTGAATACACTTTCATGTAAAGTCCTCTTTGATGATCTGTTCTGCTTTGTGATTATTTAGGTGTTGGCCAGTCTGCGATCAGTACGGAGCAACTTCACCATTCTTGCCAACGTCTCACCAGTCAAGTCAGTACCAACTCACTCTCCTGAAATGTATTCAGGCTCATTGTAATTTGTGGTTACACATCGAAGAGATTGCTACAACAACAATCTAATTACCTGCAGCGTATGAAACATGAAGATACAGCTTCCCTATTATTATAAACATGCATCTCATGCCACACTCATACTCACATTTGTGACTGCAGTAACTTTTGAAGGTAACTTGTTAAATCTGGTCCAGCTTTCATACAGAACTTTAGCCGTGGTCTCTGTGCACGTGACCACCAAACCAAAAGCAATGGGTCGTTCAAATTGTACAGATGATTATTTTCCCAATTCATGCTTTGATACACGTCATATTGCATGAAGAAAAACAAAACATTTCAGATGATTCACACCTTTCTTGGGTAATGTGTAGGATTTTCTTAAATACAATAGTTAAATAATTGCAGTAGTTTTTTGTAAGTATCAGCCCATTAAGTATGCACCATATTGCACCATTTTATTCATCTTATGATCCTTAAACTGTACGCAACACTTTACACTTTCACACTTTATTGGATACTCACAGTATGAAGGAACAAAAATAAAAACACTGTTAATCACAAAACGAAAAACAATCTTTAAGCTTATAACTAAATATGGAATTTGTATTGATAACTGTGTTTTTGTTTTGTTTGTTTTTTTTAATAACAAATGTATTTTGGATGGGTAAATAAATGTCTCGATACCGTTGTGAGACTGACAACATCTACCGCGATTTAATTATTTTTTTTTAATTATTTAAATTTAAAACAAATAATAATATATATTTTTGTAATCCTTTATTCAATCAGATGGTCAAGGGAGGTCAAGGGAGACAGATAACACAAAAGGACATCATATTTACAGGGCTACATGTACATACCTGGAGACATTGAGAAGTACCAACAGTATATTTATATCTCGCCCTGTCAATACGCCTCACCTTCTTGGCAAAAAAGGTATTGCTTTTGAAGTGGTGGAGAGACAATGCACAGTTTTACCCACTGCTGTTACCCATGGCCAAAGAATATCTCTCTGTCCCAGCAACATCAATACCAAGCAAGAGAGTTGTTTCCACAGCAGGGGATATTGCAAACGCCCAAACATCCCAGCTTCTACCTGGAAATGTGGACATGCTCATATTCCTAAGATAACCTTG